>CM072904.1:10730000-10922500 GCA_037013685.1 Acridotheres tristis | reverse complement strand
TCTTGCAGCACTTCACTGATCCCTCAGCTGGCAGGGCTGGCACCAGAGCCACCAGAGCTGGCAGGGCTGGCACCAGAGCCAGCAGAGCCAGCAGAGCCAGCAGGGCTGGCACCACATTCAGCAGGGCTGGCACTGGGGGATTTGCAGGCCGTGGTAACATTTCAGCTCAACATACCTGAACTTCCCATCATAATTTATTTCATAGTCTCCTGCTCCTGGCTGGTGCACATTTCAGGACTTCTGGTGTTTCAGGCTAGAACTGTGTATCCTCGATTCTTGCTGAGGCAAGGTAACTAAAGGAGTGCTTAATTATTCCAGATGGACAATAGAGAACAGCACATTTATGCCTCATGCAAAACAAATAAACAGAACAGAATGAAAAACACTTGTTTGCCAATCATGGTCTAGACTTGAAATTTGGCACCGCAATACTTACAAACAAATGTAAATGTTTTAATCTCACACTTCAGAAAAAATTAAATAAACCTGTCTTGTAAGCACCTTTAGTTTTAATTATTTAAGATCAATACTAACCTAAATGCCTCTGCCCCTAACATGCATCTCCTCTCCGGGGTCACAGACCTTTCTTACTCTGAAATCACTGGCTTTCTCCACAAATACTGTTAACCAGTTTCCTCAGTATTATATGCATAAGGGCTATAAACTAATGAGCAGATCTAGGTTATGTAGAAAAAGTGTAGAAAGGAAACAAATGTTGAACGTCACATTTACATTAACTTCTCACAGTTCAAATGGCAATTTATCCACAACATAGTATGAATCATGCAGTAAGAAAAGGAGGAATCTCCAGTTTCTTTGATTTATTTGTCATATGGTTGACTGATGTCAATATCAGTGGCTAAAAAAAAAAAGTTTAGACATCCAAAAGAAAGGAGGAGAGAGAGGAGGAAAAGGTCTAGCTTTCCACAAAATCCATTTCCTTTAAGATGATGAGCTCAAACCAAACCAGATCAAAGGCTGAGGATGAGCAGGTTCTTCTGTTCCTTCCGTGCTTGTCTCGTGGTCTGGCGCCAGCTGGGAATCAAGGGTATGGGACGGGTGGATGTGTTTTGTCTCTCTATATATGCATGTATGTAGGTATTAAAATGTGTATACATACATACACATATATGCAAACAGAGACAGTCTTCCTAAAAAAACGCTCTTTGCAGTCCAGAGGCAGCAGAGTCACTGTGAAGGAAGAGCTGGGCAACATATGGCTGTAGAGTCTGCACTGGAAAAGTCACTGGCTAAACACACGCCGGCTGTTATTTTCCTTTATTTTCATGAGGCGAAATAGGAGCTCTGCATAGAGTACAGCCTGTCAATGGGATTTCCTACTCTAGCCTGCATGGAGTTAACTTCGGAAGAGGCAAGAAAACAGTCGCTCAAGCTAGTTAAAGAGGTATCACTGTCGATATCATGAAAAATGGAGTCGTTTCCTGCAAATGAAACGCACACGTTAGGCTGGGTGCTGGCAGCCAGGGGAGGACAGCACACACCACTGCTGCTCCTGTGCCCACAGCTCAGGGACTGCGGCTCTCGGGGTCTCACCTACAGGGAGGAGAGCTTGAAACCAACCCGCAGGGGTCAGCTGGCAGCACTGCACCCAAACCTGCCAGCATTTCCTTTCCGTTTCAGTCACAGCTGCTCCACGGGCTCTGGCACTCCTGGGAGCACCGGGACTGCCAGGCAGGGTGGGACCAGACATCGAGTGCCCAGGACAGGAAAGCATGGTCTAAGAGACAGCATCACACGGGTCTTCCTATGCACACAAGGCCAAAGCTCTACCAGTGTGACAGGACCCAGGAAGAGACCCAGCCTCCCTGGCTTCAACTGAGCTACGGTTGTAAACATGCTCTCCTTTCAGAAAATTCCACTCTTTTAGGGCTGGTTTGGAACAGCACCTTTTATTTCCCTTAGTAACTAAGATTTCGGCTTGCTTCAACACTGGCTGGTACCAGAGAAAGCTCTAGCTCCGGTCCTGGGGGCTCTGTGAAAGTGTTAGTCTGGTTCTCTTTCCTCACACACTCATCCAGAAGGGCTTTGTGCCATCCCCTGCACCCTTTTGGAGCCCAGAACCTGCTTCCCAAGGAGTTTTACTCAGAAAGCCAAGCCAACCAACAAAATCACAAGCCACCTAATGGCACTTCATATGTCCTCAGCTCCTTACAGGACCTCCCAAACTTCCTGGTGTGCACCAAGGACTTGTCTCAGTGGCAAAAGCAATGACACAGACCCAAAGCAATTTCCCGTTGGCCTGTGCACGCTGTGCTCAGGACAGTGATGAGCATTGAGCCTCTACAGTGAAGTGCTCCTGGTCAGCAGAAAGGAGTCTGAAACAGGCCAGAGAATCACAGTCTGAAAAATCCTCTGACATTCTTTTTAAATGCCACACTGCAATTGTCCAGAATCAATAACTGAGCATTTATGCTTGTAATGCATTTGATGTGTGGTCAAGCAATCGTGAAAGCAAACCGTCATCTTGATTTGGGACAGAGAATAAAACTATGCAGGTGAAATGTCCTGTGGTAACCCATCTCTTAGTAGCTCAAGAACTGTTCTTTAACAAATCCATGCATCCAATCTGAGTGGTCTTACAGGGCTGCTTATTCATTTTGTAATGAATAGATTACTTCTCTTTATTGAAGGCACTTTTTCCTCAAAGCTTCTAAGAAAAAAGGAAAAATTTGTGAGGGAGCTAGAATTTGGTACTGTTTATTTTTCAGTGTCTTGGACATTGTTTAAAAAGTGGAGCTTGGAGAGGTGATGTTGCTTGCTTATCATTTATCAGAATTATACTGTGAAATAGTTTTGAAATGTGTCAGAGCTTGAGACGAGCTCTGTTCTACCCCCTTATGTGTACAAGAAACTACACACATAAAACTGACTGGTACAAATTCCCTGGTACAAATCCCAGAAAAAATATTCTAAAAGCCAGTAAAGCTGCTGCCCCTGTGGTGTGTGATCCAGCACACGGACCCAGCTACTTGGGATGGGGCAGAATGAGGCATGCCTTACCATAGGGGTTCATGTGGTCGCCTGGCATTTGTGGAGGTGTAAGACCCTGCTGAAATGGGTCTGTGCCATAACTGCTCTGCTCCATTGCTACAATCTGCTGCTGTGGTGGTGCAAGTGGTGTGTAAGATGTCATCATCCCTTCCATTCTGTTGGACATTACTTCTGCAAAGCAAAGAGGAGGCACAGTCACTGCTGGGGAGCAGGGCAGAACCAGTGGCAACAATGAGCCCTAGCAAATGGTCAGGGCTGTCCTGTCAGTCAAACTTCCCTCATTTTGTCCAAGCGTAGAACCTCAAGCAATAAGCTGAAAGACTTGTAATTTCTGACTACATAATTGCTGGAGCTTCTAGGTCCTGGATCCTATCCTCCCAAAGTCTGTGCACTCTGTGTGACAGCCCAGTTATTCTCTAACTTCTTCTGGTCCCAACTTTTTTGCTCTGGGTAAAGTGGAGGATTTGAGGCTGCAAGGTCTTGGGAGCTGGAGTACCCAGAGAGCAGCAGAGCAGTCCCAGTGCCTGTGTGCAGTGCCTGCCCCAGGGTCCAGACACTTGTGGGGCACAGGAGGGGCTCTCCGTGCCTTGGCTGGGGCAGTAATGCTGCTGGTGCCCGTGCAGATTCCCAGCTGGGCACCGTGCCCCTCACTGCAGAAGAAAACAAACTGAAGGATCTGTCGAGCAAGCCCCCGGGAGATTTCCTCCAGTGCAAACACCTCCATGTGGCACATTTCCACCAGAAACGAGGTGACAGCTTCTGTGTGAGCACCCCCGGGGTTTGATCCCAGCAGGAGGACTTGGGGTAACCTGCACTCAGGCACACCTTTGTGTCCTGGCACTGCTGATGGCACAGCACAGGTCACCACGGACCTCCCTGCGCCCTGGGTCTCTGTCCTAAAGCATCAACGGCACTTCCAGACACATTCCTTCCCTCTCACTTGGCTTTTTCACAAATGCCCTACCTTGTCCTAGTCGCTGCGAGTTCTGCTGCTCCTGCTGCTGTTGGTGCCTTCGTGCCAGCTTTTTCATCTGAAAAAAGCAGAACAGAACAATCTCATAGCTCCAAATGCAACAATTTTGTTTCCTTACAGAACTCTCTGCAAACATCAGTTAGCACAGACCATTTATATTTATGCACACACTGTTGTGGGTTCAGTTTCAATTCTAAGCTTAAACATTTCAGTTTCCAGTTCAGATTTGCATGCAAAATTTTCTCCCAACCCTGAGCTGCTTTGAGCATAAGAATTTAATGTCTGTGTTCGGGATTTGCCTTTCTGGTGTGGATGCAGAGCTCAGCCATGGGACTGCTGCAGTGTGAGCTGCACCCAGGGCAAGAGCCTGTGCTGAGGCACAGCCTGCACTGCCCTTTTGAGAGTGTGACAAACAGCCTACCTTTGCTCTTTGGTTCTGAAACCAGACCTGGACGACTCGCACGCTGAGCCCTGTTTCAGCTGCCAATGTTTCTCTGACCTGCAGGAGGAAATGCTTAATGAAGTAATTTTTCATAAGTTAAAAAAAAAACCAAAAAAACACGAATCAGTTTTGTTAGGAGGAACATTTGTACTTACAATAAAAATTGCATGTATGTAATTACTTCTAGAAGTAATCATATTTCTGCATAGCTTTATCAAGTTCTGCCTCTGATGGTGCTACCAGTTCTGAAACTACTGAACAAAGAGTCTGAGCTGGGGAAAATGACACTAAATTTTACCCATAAAAGACTTCTGTGCAAAAAGAGTGCTCTGCTGTCACCCCAGGAGAACTGCTGTTGCCCCAGGAAGGGGCAGGGCTGTCTGGGGCTGTGGCCTGGTGTCAGGGCTGGCTCGGTCCCTGCTGAAGCACCCACCTTTCTGCAGGGCTTGGAAGAGACTTCAAAGGACGCTTTGAACGCTCGTCTCTGCTGTGTGGTCAGAATCGTCCTCGGTCGTTTAGGTCTCCTCGGGTCCTTCCCATCATCGCTTCCTTTTCCTTGGGTTACTTGGCCTTTGGTGGGCTTAACATCTCCATCTTCATCATCACTTTTGACTGGTGAAAAAAGGAGATATAATTGCACTTGTTCCAGCAAAAAACCAGGATGTTTGAGAACTGCTGTTCAGTCAAAAGGTTCAACTATTGTCTCATGGTTATTTGAATAGCTTAAGCATCTCTGGGCAGGAAGAGATGTCTTAGATCTGTGTGCTCCGCCTAAATCAAATGCCTCAAAAGCATAAAAATGTTTTCAATTTTTAATTGAGGACATGGGATGGAAACTCAGAATATGCTTCAGTATTTCCAGGAATCAGGCACAGAGAGACTTTGTGCCCTTCCAGCACCTCTTGCTCCCTGCTCACCTGTGCTCACCTGTGCTCACCTGTGCTCACCTGTGCTCACCTGTGCTCAGCTGCTCCGATCTCACCACCAGATAAACACCTTTACCTTCACAGCTGAACTCCAGCTTCTCCTGAAGCATTATCTGCAGACAGGTACTACTGCCTGCACTGCTACAGCAGCAAAACAGCATCCAGCAAGTATCACACAATATCTCAAAGCCCATCTAACCAAATACAGTGCAGATTCCAGTTATTGAATACTGTTTTGAATATTTTGAAGCTCCAGAGATAATATTAAATATGATCTTTGCCATCTCATTTCCACTTCCCACTGAAAATATTAGTAATCTCCTTCTGTGCATTAAAATGTGTCTGTATGTACAAAAACAAACTTCTCTTTCTCAGTAAATACATACAAGTATCTATGTGCTTGTGTAGACCAAAGAGATTCTTTGTATTTTCTATAATTAAATTCTGAATACTCACACAATCTGGTGATATTCCATGTGTTAGTATATTGTCCTGGGAAATCTCAGGCACAGTGGCAAAGGTTGAGGGATAAATACACATTTTATTGAGAAAATCAGCTTTCCAACTCAGCATATTTTATTTGACCAGACTACTGATTTTTCTTCCAGAAAACACTATCACATTATTATAGGGACTTCAACATGAAGAAACACACTGAAATTTTTTATATACTGAAAGACTACATTTGGGGAATCAACAAATTAGACTTTAATTCGTTTTAGGGTCTGATTATTATGCACCTAGCAGTCTAATCACCTTTTACTTTAATAAGCATCTTTGGCCTAATGATTAAAGAGAAGTTCAGTCATTTTAATAACCATGACATTATTAACTTTCCAGCATGCCATTTCTAAGGAAAGGTTTGTGAGGATTAATACTGCTCATTGGAGAGTTACTTTTGTGTCCAGTGGATAAATATTTGATTGAAGCAGCACACATTCTCAGCCAGGGCTTTGCAGATCGTGTGCTCTCACACAGACCCCTGGGAGATCAGTGTTTTCACTGTGTTAGACAATGGGAGACAAAGAACTTGTTTAATTTGTCAGCTTGTTTTTCAGGTTTGGGTTTGACTAGCAGACAATAATGAGGGGGAAAAAGCATCTCCAGGAGTAAGAAACTCCCCTTTGTGCCAAAGGGAAATGAAATTGAAACCAAGACTGGTTTGTGCTACCCTGGTAGCTGCTCAGTGCAGATCACAAGGCAGATGTGGTGCGAGGAGGAGCCCAGCCCTGCTCCGGGCTGGAGCCAAAGGCAGCTCCTCACTGAGTGAGGACACGGTGAGCAGTGAGTGAGCAGTGAGTGAGGAATGAGTGAGCAGTGAGTGAGGAATGAGTGAGCAGTGTGTGAGCAGTGTGTGAGCAGTGAGTGAGCAGTGTGTGAGCAGTGTGTGAGCAGTGAGTGAGCAGTGTGTGAGCAGTGAGTGAGCAGTGAGTGAGCAGTGAGCAGTGTGTGAGCAGTGAGTGAGCAGTGTGTGAGCAGTGAGCAGTGTGTGAGCAGTGTGTGAGCAGTGTGTGAGCAGTGAGTGAGCAGTGAGTGAGCAGTGAGCAGTGTGTGAGCAGTGAGTGAGCAGTGAGTGAGCAGTGAGTGAGCAGTGAGTGAGCAGTGTGTGAGCAGTGAGTGAGCAGTGAGCAGTGTGTGAGCAGTGAGTGAGCAGTGAGTGAGCAGTGTGTGAGCAGTGTGTGAGCAGTGAGTGAGCAGTGAGCAGTGTGTGAGCAGTGTGTGAGCAGTGTGTGAGCAGTGTGTGAGCAGTGTGTGAGCAGTGAGTGAGCAGTGAGCAGTGAGTGAGCAGTGAGCAGTGTGTGAGCAGTGTGTGAGCAGTGTGTGAGCAGTGTGTGAGCAGTGTGTGAGCAGTGAGCAGTGTGTGAGCAGTGTGTGAGCAGTGTGTGAGCAGTGAGTGAGCAGTGAGTGAGCAGTGAGCAGTGTGTGAGCAGTGAGTGAGCAGTGAGTGAGCAGTGAGTGAGCAGTGAGCAGTGTGTGAGCAGTGTGTGAGCAGTGTGTGAGCAGTGAGTGAGCAGTGAGTGAGCAGTGAGTGAGCAGTGAGTGAGCAGTGAGTGAGCAGTGAGCAGTGAGTGAGCAGTGTGTGAGCAGTGTGTGAGCAGTGTGTGAGCAGTGTGTGAGCAGTGAGTGAGCAGTGAGTGAGCAGTGAGTGAGCAGTGAGCAGTGAGTGAGCAGTGTGTGAGCAGTGGGGAGGTGCCCGTGACCAGCCCAGCGTGGGGACAGCCCTGCTCCAGCTGGGCAGGGGGGTTTGGGGGTCACAGGGCAGGGGCACAGGGGGTCACTGGAGCTGGTGGGCCCAGGTGTGCTGAAGGTCAAGGAGGAAACTCACGTGCCTCTGCACGTTCACCAAGAGCCCAGACCGTGTGATGTGAGATTTAGTGAGCAGAGCACTCCAGGTCCTGCAAAGGCAGCATGACAATAATTAAAACACTGCTCCAAGAATGGCCCTGGCCCCAGACATTGCTGTGTCTGCAGAGACCTCTGGCTTGATCTTCCTGATGTGGAAATACAAATTTTAGCAATGTGGAGAATATGACTTTCAGAGTACAGATTAAGGGTAATTTCTGCTAACAGTCAAAATGGAGTAACACATTTTCCCATAAACCAGAGGCAAACGTGTCATTTGTATTGGAATGGTAACTGTTGATTTTCTTACACATTTTCTTGGGAAACAAGTGTGAGATTATGGTGGCACTAACCCACATCTCAGTTACTTTCAGATTCCCTTCAGTACTTCTGAGTTGCACTTGCAATCCTTCTTAAAGGTACTATTTGTAATTGGCAGAGAGATTCCTCTCAAAAATCATATTACTGCTGTGCCCGTTTTCCTAGTTTAGTGCTGAAACTGTATATGGAGAAGATCCCCTGAAAAATATGTTAAGTGGATGGAAGAATGCCTATGGAGAACAGCACACTGATGCCTCACTTGAGTGAGAACTTGGGTAGCTAAAGTCAGTCTGATTCATGCTTTATGATCTTATAGAAAAACACTTCGAGGAAAGAAAAAAGATTTTGTCTTTTACTAAGCAGGAAGTTAAGGAAGGGAGTCAGGTTAGGGAAAGCAGACTGCCAGTAGGAATATTTTCAGCTGTGCCTGCACATTTGCATAGGTGGCACATGCAAATAGATGAAGTGGATGTGAACATGGATGCACTTTTCTATAGGAAAGCTCTACAGACTTATGCAGCTTTTCCAGTCAGAGCAGGTGTGGGAAAAGCTCACCTGAGTCTGAGTCGTCTGGGCTGACCGAGCTCAACAAGTCTTTCTCTTTCTCATAGTCACTTTTGCAGAGCAGCTGCCCTTCCTTGAGGACAAACTCGTCGCCTTTCCTGAGCTGGCGCTCGCACACGCAGCAGCAGAAACAGCTCAGGTGGTACACGCACTCCAGGGCGCGCATCACGAACTCCGTCGGGGCGATCTTCTCCATGCAGCCGCTGCACTTGGCAGCGAACAGCCTGCAAGGAAGAGGCAGCACAGTCAGGGCAGCCCCGTCCTCCCTGCCCGGCTCTGCTGGCAGCAATGTCCGCGCTCATCAGCCCGGCCCGCGCCTCGCAGCGACAGCATCGGCATGAGATCTGCTCAGTCCCTTTGGGCTTGAGATTCCCTAAATCACCTTTCCTGGACAAGGGCTCCGATCTGTCCTTATTTCTGTGGTTTTTTCCTTTTCAAAATGAGAAACAAAAGGGAGCACCCAAAGTTGTTAATTGCTTAAACCCAAATGTATTTTCATTCACCTTTTAGAGGAAGGACCAGCTTTGTTTTATACAGGGTCTCTGGTTTCAGCACTTAAGCCCTATTCTGAACAGATTTCATGACTTTCCATTTTTGGTATTGTCTGTCTCTGAGGAGGCTGATAAACACAGAAATGACCGTGAAAACTTTGTGCTTTTGCTGAGGCAGAGTCAGCACGTGCACATACAGACATGATTGTACACATGCAATCAATAAAGGGAGGAGTGAAATAACACAGCTTTTCTTTGGATGTTGAGTTATTCCAGAACAACCTGTCTCTGAAGGAAGTACTGTGCATTTTAAATGGTGTGAAACATCCTTTGGCAGAGATAGGCAGTGATACAATCTGTCAAATTACCAGTATAATCACAGACCCTAGAACACACACTGTATCCAGACTAGTTCTTATTAATGCTCTATAAAGCCTGTCTTTCATCCATCATTAATTTTCTAGGCTTAAGTTAGAATTATTTAGATTAATTTTATTTTGCTTTTCTAATGGCAACTGGGAATCTCCCTAAGTGAGATTTCAGAAAAGGGCTGCCTCAAATAAAGACAAATTGCTGTTACATCCCTGTGTCACATGGTGTGCTGGTGATTTGAAATTCAGTGTCTTTTATGGCAATACATCATAGAGCAAGGTGCATGAACATTTACATTTCAGCAAGGAAATGAACACCACTGCACCAGTGTGCTCACAGAAAATAAAATTAGATTCTGCCTTTTAGCATGGGGTACGCTGACTTTTTTCTATCATCAAAAATATAATTTTTCACAAAAAGGCAATTCTCTGTGATTTTAGAAGGCTAAGGCCGTGGTAGTTATTCATTCCTCCAGAGCCTCCATTTTGTCTGAGCTGAGAAGTGCAGGAAAATGGCAGCACGAGCCCTGGGAAAGGGCTGGAGTCAGAGTGGGCAGGAGGGAAAAGCAAATGTCAATACGGATGCGCACGGCATCCAGAGAATGACAGAGGGACGGGAACGGGGCTGTTCCAGCTGTGCCTGGGGGTGGCTGCACCTGGCTCAGGGCACACCTTGGCACGGCCACAACCTCAGGGTAACAGCGCTGCAAGGTGGGCTGAGTGGCTCCTTTTCAGGTATGTAAGGAATTAAATCTATCAAAAGAAAACTGATGCCACCCGGGAGCCTGGGCACTGCCATGAACAGGACGGTTTATTCCGTGCATTCCGTTTGCTTTGTCCACAAGGTTTTCCCTTACAATGCTTTAGCCAGCAAACTCCTAAACAGAAAATATTTTTATCTCTAAACGATTTTATATCCGAAAGGATTAACACACAATGAGGATTAAAAAAAAAAAAAAAAAAAAAGCACAGAAATAGTTATTTCTGTTTAACTGCTTAAACTTATTTGAGTCATTTACCCAAGCCTGGCCTGTCTGTTCGAGGGATGCCCTCAGGACAGGGCACACCTGGAGAGCTCAGGAGTGGCAGAGCCGGTGTGAAGGCTCTGTGCCCCATTTTCCCCTCTCTGTGCCCCATTTTCCCCTCTCTGTGCCCCATTATTCCCTCTCTGTGCCCCATTATTCCCTCTCTGTGCCCCATTTTCCCCGCTCTGTGCCTCCATTTCCCCTCTCTGTGCCCCATTTTCCCCACTCTGTGCCCCATCCATCCCTGCTCTGTGCCCCATTATTCCCTCTCTGTGCCCATTTTCCCCGCTCTGTGTCGGTGCCCGGCGCCGCACCGGGAGCGGGCAGGAGCGCGGGGCTCCGGTTCCCCCGGGCTCAGCGGGCCGGGCCGGTTCCGGTGGGTGCCAGGGACCCCCAGCCGTGCCCAGGTTGCGGTGGGTGCCAGGGACCCCCAGCCGTGCCCAGGTTGCGGTGGGTGCCAGGGACCCCCAGCCGTGCCCGGCTCCCCAGCACGGGGGGCTCTCCCCTGGCTGCTCGGGCGGGGCCGCGGGCGCGGCGGGGCCGCTCCAGGACGGGCTGCGGCTCCCTCCGGCCTCTCGCAGGCAAAGCGCACACATCCCGTGCCACCACTGAAAACACAAACCCAGCTCCGCTTACGGACAATTTCAAGAAGGAAAGCCCAGGAAAGCATAAACCCCCTGCGCCTTCCCTCAAACGGGGACACGAAGATAACACATCCTTGTCCTGTGGAGCATGTTGTTTCCCTGACCTGCACCTTTGCTGTCCTACTGCCTTAGTGACTGCTTGTATTATATCTTTTTCTTCAAAATAAATATATCTGACGTGAACAGAAAATACTTTGTGTTATTTACTGGCAACCGACTATTCCTGTAAAGATGGTGCTTTTGCAACAGCGCTTCCCAAGGCAGCCTTTTAGCTATAACGAATTACACTGTCATCAGTGTATATTAACTCATTCAAATGAACATTAAATTGCCCTGACAATACTGCACGGACTTCATATCCTGAATTTAACTCTTGTCAAGAAAATTCCCTCCCCTGTACACAGGTACTCGGTATTAGAACACGCATTCACACAAACACGCACACACAGAGCAGCGTGTTGGGTTGAATTCTGAGATTATAAAATTTTCATTAAACCTATCTTATAGGGTGTTTATAGGTATTTTTTCAGCTTCCCAAGAGGAACACAAGGTTATGCACTCTTTTTGCACAAGGCAATCTCACAACAGGAAACTAATCTTGACAAATGACCAGACTTTGATAGCTGTGATCTAAACCACTGCTCGTTAGACTGTTCATTTTATAAACGAATGGTAATAAACCTGTTGGGAAGTGTAGGATAGCAGGAATACTTTACAGATCACCCCTTTACAGGTTTCAATCAAAGCCATAAATTTGAAGGGGAGCATACAGATATTCTGTGCTGAGACAAAGACTCTGTCCCACACCAACCACATGTAAAGGATTTTTTTCTTTTCTTTTTTTTTTTTTTTTGCTTTCTATACATTTTGCAAATAATTTGCATAACTCTGGCTTTTTACTTCCTTGGCTGATTATCTCCAGCTCTCTTAAGCTAATGTCAAACCTCAAAATCCTTGGATGTGTTAAAGTGTGTGGAGAGTGGAAATCAAATGCCTTTATTAGAAGCCGCAGGAAATCTCCGACTCCTAAGCACAACGAAAACATTCCAGAGAAAACTGTTCAAAGAGGACAAAGAAGAAAAGCAGAACAAGAAAACCTTGTTTTGAATCAATGATTGTGGAGTTTTATAAATAAATTCTGTTGCCTGGACAATTTTGAAAGACAACTCAATAGGTTTAGGAGTTTTTAAGTGTGTTTGCCTCTATGCCTGGAACACTTGGGGGACTCAGCCAAGCTAAAGCTCAGAACAATGGCCTGTCTGTCCATCAGAGTATTTACAATAAGTGCTGTGAAGGAACTTTACAGTACTAGATAATCAAAAAGTCTTTACCAGCGAAAACTGTGTGAACCTAAATTAATTTTGCATATGTATCAGGGGCAATGCAAATACTAAGACGCCCTGACTTTAACCAGTAGAAGAAAACGCTCACCAGCCGAAGAGGCCATAAAGATTTGATTTGTTAGGATATCCCTGTGAAGGCAGGCTGGATCAGTAATCCTTAGAAAGAACCAGAGTTCCATGATCCACTGTGCCTTCCTGCATGGCACAGCCATCTGGAGTGCAACGTGCAGCCCTGATTTACGATATCCCGAGCACTTATCTCGCAGTAAGTTTGACCCTGCTCTGCTCCTGAGAATCACAGCTCTGCTGTTTACTCTCCTGGTGCCCTGACAACCCACCCTTTACCTTCCTAGGGCTCAGCCAGGTCCTTAATTTCCTCCTCTCTGTGGGCAAATAGATTTTAATTGTTTTATTATAACTAATTTAATCTGTGCTGAGAGATGTCCATGTGCAGTGTGAAATTTGCCATTCACATTAAGCGTGGTTCAAGAGGTTTGTGAGAGGACAAAGGTAGAAAAACAGACTAATTCAGTCAGGTTGTTTATTTACTGGGCCTCTGCCATGAAGCAGTAAATAGGAAGTTATTAGGCTGTGTTTGATGTATGCAAGAGGACAGATGCTGCTTCCTACCTATCAGAGACCTTCAGTCATTTCCCTTTCTGTGTTATTCTGACATGATGTGGTGCAGCAACCACAGCAGATACCTGGCTTTTCTTTGTTTAATGAATACCCAAAGGCAGTGGTGCAGTCTCTGTGTGTGATGTTTCTCCTCTGCCCACAGCTGGGACATCCCTGCTGGCCTGCTCTGGTGCTGGGAGTTTGCTCCACTCTCCTGTGCTGTGAAACAGGGAACAGCTAGAGTAAAATGCAGCAGGTTTTTCACACAACTGAGTTTTATTAAGAGAAGAAATTAAATTACTAATGAAAGATATCTGTTCCTTGTTCTTCGGGATAAATTTTGATATTTCTTTCTTTAGATGACATAGGATTGGAAACACAGTATTCATGGGGTTTTTCCACCACAGGACTTGAATATTTTTTGTAGTGTCTTACAGTTCATGGGTGCTTATAAAGTGGAAAAACTATTGCTCGGTTGCACTCAATTCAGAATATACAAAACGTCCCGAATGCAGTAAAGCAGAACAGGAGTATTATAAATTTATGATTTGAAATCCCTCACCTCCTTTAAAAAGAAATAATCAATTTAAAATATTTTCCCTGCAGAAGAAATAATTACATAGTTTATTAAACCAAATTTCATAACTGAAACTTCAGTATAAGAAAGATAATTCCCTTTCATCAAGTAGTAATATAATGTGCAAAATTTAAAAGTTTCTAGAAAAAAAACTGCAATATTTAGAGAGAAACTAAAACAAAGAAACCTTTTTCTTCTTCAGGAGAACTGAGGAAAATATTTATTAACCCTCTATCCACAGGTGTGGTAGTATGGACATCAGCTACTGGTGAAAGCTTGTGTTCAATCTGTGCTTCACAACGTGCATTTAGGCTCACAAATTACATATTGCCTATCTTGGAAATGAGTGACTTTTTCTTCATGTAAATATTTCACCAGTATTTCCGTGAGGAGTGCTCTGCTGCCCTGCCAAGACAAGCTGATGGCTAAAATAGCCACAGGGAGCACATTTTATCCTGTGCCAAATCTTCTGTGGGGCTGGTGGGACTCTGGCCCTGGGCACTGTCAGAGCCACCAGCACCCACTGTCCCTGTGTGCCCCAACATTGTCACTGTGCCACTGCCACCTCAACCCCCTGGGCACTGTCCCAGCCACCAGCACCCACTGTCCCTGTGTGCCCCAACATTGTCACTGCCCCTGCACTGCCACCTCAATCCCCTGGGCACTGTCCCAGCCACCAGCACCCACTGTCCCTGTGTGCCCTCCCTTTGTCACTGTGCCACTGCCACCTCAACCCCCTGGGCACTGGCAGCTCGGGTACAACTGGGATGCTCAGACAAAAGCACAAAGACACACGGAATTTAAAGCTTACAGCCTAATGCAACTTGCTCAAGTGGGACCAGAATGACCTAAATAGTTACATCTCCCTTAACTATAAAGTACAACATAAAATGCAAAGTGCAGAGCAGTTTCTCGCTTTGAGCAGAATGTGACAGAATGAATTCTTCTCTTTGCTTAATTTTCATCCCCTAATTGACCACTTTGTTCAACTGTCTTCCATCACTGCCATGCTGTTCTATTTTATAGCATTTTTCCATACAACACTTTGATGGAAAAATTTATGAAGAATAGAATTATTGCTGTTAGAAGGGAATTAAAACAATTTTTCATTTACAAAGTCACTGATATTGCTGTACTGTGCTCCACCTTTGGGAATCCAATTGCTCTTCTCAGCTACTCCCATTCCTCTTTATAGCACGGCAATTCCACTGTACAGATTATGGCTGCAATTTTCTCCTAATCTTTTCTGTAGAACCGAAACTGTTATAAAAGTTAAGGGCACCAATTTAATTGATAAAGCTGGGGCTGCAATTAAGAAGACTTAATGAATTAACAAAATACGATGATTTTGTTAGAATTATATTTCTAGGCAGTACAAACATTTATGAAATAATGTTATTTTTGTCCATGAGTTTCAAAGAGGCTAAAGGGGCTTCTGCTGCTGTGTTTTTGCATTCTCCAAATCACACCAATGGGATATAAAAGCGTTGTATTTGTTGGGGCACCTGTGCTTCTGCCACAGCTCTACCTAGCTGGGGGGACGGTGGTCACCAAAACAAACTGGGCACTCCTTTTTTTTTTTCCCCCTTTGGATTTTTATTGAGTTATTTACACAAATTAAATTAAATCCACCTTCATGTTCTCCCTTTGTGCCCTCGCCAATATCCAGCGGATGAAGTGGAACAGCTCCAGTCTCTGCTCTGACAGACATCTTATCCTTCTTGTTCACTCAATGGCACACTGAATTTACATCACCAACAACACAGGGAAAGTCTTCTAATGCAATTTTTATACGAGATTTCACCCTAAAGGCCCCATAAGCAGGGAAATTGTACTGTTGCGATTCGCTGGCCCAGTCCTCACTTTTACAGAAAAAAACAATCGTGTCAAAGCAATTCAAATGTAATTTCTAAGTTATTTCTTGACTGGCAAGAACGACTTAGGGAAAAAATTTACACAAGGCTTTCCTCGCACTCAGAACGTCAAGAGGAAGAAACGTTATTTGCCAGTATAAAACAAAATCACTTCCTGTGCCTGCTGCAGTGATGCTGGTGGAGAGCTTGTGCCCAAACTCATCAGCACAGCCAATTTAGCAACTGATTTGCAAGGGAAAGATACCTTAGTCCTGTGGTGTTAATGTCTTTGCAGTGGGGGGTCTATTGCCAGCTTCTCCAAACTCATCAACACAATCTATTATTAATACCCAGAAAGGCTTTATAGTATCTTTATAGCACAAGGCAATGAAAGCTCTGCGGTGTAATCTGTTATCTATATTGCAAAAACATGTGAAATAAAACAAAACATAGACACTTCATAAACAAAATGTTTCATCTATTATATCTCTCTGCCTCCCCTGTATATAAAGCAGTGGGGTGCAGGAAAGGCATTCAGAGAGATTTGCTGTTAGATGTGGCACTGGCTCCTTTTTAAACTCTATTTGTATTGTGACAAATTTTACACTGAACGAAAATTTCTGCTTCTTTCACTGAGATGGAAATATTCGAATATTTGCAAAGTTAGGTTGTGTTTTGTCAGTAGAGCAAAGGGGATTAGGAGCAAAATACAGCGTCTGAGCTCGTTCAGGAAAAGGCTTGCAGGCAGGGACGAGCTGGCTGAGCCAGGCCAGGAGTCAGTGCAGCAGGGCCAGGAGGGGGCACAGCCTGGGGCAGGGCCAGGTACAGGTGGCAGGGCATTGCCATGGCACGAGCTAAAGAATTTGTCCCCAGTAAGCAGCAGCAAAACCAAGTGCCCACTGGAGGCAGTTATTTCTCTGGAAAGCATTCAAGAGCAGAATTTGAGCACTTGGGTCTTTTCTTCTGCTATTGATATGCATAACAACATCTGATGTGAAAAGCCCAGAACTACCCCACCTTTAGTCCTTGGGAACAGACACAGCTAGAGACATGATTTAACGGCAAATAAATAAACACACAGCTTAAAACCCAAGAAGGGTTTGTTTCAAATAACCAGACTGGGGCAAAGGTGGAACTGAGAGTGAAGCGTGAAATGGTTTTGTGTACTTGGTGCATGTATGGTTGCAATACAGTAAGAACCAGAAAAAGTCCTCAACACAGGGCTGTGTCTTATTTCCCAGATGCCTTTTTATGTTCTTTGCCTGTTGAAAATAAATTGTTCTTTTGTAGTGTTTGTCTTTTCAGTCCAACTGTCAGCTATTATTTTTCTATTTCCTCTTTTTGTCACTTTGCATTATTTTTGGTGCTGTAATTCCCATTTGTTCCCACTCCTATCTTCCTGTCTCCCATTGTTCCATTTTTTAATCCCCAGTTTTACTCTTCTTTGGCTCTTTTTTGGCCCATTCTCAGTAGGGTTTGAGAGAATACCCAGGCGTGACTCCCTGCTATAGCAACCACACCTCCCCAGGAAAGCCACAACAATCTCTTCGGGAGGAGGAAAGTCTTTCACAAGCTGGCAGCAAAAGTAAATCCTTCTTCAAGGAACAAGAAGGATTAGCAGGGAGCAGTGGGCTGCAGACTTAACCCTACCCTTCATTTCTTTAAAGCACCAGTCACTCAGAACCCTGCTGTGATGTACAATTAAACAGAACCCAAAAAAATCCTGAATGACACAAGAGCAGGATTGTGTAAAGGTTTAATTCCACTTTAATACCTTTCCAAGTTCAGAACTCAAAGATAGCAATTTAACCCAAGAATCCCCATCTGAGCATGAAAAGTTGCTGCTTGTCTTACAAAAGTTCCAGCTATATTCTGCTCTAAATCGTGCTCTTTTAGGCTGACCCCTAATGGATGAAATTTTTCTCCCCCAATCATCTCACATGGTTTCTCTTTACAGTCCTTCATTCACAAACTTTGTTCTTCTGATAAAAACAGGAGGCTCTTACCAGAGGCATGGAGCTTTGTAAAAAGGACCACTAAAACAAGGAAAAGGAACACTAAAACGCTCAAGACTCAGGTAACTAAAGGTGCCTGCTGCAATGCCCAAGAATGGCAATTTATTCTTGTAATGTGGAGTGACTCTCACTAAGCTTATGTCAATTACTTACTATTAATATTAGGATGGAAAATAAATACTCCTTTTAATACAGTGTTTTTTAAGACTTGAAACATCTGATTCATCTTTTTTAAATTAAAGAACAGACGAGCCTGGTTGTTCTAGTATGGATGACTACTAAAGTTGCTCTATAAACTGAATTTTTAAGATTCGACACAGAACTATGAAAACCTCCTGGCTTCTGTAAGGCCAAATATGGTTGACAGAGTCCTAAGACTCAGCTATCAGCATCTGTGTTTGTGTTTGGGCTTTAGTAAACTAGATGCTCTAAAGCCATACAAAGAGATTTATCAGTGAGCAGGGCCCTACAGCACGCCCAGACCCTCCTCCTGCCTCCAACGTCTGCACAGGTTTTAAGTTATTCCAGCAGTCAAACATTTATAACGCAGGACACTTCCACATGTGTGAAAATGAAATCCCATTAGACACCAACAACATTATTAGGCATGCAAAGAGGATTATTCCTTTAAGCTCACAAGCCTGAAAGGTTTGTCTAAACATTTTATTAACTTTTTCAGATTTTTTTTTTTTAATTAAATGAAAAGTTGTAAGTAGGTCAAAGCTGAAATACTTAAATTAAATACTACTTAACTTTTGGTTAAGTGTATGTATATATACTATACACACAGAGAAAGAAAAAATAGAGATGACAGTTGGAGAAAAAGTGTACAAAATCCCCTCGTATCTTATCAGCACATTCCTTTCTCTCATCAAGAAAATTTGTATGGCTTGGACTTGTTCTATAAAAGCACCAAAATGTTACATGGCGTTACAGGGTTCCATATATGTTTCCAAAACTGAGATGCTTTGTCGAATACCTGGTTGA
Organism: Acridotheres tristis; assembly: GCA_037013685.1. Taxonomy (NCBI): domain Eukaryota; kingdom Metazoa; phylum Chordata; class Aves; order Passeriformes; family Sturnidae; genus Acridotheres; species Acridotheres tristis. The sequence goes on along the minus strand of CM072904.1, from coordinate 10,903,995 downwards.
AAAGAAATCCTGCTCTGATTGCACTGTCCTTTTCACAGAGTTGACAAAGCCCTTTTTTTCAAAGCACAATATTTGCCGAAATGCATCAAAGTTTGCTCACCAAGAGCTCTGATGTTCTTAAGATCATCTGTTAAAGCAAAACAAGGGAGGAGAAGCTGTGTCAGCTTTTGCTTCAAGTAAGCGAGATGAAAACTCCTTAGGGAGCAGCAGGAGCAGGGCTGGGTCCTCACCCACAGGGAAGGTGACTTCAGAAACCACCAGCCCCAGCTGGGTCCTACATTTTGGCATTTCAGGGTTGTTCACGGCATCTCCATTTGTTATGGGAAGGAAAACAATTCTCTTTTAGGATGTCCCAGGGGACAGAGCAGCCTGTCCTGGAAGGGAGGTGCAGCACTCACCTGTCCGTGCTGCTCACAGCGCTCAGGGCTGACCCGCACGCTGCTCCTGGCACGGCACCACCACAGGCGCTAAAATATTTCACATTTGCTTCTAGACTGCATGGAACAGGCAGGAAATGTAGAAGCTTGGGTGTACAAGTTAATGAAATATGGTTGGGTGAACATAAGCTCTTAATTTAGACAATAACAGTTACTGCCACAGTGTCTTTGTGTCCGCTTTATGAAAGTCATAAACTCTCCAAAGAAAAGCAGAAGCTATTTCACCCTGATGGTCTTTGACTCCCTCTCACTACCTGCTGGCACAGTTAGAAAGTATCAACTGCCTTTGAACAGATTAGGACCAAGTTAAAGTGTGACAACATCTTAAGCTTTCTCCACATGTTGCCAATGATTTCCAACTAAAGATGTTACCTTCATCACTTCTGCCACAATGATAAGAATCTATAGCCGGCTCACTTGAGGAGATAAAGGCAGTTTAGCAGGAAGTATAAAGTACTCCAACTTGCTAAGCTAAGTGGCAGACTGTCCCAAACTAGCTGAATTTTTTCCTCTACAAAGCACAAAATCCTTATCATTAGGGACTTAAGCTGCTTTTTATTTTGAGACAAAAAGAATACTGTTTATTGGCATCCAACTCAAACCAGCTGTAAACAGTGGCTTTGATGAAGAAGCAGCTACAACTTCAGTGTGCCCGAAGGCACAAACCCACCGAATGCCAATCATTAAAGGAAGAATGTAAGGTGTATATAGGGTCAAAAGAAGGCCAAGGGACATTTGCAACCTCGGGGATCTTGGATAGCTCACTTTGCCTTTAGAACCAGAAGAGGAATTGAAGCTCTTCTGCTGTATGACCTCTATGTGCTCTGTCTGGGCTCAGCTCAGTTTCCCCACAGGAGAAGCAGACCTGCAGTGTGAGGCTTTTCCCCCAGCACGGCTGCGGGAGCCACATGGTGAACTTTGATTTGACAGAGCCCGAGTGGCTCCAGGATGCTGGAGCTCACGGCACGCACGCAGGAGTCCTGCTAGTGCCCACAGACATTTGGATCACTGACGTGCAGGTCATTTTAATTATTCTTGTAACTTACTTCTTCCATCTAGAAACGCTTTACTGGTTGCAACAACTATTTAAATTAAGATGCCCCACCAATAATTTTGGTGTCACAGCCAGACTGATGTGAACCCTCACAAAGATAAATGCCAGCTGCTCTGGGCAGCCCAGGAGGGTGGGCTGGCATCCACTGCTGGCTCTCCTGCTATCCTTCTTCCTCCTCCTCACCCCTCTGCCTAGCAGATACTGATGTCTCTCGGTTGTTCCAGGCTTCCTCCCACTCCCCATCCGTGGCACAGGATCGAAGCTTTCCCAGAACGAGCAGCAGCCCAAAGGGTTTCGGCACAGAGCAGCAGTGCCGGGGCATGGGGTTCGTGCTCCTTTATACGATCAGAGTGGCTTTTCAGGGGGAATTCAAGCGCGGAGTGAACTCGGCTGCCAGGCTGCAGAGCGGCTCTCAGCCGTGCCACACGAGCTGGAATGTTTTACAGGAGCAAATCATTTCTGGAGAAGGCTCTGGTGCCACCAGAGATGTGGCTCCTCCAGGCACAGGCTGAGCAGCTCCTCCTCCTCCCAGTGCTGAGGAGATGCACAGCAGCATTACCAGTTCCTCTGGCAGGAGCAGGCTGCGTGTCCCTGCCCAATCCTCACACACACCACAGGCCGACACCTCGCTTTGGGGGATTCAGCCCGACGGCTCTGCCCGGCTTTGGAGCCCTCTCCTGCCAAGCTGGCCCCTCTCCCTGGCCACGTCTGTGCCCTGCCCTCCTGCAGAGCCACCCTGCGAGCCAGCCCGTCCTGCTCTTCCCCCACCCCATCCTGGGGAACATCTCTGCTGCTCCCTGCCTGCCTCCAGCTCCCGACACCCGTGCAGTGCACAGGCTCCTCCCAGGTACTCCCACAGAACTGGAATTGTAGGTATTATTTTGGGCTCACATGACAGGAAAAAGGCAGTAGAAGGTTTGTAGTGCTGTTAGATTGTACAACATTTCATACATGATAGAAAAAGAGTAAGTCTTCATAATTTATTCTCTTAAGAAATTTTCCTATATAAAACCCCAGATTTTTCTTTTTTTTGAGACAGTGGTTCATCTTTATTGTCACATTGATATCTTTATAAACTTAGTCTAGTGATGTACAGGAAAAGCAAACCAGACAGCTCTGTATTTATGGGCGTATTTTAAAAGCCTCTTATATTTAACAACTGCATTTAGCTGTGTTAACTGTGAGTTGCAGTAATAAAGGCTCTGCACACTTCGATGCTAAATTAAAAAAAGTTCTGCTGTTCAATAATACATAGATGCTGTTTTTTTCATTACTCTTTAATATCATTTCCATTTAGTTTATAAATAATTGTAGCTAGCTAATGAAACGAAATAAAACCTGCCTCCAACCCATTCCCTAGAGCAAACTAAACTCCTCTTTTTAAAGCTTCTTAATCACCGCCCAGTTCTTACAAAATTAGCATAGTAATGGGCTTTAAATTGAGCCTCTTTGTTTTTTAATTAAGCTCCCAGCAGGTAAAAATAAAACAGATTATTGAAGAATATGCCAACCCTAATAGCCTGCAACTCTTTTGACAATTAAAAAGATCCCATGTTAACCCTTTTGAGGAACCCTGCATACTAATTAGTCACTCTGAGGCCCAAATCCATCAATATTCCATCCAGACACCTTGTGAAGTTGACATGGCTGGTCTGTGTCCGTACCTGCTCCGCTCTCCGCAGAGGCTGAGCAGCAAACCCGGGCTGGTGGCCAGGCAGGTCCCGGAGCCCGGGCAGGGCTGCAGCCCCAGGGCCACTGAGCCCTTCTCCCCCCGGCCAGTCCCGCAGCGCTGCCCGTGTCCCCCGGAGCCTCTGCCCGACAAAGGCAGGGGAGGCAGCAGAGCAGCCCCGGGGCACCAGCGCCCCAAACACGCCAGACACACAATGCCCTGTCCTTAGCAACGCCGAGCTGCCTCAAAGGTGCAGCCCGAGCAGGACAAGCGGGTTAAGGAACTGCGATGTTGGAGCTGTGCGTGGACAGCAGCGATTCTCTGGGAAAATTTACTGGACACTGCTGGCAGCCTGGAAATAGGAATAGCACTGCGCTTCCCTGGCAGTTCTCTGTCAAATATTTGGAAAGCTCTGTCCAAGTCCCACGCTTTATCTTCAGTGTCTGCTCTGAGCATCAGTGCAAAGTGCTGGCTGCCCTCCACTTGCATCCAGCCAGGATGATGAATCGCCACGGCTGGAAGTGTTGTGTCCATCCAGAAATGAAATCATCAGCATGAAAAGCCCATTCATTCCCACAGTCACTGCTCACTCTGCATCCTTCAGAGACTCCCAACAAACGGGGCCGAATGCCCCCGTGTAGCCAGCAAGGCCCTGGCACGTCCCTGGGAACCCCTGTCACTGTCTGACACCTCACGGGGCTCCACGATGGAGCCGGGGGCCCGCAGAGAATGGGACCAGATTCGAGGGCAGACTCCAGCCATGGATATATGCTGCCTTCCTTCACTGAAGCATTTGGGAGCCTCTGCATGTACTAACATTGCATTTTCAAGGATAAAGGACATTTCTTGTGTCTCTCAACTGCTATCAGAAAATTTGGATGAAGAACGATGCACCTTGCTTACAATGAATAGAAATTCATTAGGCAAAGACCTTCATTTACCCTCTGGCCAGGGACAGGCCTAACTTAATTTACAGGGCACCTCTGGGCCATGCCTTGTTACAAATAAAAATTGCCAGCAGAATCATTCAACACAAAGTAGATCCATCACAAAAGAATTCTCTTTTCCTGAGCTGTGCTGGGGATCACAGACAATGTACATCACAACTGCAGGGGCTGGGCTGTGGGATGGTGGTGATGACTTGGAGTTTCTCAGGTGGGATCCTCAGTCCCACAGCCCCCACTGGGCCTGATGGATGGACAGACAGCTGAAATGTTCAAAGATGCTCATTCCTCCTGGAACATTTCCATTACAGAAACCTCTCCAGGAATACATTGAGTTTAAAGCAAAAAGCTACAATGTTCAGAATAAGCTTGCAATATTCCCATCACAACTTGTTGAGAGCAGCTGGAGAGGCAATACTGGGCACAAATTTCCCCATGCCTGGCTTGAGGTTTGTCAGCTGCTGGTGGAGCTGCAAAGTGGCTGCAGAAGAGCAGCAACTTGTAAGGGATGTGTTTCCCAAATTCCCAAGAACCGACTTTAGAGAATGCAGTATCCCCTGCACCACCCCACTGCACTCCCACCATTTCACACTGAAAGCTTCCCAGCAAACTGACAGAAATTCCCTATGCACACAAGGGTCACATGGCAGATTTCAAGCTGAAAAGCAGGCTTTTACATTGTGCATCATGTGCCTCATGCTGTGCCACATGAAACAATATTCTATGAAACTCTGCTGCCAAAATCACTTTGGAAACATGCATTCACTCCAATGCATCTTAAGAATACAGAATGGTGCATTTAAAAATGCTACTGCATTTTTTTAGGATTTTTACCAAGCCCAAAGGCATTCCTTACTACACAAGGAACTCCTTTTCTTCGACAGCATCAATCAAAATGGAAGAAACTTTCTTGCATGTCTGATCCCGACTGGTTTTCAGCTGTGACTGTAGATGGAGCTAAAACGAGCCCACCACCTCCTGCTCTGTGTGCACAGGCTGTTATCTCCACCAGCTCTGACCTTTTGCAAATGTGATCCAAAGTGACCTTTTATATTATTGCAGCACTGAATGCAGTTTTTCAAGTAATCCTCACTGGAGCATGTTCTACATCAGTAGTTGGTATGCATTGGAAAATCCAACCTTTCTGCTGTGTTGGGTTTATTATCATGGCCATGACTATGGAGCTGTACAATTTTATATGAACCTTGCATGAGCCTGGCATTCACGCTGCCAAGCCATTGGCAAGCAACACCTTTGAATGGGCAGTGCAGCTGTCCAAACAGTGCCTGCTGTACCTGGACAGCACTTGTTTACTCTCTTCCAGAATACACAGAGGTAATTCTTCTGGATTTCATCACTGTCCATTGTTTTATGCTTTATATTCAACCTCTAAGGAAATCAGAGAAAGATATTATTTCCTAACAAAAATATCTGTCATCTGATTGCAGCTGGCAGCCTCAGCCTCCCTCTGCACCCCAAATGTGGGCTTTGGTTTAATGTCTCCTTGTCAGGAGTGTGTTTTATACTGGCACCATGTGATATGATTTCTTTTGCATAAAGGAAGAACCAGAGACAAAACTGCTTTCACCCACCCTTGTGGGTGAGGACAATCACACTTCCAGGGGCCTGGGGGATTTGAGAAACAGCTCCCAGATATGTCCCTGCTGCAGCCATTGGCACCATTCACACAGCTAAGCAGACGAGAGCAATCCTGCACCATTAGCAGCTCCACTTCATGTTTTCTAACCAAAAAATAAATGTAACTTGAGAGCAGCAAGGAAAGGGACAGGTGAGGTGTCAATTCTTTTGGTCAGGAAGGCACCATCTCACAGCCATATGCTATGAAAACCTGTGTTTGCTAATGCTAATGTGATTAAATTTAACATTGACTAAACTTATAAACTTAACTGAAATCTGATATTTTCACGTAAGTAAATCAATACAAACAAAATCATTTGGCACAAAAATGCTAAGAACAAACACAGTCAGCTCCCTTCCACACTCTTTAAGGCACACATCTAAGTGAGCTGACCAGTGGGTTGAACCACTGGAGTTGCAATCTCATTTGGAAAATACGCACTAATTTTTATTTCCAAATTCTGTCAGATCTGGGAGAAAGACTGTGCAGGTTTGGTAGTGAATAAGGATGCAGAAATCAGCATTTTCCAAACACAAGACTCTAGACAGATGTTGAAATATCGAGACTGTGTGCAATAGCCACCAGTAAGAAACTTCCAGACTGGTCAGGAGAAGTTGAGGTGTGTGAGTCAGTGCAGGAGGAGCTGCCCCGGGCTGCTCAGAGCCACCTGCAGCCCCTGGCTCTGCCTCTCTGCCGTGAGCTGCTCTGACCATGGGCTGCCCAGGGCCAGGAGCACCCAGGGCTGAGCCCAGAGCTGTCACCTACTCCTGCTTGGCTCTCTGGTTTCTCCTGCTCTCCACACACTGCACGTCTGCCAGCTCACAGACTGCACTGGCCACAGCTATCACAGCATTCCAGTAACGATCCCTGGGATAAGGGCGAGCTCTGGCTCCGGGCGTTTCACCAGGATCCAGCTCTGAGGACACCAACCCCCTCTCATTTCTCGTAGTGTGACCACTCCTGCCAGCACATCGAGCACACACACGCTGCATCCTCCATCTTCCACCTGACCCACATCTTGGAATTCCAGCAGTTTTTGTGATTCCCTTTAAAAAGGTCAAACTCTGCACAGTTTTGTGCATCAGGCAGACTTCTATCTGGCAGTAACTCTGCAAACAATTCTGCAACTCTGAAAAACATCTTTAAATTAAAAGCAGGAAAATATTTGAAGACATTGTCTTCAAATTTTTCCTTTTTATTTTTAAGCAGTATTTTCCAATTTAATTTTTGTCTATCTTAAATTGTCTGAATATTGTCATGAATATTTTATTAAGCTTGGTATTATGCAAATTAGAGAAGTTTTAACTTAACTGTAAATTACTTCTCAGCCCCCAGAGGACAGTTTCCATGATTTCCCACCTATTAAACACTGACCCTCAGCATTCTTCTGCTCTGAAGAAGCTCTGCAATTCCTGATTTGACCCCGGATGGATCGAGTGAGGCAGATTGGGATGTCAGGAGCCAGCCTGGAGAGCAGAGCCCCTGTGGCTGCTAACAGAAGTGCAATTGTTTTTAAAACCCTCCCAATGTGACAAACAGCGAAGAGGCAGAAACACTCTTTGTACAAATCCCACACTCTGAAGCAGTGATTTAATTGGGCTCATAGCACTGTAGTGGTTACTTCAGCAATTCTCACCACTCTCTCACAAACAGTAGGGAAATCCATAATTAATGCCTATTGAAATGCTGAACTCCAAAACTCCTGACTCCCCTGCCATGCAGGAACAGGAATTAGAGCAGCACCTACGTGCAGGCACAGCCCTGCAGTAACCATCAGCCTCCTGACCCAAAAAGGGGAAGGAAACAGAGAGGTTTTCTTAGGGAAATGATCATTACATACAATGCAGCTTATTTGCAACTACCAAACACTCCAGGCCGGAGGAATCTCCAAGCTCTTCTTTTTGTAACCCCCCAGAATTAGAAGTATGATATGCTTAATTTAAACCATATTTCTCCAAAGTCTAAGGGCTTTAACACAGCTGAAAAGTTCATCTTCCTGTAGAAAACTATTTTATGTCATTTTTTTATCAAAAATTCACAAGCACTAATAAGCAAACTGAAAAACTAGGTTATGAGTGCATTTGCACCAATGCATATATTCTTCCTATCACCCGCATTTTCCTGAGCTCGGAGCAGACTTTCTAACAGTACACTGCAGCACAGCAAGATGCATTTGCTACAGGTATGTAACTTAAAACTGTTTGTAAGAAACATCCTAAACATGTCCCTTGCTGTAAATGTGACATCTTTACAGCACATGCTTAGTAAATGAAAGCCCTGGGAAAAGGAGGAAAGTCAGGATACCTCCCATATAACTGATTGTAAATTCTTGGGCACCAGGTTTATATTCTTAATAACCTACTAGTTAGACTTAGTGTGTCTGTTCCATCTAAGTCAATTTAAATGAGGTGTACCAGATACAGTACATAAAGTGTTTCATACTTGTGGAGATATGTTTAAGTATTGTTTCTTTAGGAAAATCTAATAGCTAGCTCTAGTTAATCACTGTCAGATGTTCTACATGCTGCAAGTGGTAACTTCCTTGACACAAACTGCTTTTAATCAGGAATCTCCAGCATATCTTGCACACATCTCAGACTGACTTTTGTGATACATTAAAAAGTCTTTATAGCATTTAGTTTTTGTTCATGTTACCCTGGTCTTTGCTTTACTGGGTAGGAAAACCCCTACAAGACAACTCCTTTCCCTGGAAAAGGAGGTGAATTCCACAGGGCTTCATAAAAATTAAAGCACAAACGCAGCCCCCCTGGCTCCCCCTCGCCGTGGGGCTCCCCACACGTCGTTGGAGTCAGGGTTCTAGAGGCAGCCTGAGAGCAGTGCCCAGCCCAGCCAGGCCCCGGGCAGCATTCCTGCTCCCCAGCCCTTGCCTTGTTTGTAAACAGCTCTGGGCTGAGAGCACGAGGATGGAAAGAGCCTTCAAAGTGTGTTCTTTAACTTCCCTGACTCTCAAAAGGCAATCAAAGCCACCCCATAATGTGTGATTAAATATATGCAGGGGATAATCTCTCCTTCGAAAAGCTGGAGAAAAGGTGGTGTTGAGACTGGTTTGAAGTGGTCTCCTTAATAGAAAAGGACGGTCCCTTTCTGTGTACATCGTGATTTGCTTTGGGATTTCTGTTGTGCCCCGTAAGCCTACAGGATATTACAGCAGCTTTTGTGTCGCTGGTGACCCAGCTGTTCATTATTGAAAAATTCCACTGCTTGATGCTAAGGGCAGGAAGGCTGACCCCTCATCTTATGGACGTTACTATCTTTCAAAAGATACAGGATTAAAGGGCCGAGCAAAATCTGGAGGAAAGCTATGTCTGGTTTTCTGTGTTTTCATTGTCTTTTGCTATATTGGCCCGGAGAGGGATGTTTGTACAGGATTTAATTAGTTGGAATCAGGCTGAGATTATTGTTGAGACTATTTACTCAGCAAATCTCCAGTCTGAGCTGGAGCTTGAAATGAGTCTGAATAAGAAAATCGAGGAGTGCTCAGCCTTACTGCTCATATTCTGTAAGGAGCAGCAAGACAGACATGAAGGGTCTGCTTATGTGAGGTGCTGAATGCCCTTCATTCCCACTGGGATCAATAAACTGTGGAGGGAACTATCATTATATCACATGATTGAGCCCTAATCGCCTATACATAGCAAGTGAGAAGATCACAGAGGCCACTAAGGTTTAAGAACTTTTCCTACATTCTCCTGAGGAACTACAGCACCAGGAAGCAAAAATAGGCACATTGCTATCACTACTGCAGTTGTGGGGTTCCATAACTTCTTACAGATCAACTTTTGTAATAAAAAGGTTAGAAATAGAATTGGTTTACATACTTATTTTTTAAAATAAAGCATCAAGATTTGGACATAAGACTTGACCCATCAGCTTCAATGGAAAAGAAGACATCACATTTGATAGATACAAGTAGGGTACTAGAAGAGCCATCCATAAGGGAGAAAGCAAGAAATACTGTTGTGTGGCAGGATGTAATATCCCAGGGAACACAACACATTCACTGCCTCCCCTAGTTCAGGGGGAAAAAAATTTGGCAGGAGATAACCCCGGGATTTATATCCTAAACTCCTCAGTAATTCCAGCCCTTTGCTCTCTGCATTTCAAGGGACAGGTAGTAATTCCTGGAGATCTGTACAGGTCAATAAGCTGCTGTTTGTACTTTGTGCAATTAACACTGGTGCTTCAGGCCTGTGTGCAAACACAGCAATACTGCCCAGGGTACTTCTGGAGCTCCAGAGGGAGCACGAGTGGCTCCTCCACCTCCTCTTCCAGCAGTGCTCAGGTGGGAGCCATGGTGATACAAAGTCCCTTGTCTCCATTGCCAAGGAGGACCTCCACCAAAATCGCAAATAGCTGCTTGCAGACACAAGAGGAGGCATTAAGATCGCTGAGAGAAGAAAAATGTGTGGGGTCAGCTCCCCTGAGACAGGCACAATACTCATAAAAAAATTGCCCTCTGTGATTTATTATGCTTGAAAACTTCATGATGACCCAGAGCTAGTCACCAGGACCTCACCCTGAACACCGAGCCAGCCCAGCAGAATTCCTGCAGCAGCATCCCAAGGCTGGCAGAGGTTCCAGGCTGAGGATGTCCCAGGTGCTGCTGCTCGGGCTGCACAGTCACTGTGGCACAGAGCAGGGCCCAGGGGCTCTGCAGGCTGTGGGCTGCAGATGTTCCCATTCCCTGAGCTGCCCTCTGCAGAGGGGAGAAGCCCTTCCTGCAGGCTGGAGGCCCCTTGTTGCCTGGCTGCGCTATTCCAGTCCAAATAATATTGTTTTAAACTTTCTAAATTGAAGAGTAAGTGATACAGAGAGAGCAAACATAGAACCACAGTGAATTCTCACCACATCACACACCAGTGACCGCTGCTCCAAAGGACAAAAGCAGGTTCCTACCCAGCCTCAGAGCAGGAGGCACGAGGCATACTGAACACCTCCTCAGCCCCAGAAAATTAAGATCAAGCAAGGAAGGAGAATTCAATGCTGCTCTTAGGTCCCAGCTGTGACTTTTTACCAGGTTTGAGCAAATTCTTGGCACTGACTCAAAAGGCTTTTTGTGAGCAAGCATGTTGTCAGCATTTTTCCTTTAAAGACATATAACCTAAGGTAAAAGAATAAAGCTAGACTGAGATTTATGCTGCAGCTTTCCTCCCCCTTGCCTCCCACTTTGGTAAATTACTGATGTTGCTGCATCAGTCAGCTCTGCAAGCTGTGGGCACGTGACTTCAAAGGCAGAGGTTTTCCCTTCCAGGAAAGAGGATGGGATGAACCTTTCCAGCGCCAGGGTGTGGATCCTGCAGCTGACCAAGGCAGAAAAGCATCTTATCTGTGGCTGCTGTGCAGCAGTGGAACTTCCCAGAGCCTTGCCAACTGCTCTCAACATGCCTGACGGATCACAGGGCCTAAGGAAGTCTTTGCCATGTTTATATTACATGGTTATATTATCTGCTTGCAGAAACCGCAGCCCCTTTGTGCACTCAGACTCTTGCCTCTAAAGAAAGGAAGAAAATTTGAATAGAATAGACTGTGAATAGCAGGGAGATGCAGCAGAAAATGAGCACAAAACCCTCTTTCAAATATTTTGCTGGTGATTTTGTATGAAACAGCAAGTCTGCATACCTCCCTGAAATGCACTCTGAACTTTCATAAGCAAGGATTTTTCCAAAAGTTCAGATTTTATAAAATTCAGAGTAGGCAGGAGGAGCTGCCCAGCTCAGCTCCCAGTCAGTGCTTGGGGAAACTGATCCAGCTCTGCAGCCAGGAAAGAGATGGCAGAGCTGAGCTTTGCAAGCGTTAAACAGGGATCCCATCTTGTAAAAGTGGGAAAATGTTCATCTCCTCCCAGAGGAAAGTCATATCTACTCACAGAATTACTGAGAAATGAACCAGGAAGGTCTCTTTGTTTTTTTAAGTAGCGGAAAAAAAGATCAATTTAAACAAGCAAAGGCCCTGCAAGGATGGATTCATTTAAAGCAGCCATGCCCCAAAGGCTTGCCTAGGTGTGAGCTGCACTGAAACTCAAACCCTTTTGTTTTAAACCCCCGAAGCACAGAGTAGGGCAGGAACTGCATGGGCTGTGAGCATGTCTGCCATCAGCACTGGCTGGACACAGCACCACTGGAGAATGACCTGAGAGAAGGTTTAGGGATGGAATACCTGGGGCACCTGGGCGTTTAATGTGTTTTGCAAGGCACAGGTAGATTATGGACTCACAGCAGGGGCAAACCATTTGAATCCTTTACGGGTGATAAACACTGAGATACCCACTAAACATTCTTGGAGCACCATAGCTCCATGTCCAGTCACACCCTAAGGGGCATCAGACCTCCACAGTCCCTTGAACAGTGAAACCACAGCACCAGCAGCATCGGGATACCTGGGACCCCCTTCCCTGGACAGCCAGGCTCTTTGAGCACATGCCAGGGCTGTGTGGCACGGAGGAAGGACAGTGGGGGCAGCTGAAGGACGAGGGGTCCCAGCACGGCACCAAGCCCCGGTGCAGCAGAGCACCCACAGCACTGCAGCAGTGAGGATGCAGCAGCTCTGCTGCACTGGGAATCCCAGGCTGCGGATTCAGCATCGTGGGTCTGTCCCTCAGATGACGAGAAAAGCACTGCAGCCAACGTTGGTGTGCTGGGCTCTGCAGCCACACTCCTCTACTGAGTGACAGGAGCAGCCCAGTGCCAGCCCAGTGCCAGCCACAGGGACAGGGACAGCCCAGTGCCAGCCCAGTGCCAGCCACAGGGACAGGCACAGCCCAGTGCCAGCCCAGTGCCAGCCACAGGGACAGGGACAGCCCAGTGCCAGCCACAGGGACAGGGACAGCCCAGTGCCAGCCACAGGGACAGAGACAGCCCAGTGCCAGCCCAGTGCCAGCCACAGGGACAGGAGCAGCCCAATGCCAGCCACAGGGACAGCCCAGTGCCAGCCACAGGGACAGGGCCAGCCACAGGGACAGAGACAGCCCAGTGCCAGCCACAGGGACAGGACAGCCCAGTGCCAGCCACAGGGACAGGGACAGCCCAGTGCCAGCCACAGGGACAGGGACAGCCCAGTGCCAGCCCAGTGCCAGCCACAGGGACAGGCACAGCCCAGTGCCAGCCCAGTGCCAGCCACAGGGACAGGGACAGCCCAGTGCCAGCCACAGGGACAGGGACAGCCCAGTGCCAGCCACAGGGACAGAGACAGCCCAGTGCCAGCCACAGGGACAGGCACAGCCCAGTGCCAGCCACAGGGACAGGAGCAGCCCAGTGCCAGCCCAGTGCCAGCCCAGTGCCAGTGCCCCTCTCTGTCCATCGCAGCCTGGGTGCCCAGCACAGGCAGACAGATACAGAGCACCATGAAGCAGGTCTGGGAAAGCCCTTCCCCCTCTGCCCCTCGCCCCCTTCTCCTCACAAAGGGTGGTGGATGGTTAAAGAGCCGTGATCTGATAGCTCTGTCCTGAGAGAATGGACATCCAGGCTGCTGACAGCCCCAAGGACTCGTCCTCCCATGGACAGCAATCAGGGCCAACACGTTTGGTGATTTATAAAGAAAACTGTTTTCACAGACACAACGTGAAAGACACAAACTCTAGATTACCACCAAGATTAGCATGCAAAAATGTATTTGAATTTCTGATCAGCAGGAGGCTTCAAAGGGCCCAGGCTCAGATTAGCAGGTGTTACGTGAAAAAGGAGAGAGAGCTTTTGTGCTACAAAGTTGCGCCAGCAAAACAAATATGTCTTTCACTTTGAAGAGCTGGGGAGGAATTTGTGGCCATTGCCATGGAAACTCAACAGGCCTTACACTGCAAAGCCAGATTTTGGAGACAGAACTGCTCTTATGTCTGTATGCTGCTGAATACAACATGTCTTTATCAGACGGCTGCTGAGGAAAATGAAATGACAATGTGACACCATTATAACACCTTTGTTTGGTTCAGATGAATTTCCATTATTTGGAAAAGGAAAGAGCACAGCAGGCACTTGCTTTCAACAGTGAATCCCTTGAAATTACATTATTTAGAGAAAAAAAATATAGAATTCAGAGGACTTTGATTGTTACTAACATCTAACTAAATTTTCTGGGCCAGTATAGTCCCACCTGAAACCAGTGTAGGGTCAGCCTTTGGCTGTAGTTTTAACATTATTTTTCCACTCCTTTTTTCATTCATCCTGTCTCTGCATCATAACTGAGTGGCCTTCACGTGAAGCACAAGACCCTGACTGGATACCAGTGACCTTCAACCAAACCAAAGCAGGCTGGAGGGGAGGCTGCTGCTGTCCTCAGGCCCCACTCGAGCTGTGACAAGCCCTCCAAAGGGTGCTGTGCTCCACAGCTGGCCACGGGGGCAAGTGCCTCCACAGGGCTGTCCTCATCCACCCTCACGGGGGCCACGAGCAGCTGAAATGTCCCCAAGAAGAAATCTGGGGACACAGGTCCTGCTCAGGGGAGCAGGGAACAGGAGCAAAGGGCAGCGCAGCCAAGGCAGTGGGAGAGCCCTGTCCAGGAGCGGCTCCTGCCCAGGTGTGCCTGCTTTGGCTGCCCAGTGTACCTGGCCCTGGCTACAGGTGTTGTTTTCTAAACAGAACACATCCACAATTATCAGTTAGTCTGCACTCACTCATCACCAGCAGCACGGTTAGAGCACACAGGTAAATACCTGGTGCCCAGATGTTACACTGAAAGGTCACAGTGTCTCCCCTCTCCAGCGCAGCCCTGGCTCACCTGGCAGCGTGGTGGGGACAAAGGCGGGGTCCCTGCCCTCAAACCCCGGCTGTGGGGCACAGACCCACCCTGCCACACCCTGAGCTGTGCCCAGAGCCCTGAGCTGTGCCCAGAGCCCCGAGCTGTGCCCAGAGCGCTGAGCTGTGCCCAGAGCCCCGAGCTGTGCCCAGAGCCCTGAGCTGTGCCCAGAGCGCTGAGCTGTGCCCGGAGCCCTGAGCTGTGCCCGGAGCCCTGAGCTGTGCCCGGAGCCCCGAGCTGTGCCCGGAGCCCTGAGCTGTGCCCAGAGCCCCGAGCTGTGCCCAGAGCCCCGAGCTGTGCCCGGAGCCCCGAGCTGTGCCCGGAGCCCTGAGCTGTGCCCGGAGCCCTGAGCTGTGCCCGGAGCCCTGAGCTGTGCCCAGAGCCCTGAGCTGTGCCCGGAGCGCTGAGCTGTGCCCGGAGCGCTGAGCTGTGCCCGGAGCCCTGAGCTGTGCCCAGAGCCCCGAGCTGTGCCCAGAGCGCTGAGCTGTGCCCAGAGCCCCGAGCTGTGCCCGGAGCCCTGAGCTGTGCCCAGAGCCCTGAGCTGTGCCCAGAGCCCTGAGCTGTGCCCGGAGCCCCGAGCTGTGCCCAGAGCCCCGAGCTGTGCCCGGAGCCCCGAGCTGTGCCCGGAGCCCCGAGCTGTGCCCGGAGCCCCGAGCTGTGCCCGGAGCCCCGAGCTGTGCCCAGAGCCCCGAGCTGTGCCCAGAGCCCTGAGCTGTGCCCAGAGCGCTGAGCTGTGCCCGGAGCCCCGAGCTGTGCCCAGAGCCCTGAGCTGTGCCCGGAGCGCGGAGCTGTGCCCGGAGCCCTGAGCTGTGCCCGGAGCCCTGAGCTGTGCCCAGAGCGCTGAGCTGTGCCCAGAGCGCTGAGCTGTGCCCAGAGCGCTGAGCTGTGCCCAGAGCCCTGAGCTGTGCCCAGAGCGCTGAGCTGTGCCCGGAGCGCGGAGCTGTGCCCGGAGCCCTGAGCTGTGCCCGGAGCCCTGAGCTGTGCCCGGAGCCCTGAGCTGTGCCCAGAGCCCCGAGCTGTGCCCAGAGCCCTGAGCTGTGCCCGGAGCCCTGAGCTGTGCCCGGAGCGCGGAGCTGTGCCCAGAGCCCCGAGCTGTGCCCGGAGCCCTGAGCTGTGCCCAGAGCCCTGAGCTGTGCCCGGAGCCCTGAGCTGTGCCCGGAGCCCTGAGCTGTGCCCGGAGCCCTGAGCTGTGCCCAGAGCCCTGAGCTGTGCCCGGAGCGCGGAGCTGTGCCCGGAGCCCTGAGCTGTGCCCAGAGCCCTGAGCTGTGCCCAGAGCGCTGAGCTGTGCCCAGAGCCCTGAGCTGTGCCCGGAGCCCTGAGCTGTGCCCGGAGCCCTGAGCTGTGCCCAGAGCCCTGAGCTGTGCCCAGAGCCCCGAGCTGTGCCCAGAGCCCTGAGCTGTGCCCGGAGCGCTGAGCTGTGCCCAGAGCCCTGAGCTGTGCCCAGAGCGCTGAGCTGTGCCCAGAGCCCTGAGCTGTGCCCGGAGCGCTGAGCTGTGCCCAGAGCCCTGAGCTGTGCCCGGAGCGCTGAGCTGTGCCCAGAGCCCTGAGCTGTGCCCAGAGCCCCGAGCTGTGCCCAGAGCCCTGAGCTGGGGACCCAGGGCTCCCATCCCCGCAGGCTCCCAGCTGATTTGCTGCAGCCCCAGGAGGATTGCAGGACAAGGAGGCACTGAAGGCTGAGGTTTCCTCCAGGGAAAGGCCTGGCTGCTGGCACTGCCACCTGAGAGTGCCCCGGGGCTGAGGAATCCCTGCCTGGAGCAGCTCACTCGGGCTGCAGTGCACGGAGGCACGGAGAGCTGGGGAGGCTCAGAGCCAGCCCCAGGGCAGGGGCTTCTGTTCGGTCTGCAGGCACCTCTGGAGGTGTTCAGGGTGCTGTGCAACCCTCCCCGAGGACACGTTCCCCAGGGAATTCCCAGCTTTAGGGGGCTGAAGGGCAGGCACAGGGCAATAATCCTTAGCTTCACTCCACTTGTACCTGGCTGCCCCAGCACACCTCAGGCAAAGGATCCTGGCACCACGTCAGGCACGGAGCCGTCTCCAAAAGCCCTGCTCACACCCTGGGCACTGCTGCTTGCTTTGCTCTCACACAGGACTGTCAGAAGGTACTTCTTGGATGCACCAGGTTTTGGTTAGTCCCTTCTGTTGAAAATCAGAATTGTTATTTTATAATAATAATCCACTGATGTCTAAGTGAGCATCATACAAACCCTAAAAGGCCCTGCTGCATTAAATAAGAGCACATTCTGTGAGAGGCAAAGCAGCAGCATTGTCCAGACATTAAGATATTGACTACCTGTGAAAAGAAATGAGTGTAACAATAGTGCAATGAGTGTAACAAAGAAACTGGGAGCCCTTGAAACTCAGTATACTTGCTAGAACATGTATTCACTGTCTTAGATCTCATTTTTAGCTTCCACAACTCCTTGCATAAGAATACCAACTTCCTCTCCAGCCTGCCCCACCTTTGTGGGCTTCATTCACATTTGCAAGAATGCATTTTGCCCCGAGAAATCTGGCAGAAAATGGAACTCCTGTCCTTCTCTCCTTGCTGGCTACTTATGAAAAGACTTACAGTATTAAAAGCTAAAGAACTGGTTCCACAGAATTCCACAGAGATAAACACGCAGCTTGGTGCAGATACTGCCTGAATTTCAGTGCCATTTGCATTCAGCTAAGAGGGAGAAACACTTCTGCTTTTCATCACTAACGAGTCACATCCCTGGATACGAAAAGTAAAAGGCAAATAACACTCGCATGTGAAAGAAGAAGCGTACTTTAAAATTTCATCCTTGAAGCACACTTCTTATGGACCAAGCACTTCCTGACTAATTAGATACATGCAGGTATCTTTTCTAAGGCAATATTTAGGTCTTCCTCCATATCATATCATTTTTAGGAAAAATATTCCTTTAAGTGTAAGCATACAAGAAATATGCAAACACATATTTTATCTAAATGAAATTTTAAAATGCAGTCCTTACATGTATAGCCTGTTTACATTTCTAGTTAAAAATATTTAAATTAATATTTAAGTTAAAGTTGTATATATGACACAATAAATATAATCAAACCAAACCAAATTAAAATAATTTCAATGTACGAGTTGGAAATGCTCAAAGATTATTCTGAATGAAGGAAGAAAGAAATTCTATGATAGAGATCTAGAAGCTGAGGGAATAACTTACAGTCAAACGCCAAGGTTTTACACTGTCAGTTATGTAAAACAGCATAAGACAAGGCAGCTGAATTTGTAACTCACAAAACCCTGACAAGTGTGGTCAACCTCCTGAAAGCAGTAATTTATTATCAGAAATGTCACGCCTACACAATAGCCTTATTGTTGATTCATTAGGTAATTTCCCTTGAAGACCAGCTGTTTCTAGTGTGGTGGGATGAATAATGAGAAAGATATTTAATGTTCAGGGTACAAATGACAGACATAAGGAGGTTCTAACACCACCAGCGTCCCACTGCCTAGGGCAGCAGCTCTGTTCCAGGGGGTAAAGGTCCTACACCTCCCACTTGCACAGAAAACCTCCCAGGTGTCAGATCTGCTCAGAGGGCAGGTTGCTGTGCAGCACCTTCAATAGAATCAGGAGACCCATGTGATATGGCCAAGCAGGCCCTGGGCTCATTGTCACCTTCTATTTCCATTGACATGCCCCAGGGGTAGATGCTTTCCCCTCCCAGCAGACTCAATTTATTCCCAGGTGCTTCTCTGAATGTCTGCCACCAGTGCAGCTTGCAAAAGACAGTCCCCATGGCTGTGCTCCAGGCAAGCTTTCATCCTGTTTTCCAGAAGTGCCTCTTTTTTAACCTTAAGCCAAGCACAATCTGGATAATAATTATTAAACTATAATTTACTACAGCTAGTAGTACTATCTTCTAGTTGTTTGGTTTATTTTTTTTAATTTTACACAAATACATTATTTGTCCCTCAAATGATCCCTCTGAGGGCTACTTCTCCATCATGTTAAGTAACACTGCAATTAAAGTGAGTTAAATTCACCAATAAGCAGACAAGCACCATGTGCTGTATGGCTGGTGTTCATTATGCTCAGTACATTAATGCCAACAGTTTGTCACTGCTTCTCCTGTTACAGCCACCTAAACTGCAAGAACCAGGAAAAAAAAAATGGAAAATTTGTCTAAAGGCTGCGATTAATCAGCTCTTTAATGCGATCCTGGGGTACAAAAATCAGGTGGAAGCATTTCTTTGGCTTTCAGAATGTATTTGTTTGGAAATCCAGCTGCATGCCAGGCTGGAGCACAGTGCTGCCCACTGTGGCTTTGGGTTTGCTCCCAGAGGCTGCAGCAGGACAGAGCCTGGATGCTGCCAGGAAACACAACAGTGTGCTGACACACGGCCCAAAACTTCCACTGAAACTGCAATAAAAAGGAAAATAACCGCTCTCTACCCTGTCTAGTGATAGCTTAAGCTCTGAGATAAGGGAAGGACAATTCCAGTTCTAAAGCCCTGTCACTTGTAAGTGTCCCTATTCCTCCTCGATTTTGCCTTAAGTTGTAATTATACCAACGCTTTCAATTAGACGTGGCTTTAGGAAAATGAACAGAAAGCCCAGACAGTAAACACACCTTCAGTATTTCTTTGAGGCCAGCTGCACTGACATGGCACTTCAAACATGATTGTTTTTCAGTGACAGCGCTATATAAGGTAAATAATTTAGTAAATATCTTCCTCTCAGATCTTACTTGGCTGCAGCTGAGATCAAAATCAAGTTATTGTCTTTCTCTACCTATGGGAGGAGTGTAATAAAAGCCTGGATTTACAGTTAATCAGATCTGCTGACTTTGTGACTTCTGTCTGCATTTCAGCACTGCACCACTGCTGAGTAGCTCTGTATGCTCTGACACCAGAGGAGGTGTTCTCTGTCATCTCAACCACACTGCAGCAATTCTGTTGTTTTTAAAACTGTTCCCCTAAATGCTTTAATTGAATATAAATAGTATTCAATATTTTTATTATCAGAAGAAAAGATCTCTGAGGACATTTTTCCCCTTGCATATGGGAACACTCATCCTTAGTGCAAGCTCCCCACTCCCAAGCTCTGTGTCTTATCCCACAGAAAGGTGCCCGTTGATTTGGGTGTTTGGGCCTCCCTTGGCAAGCTTGGAACCCTCCCCCATGTTTGAAGTCTCCTAATTTTAAGAGGGGTTCCCATGATCCTTAAAACCCTGGCATAAGTCACGGCCTGATGTTATTCTCCATAGTAGGGTTTTAAGTTTGAGGTCACTAAATATCTAAATATAAATAGAGCTGAGAGAACTGTTTGGGATTTATATTGCAGAACCTTGCCCTTATATTCCTCTTTAAAACACGGATATAGATGCTGCTTTCCTTCAGTCACTGGGGGAAACCACAGGTGCTGGTGAGGGTGGCACTGCAGCTCCAGGGGCTCCATTCTGCACAGCCTGCCCCAGGGAGGGTGGCAATGTGCTGCTCCAGAAACATCCGAGGTCAGGGCTGTACTCACTGGTCACTGTCCTCTCAATACAATCTTACTGCAATTAGCATTTTATCATGTTCCTCTGTCTATCAGACATTGGCGGTCACCTAAAGCCCAAGCCAAGGGAGCTGTGTGCCCTCCTGAGAAGCAGCCCGTGGCAGAAGCATCCCTTCTGTGGTGGTGCGAGGCTCCTTCCCAGGGCTGCTGGAGCGCACTGCACTGGGATCCGTGCGCGCTGGGAGGCAGCAGCGGCTGCAGAGCCTCGCTGGGCTCAGCAATCCCGCGGGGACACGAGCCCTGGCCCGGCTGCTGACATGTCACCGTGCCTGAAGGAGGCAACGAGACCCCTTTGCCGATTTTTTGGCCTATTAGACTTTCAAGTCCAAACATGGACATGTGCTCAGTGCAATTTCTCCACGAGGAAATTTATAAACTGTGCCCCATGACAGAGTTCTGCCAGCAGAAGAGGTTTCACAATTAGCAAAACCTTGTTCACTGCTCTGCTTTAGAATCTGATTATTGTTCTACATTTATCTTAAGCAAAGTGGCTGACAAATAACTGCAAAATAATGTGATAAAAACCATTTATAATGCCAGGTTATTCCAGGTCTTTCTCCCTAACTATTTATGACAAGGTAATAATGCTGGTTATGCATTTGTCTGACTTTAAATTGGTTACTAACAGCCATGATGGATGAGGGGAAGGATCGCCTCATTCGGAAAAGCAGCTCCTGATTTCTGATCTCATTCTTGCAGGTAATGAATTATATCTAATTAGTAGGTTCCAAATCTAATCAAGAGGTTGTGATGTTGACCCAGAGCAGCAAAAGAGGGTGAGGAGGCCTCCTTTTATGTTTTTTGCTTACCTTGAATAAAGAATTCTTCACAAATACAGTCTTCTGGAGAGCACTGGCTGCACTGGCTAAAGATGGAATCAATTCTAAGTCTCTGTTTCAGTTAACAGTTTAATGAAACTCATCTCTACAGATGTATCCTTTCCATTGGGAATGTAAACTCCTTATTCCCCATTATGGTCTATTTATTATATTATTTAGGAAAAGTATGAGAAATTGTTGTTGTAAGCAAATCAAGCTCCAAGTGACAGAAATTATTTTTCATACTATGAAAAAATTCTGTGAGTTAAGAAAAATTTCCATCAGAATTCTTGAGAAAAAAACAATAGTAAAAAAAAAAAAAAAAAGGAGCTGGAGTGGAAAAAATAGCACAAAGAATGGACAGATTAAAAAATGTTTTTCAGTTTTACATCATAATAGCTACAAAGAAAACAGAGCTCCACTTCTAATCGCATTTGGGTCTTATAAGCACAATTTTCCCCACCAGAGACAGCAAAGTGAATAGAGCAGAACAAAATCTACCCTGCAATTCAGTCAACAAGTCATGTTTGTTACTCTTTGGCTTTCACACTTGACCTAAGCCCACTATTTAACACCTTAACAGGTTCAAAGGTACCTGTGCAATGTTAATACCTATGCTGCAATTCATCACCTGCCCAGCCCTGCTCCTGCCACTGAGGGGCCTGCAGGAGGATCCATGGCCACTACACTGAGCCCTGAAATGCAGAAAGACCTTTCACAGCTTCTCTTATTTTCCTTTCATGATTATTTTTATATTCTCTCAAGATCTTTTAAGAAGTCTCAGTTACGAAAATAAAATTAGCATTTAAAAGACAAATATCTTCTGAATTAGCAAACCAGACACACACTATATGGTTTATGTTCACAAAAAAAGACAGTATATTATACAAGTTCTAAAAAGGATGAAATCCTAACCCCTGATTTATAATTTGTGGATTTATCCCTACGCAGAGCTGAACACGACCACAGGAGCTCCAAGCCCTGGTGACAGGAGTCCCAGCCCAGCAGGCAGGGCCACCTCTGGCCACGGAGTGTGCTGGGGGAAAGCCACAGAGCAGGCTGGGAAGTCGCGCCCAGAAAGGACAGCGGCAGCAGGAAACACCCTGAGTGTTTTATTCCTTGTTTTGATCATCGTTTGAGAATCTCTTGAGCGCACATGGTGTTCAGATCACTGCCCTTTTCAAGGACCTTGTGCCAAGCCACAAACCAGCTTTGTGCAGCCAAACAACATAATGAGACACTTAAAAAGCCCTAATGAGTGCGAAGAGAGAGCTGAAGGGAAGGAGCTGGAGCCACCCAGTGCCCGCTTTGGCTGAGCGCTGCAGGGACGATGCCCCAGCTCCATCAGAGCAGCAGCACCGCCTTGTTCCATGGCAGCACCCAGGCTCCGGGCACTGTCTGCCCAGCTCACCCGTCCCAGGGCACTGCACACGGCTATGGTTTGGGAAGAGCAGCATTTGCTTGCCAGGCAGACTAGGAAAATGATGGATTTATAGTGCTCTGCCTTTCATCTAGCGAGGTTAAGTGACCAGTTCCAACTACGCCTGTTTCTCAGGCAATACCAGTTTTAACAGCTAATTTTTAAAGCCAGACAAGTCTACTTTGTGTATTTATTTATTTATGCATTTCCGAAGATCACCACAATATTTACTCTGTTATTAAACTCTGTGTCAGGCACTAATGGCCTGTAATTATCTTTGAAATTGGATTTGATGTTGCAAAGTTACATAGTACAGACAAGTGTCCTACTGATGTCAGAGTTTCATCATGAGAAACTGTTCTGATGCCGCAATTTGCTTAGAAAACACACCTGCCATGCAGAGCATATGAAAACAGATCAACAATGAGCCCGACTTAAAAACTAAACCGGAGCCCAAATATCCCAAATCTGTATGTCAATCCACTTCCAAACGGCTGGGGAAAACCAGCTAAAAACAGCTACCCATGCTCGTATTCTGCTATTTGTACTTCCCTGCACAAGCCTACATGAACATATTAGTACTTTTTCTTATTTAACAGAACAGCTCACAACATAATTCCACAAAATTAGCATAAAAACAAATGTTTGTGAGTGGTGTTTTCTTTGTTCCCTTGAGCCTGGCCGAACAAGCATATTCTGTGTCATTCTTTCTTGTGAGCAAATGGCTGAGAGCTATCGCCTCCAATTCCCCATTAAAGCCCTCGCCCTCACTCATTCTGTCTGCAGAGAGACCAGAACCCCCCCAGCAGCAGAACCCGCTGCCATTAATTCAGTTACCCAGGGAATTTCACACCTTTGCCAGGCCCTTTACGGTTCTCATTTCAGTACAACCTAATCTCCAATGGATGCTGAGAGCTGTGAAGAAGGGCAGCTCAAGCTGAAGGCAGCAATTAAATGATAATTAGGGCTTTACTTCATCTTGTGATTGATAGAGGTTCACTGGACCCAAACTGCATCTTGTCATGTGCTAATAGGCCTGGCAAGATACTCCACTGCATCTGAAGGATTTTGCCTTATCTCGAGAGAGATAATCTACTCAACAAGTAATCTCCTGCCTGTGGTAAAGTGCCACTGTGTATTTACCGGGCCAGTATTCTTCATGGCTCAGCTCTGAACCAGCCCTAGGACTTTGTCAGGAGCAGCCAAGGCTTGGCTTTGCTGTTCTCAGGGCTCTGGGTGCCCAGCTCTTGGGGCAGCTGCTGCTTCTCCCTCGAGCACATCCCTCACCAGCACAGACCCTCCCGGAATCCCTCCATGGAAAACTTGGGAAGCATTTCCAGTCTGTGCTGCTCCTGGGGAAGGAGCTGCCCTGCACTGAGCAGGAGGCAGGAGCTGCTGCCCACGGTCCAGGGCTGCAGCTCCCATTCTCCTGTGTCTTTTGGGCCTTTGTCAGCCCAATTACTTATTATAAACAATACAGTTTATCTTTATCAGAATCATTATCTAAATTGGCTACATGACACATGCTGTTCTCCTAACTGCACTCTTGGGAAGATGTGCTATAAAATCTGTGATTTTGTACTTTGTAATTATCCCTCTATGGGCTATAAAGCATTACCCTGGTGTTTAAAATAGGTATAGCTAGCATTTTCCTCTCCTCAGAGTGGAATGTTTATTCTACCTCAGAAATAAAATGCAGCACAATATTTGGTGCAATCAAGCAGAGGATTCTGCAGCCATGTCCTGACTGCTGAGCTGACTCCACACACAAAGGAGCTGCTCATGATGTGCTCCATTTTTATTATGGAGTTTCTTTTTCTCTGAGCAAGACAAAGATGACTTAAGATAGTGTGAAGTGAAACATGGCCTTAGCTGGCATTTTAGTCTGGAAATGATGAGGTGTCAACAATAACGGTTAACAGGATCATACTCCCCGTGCCATTAATTTTCTCTTTTCAGTATCCTCCACATTTCCTGTTGTAAAAATGCTGGCCAATTCTTCCCTGTTGCTGACTTTTGTTTTCCTTACTGTTTTGAGAATTTCCTCCTTCCTCAGGATTTCTAAATCTATTTCACACAGTGCCAAGCCAGCAGCTCTCCCCATGATTAAAACAAAACACTTTAGTTCTAAAGAGCAAAGAGCTCACCTCCCATCTTGCACAACATGAGGTGTCCCTGGCCTCCCTTTTTAGCTGATTCTGCTTGCTTGATGCACTTTCAGAAGTTCAGTAACTGGCAGTGGAGGGGTCATGTTTGCCCTCAAGTTGCTGCTTTTCATGCTTGACATGTTTTTCTACTGTCCAGTCCCTTAGCTGCAGCAGGGTCAAGAGGATGGAGGGGAGGGTGGGGGTTACAGAAAGGGTATTGTATTACACAAACCCCAAAAGGTTTCGGTTACAGAACGTATATTGTCCATGTCTGTTGGGCTTGTGAAGAAGTATCAAGTTCACCACATTCTCATTTAGGGACTTTGATCCGTTCAGTTAAAAAGAAGCTGCTGAGAATTACTCTGCAGAGCAAAGAAATGAATCAGTTGTAATCTCTCACCCAGCACTGAGGAATGCCAATATTTCTGTTAGCCAGCCCAATCCTAGGGAGATTTACCCAGCTGCAGAGAGGCTGGAAGGGGCTTAAGTCTATCAACACAACCACAGGCTCCCCCTCCTTCCACAGGGGCTCAAGCACCTCTTTTGCTGCTTGACTTTCAGTGCTGTGGAGCCCTTTGCATGTCTCTGGGTCAGAGTATTTTTATGCTCCTTCTGCAGCTAAAGCAGCCACGACTCGTGTCTCCTCTCCCCATCCCTCCTCCTCTAGCTTATCCGTGATTACCCAGGTATTCCTGCCTAGGTAATTTATTGGTCACATAAAAATATATCTGGAATCACCACAGCAGCTGTTTCTGCTGCTCTGAGAAAGGCTGACACGTCTCAATGACCTTTCATTCTCCCAGAAAGTATGAAATTCTGTTGTTGTTTTTTCCCATAGGAGTCCCTATATTTTTTTGCCTGGAACATATTTATGCAAATACTGACAATGTTTGGGTTTTGTTTTTTTCCACTTGTATTTACATCAGTAATCTTTGTTAATGTAATTCTTATGGCCTGGTGAGCTGGCATTGCTAAATCAGGGAGACTTTATTTATATATGGGGTTTTTGTCTGCATGTACTAAAATAAGAGACTTGGAGCCATCAGGTGTTTGAGGGTCCATGCCTGAGCATTATCCTAAAGGCAGAACCCCCCAATGACCTAGACAGAGACTCAGAAACTGCCATAATAAAGAGAAACTGGCTTTCCTTTTGCTGTGAAACACTCTGGGCTGCCCCTGAGCAGGACACAGGGCTGAGCTCTGCTGGGGAGCTGCATGTCCCAGTGCAGTGCCTGGGCTGAGCTGCAGAGATACCTGCCGGTGCTGCAGGCTCCCAGGGAGCTCAGCTCTTGTGTGTGAAGGGATGCTCCCCTGAATGGGCTCAGGAAGGACCAGAAAGGCATCATGAGGCCTTAGCTGATTTTTCAAGGGGCTCTGTTTTGTTGCATTAGCAATTTTCTACAGCATTAAGCAGTTTCATGGTACATTGTGCTGCACTGCCTGAGATGGGACACGGACGATTTTCAGCCCAGAGAGGTGACAGATTTTAGACATCAAACATCCTGCTGATCTGGGAGACCAGTGACAGAGCAGCCATCTGCCATAAACTTTCCAGTTCAGCAGAGCTGGTCTCCCTTCTCAGACCTGCAGTCCCATCAGAGCCCTCTCCAGCCTTTTGGCAAGCTGCTGCCTCAGTGCCTGGGAAAGTCCACATCTTCATTAATCACTACCTGGGCCTGTCTAACCTGTTCTCTCACCTTGCTCCTTTCCTTCATCCTTTCCCTTCTTTCTTTCTTCATACCTTTTCTCTTTAAACATTCTTCATCTTCTTTTTCTCAGGGAAATTATCCAAAGATACTAACAACAAATAGAACAGCTTAGACAATTGTACGGTCAAGAGCTTCCCTTTCATATGAAAAATATATGTATTTCAATCACTATTTCCAGTTAAATTTAGATTTCCACCTGTTTCTTGAGTCCTGTCCCTGGTCACTAGAGCAGAGATTGGCACCTGCCCTTCTGCTTCCCCTCGTGAGGATTCTAAAGCCCACAGTGAGGTCTGACCTCATTCTCCTCTTCTCCAAACAAAGTGCCCTGCTCTGCTCCTCATAAGGGTGCCTTTTCCATTAATCTGCACAAATTTTCATAAATTGTCAAAGGATATAAACAGACAGCCTTCTCTTCTCAGCCAGATAAAATCTGAATAAAAGAACACATTAAAAGTCATAGAAAACCATATGTGTGGAGGAAGAACTATTCACTGAAAAGGGACACAGATAAAAAAATCCCTGGAAATGTCATCATGCCCTGTTTGTAGATACAGCTGTACCCATATCTCTAAATTACAAGTGATAATGAGGTGTAAAGATTTTATCAGATACCTGGCCTGCTCGAAAGACCTTTATGTGTTGGCTGGTGTAGTCTCATATTAGGTGGTAGGAATTCTGTTTTCTTTTCTAAGTGGAACATCAGATTACATAGGTCTTATTTCACTGCTGATTGCAGCCATCCACTTAACATCTTGACAGATATTCAAGAATGGAGCAAAGCTGGTGGTGCTGCTGAGTGAGGTGCACATCCATCCATCATCTGCTAGCAGATCACTTGGAGGGCCAGGCCTCATGTCATTAGCCTGCAGCACACCACAGCTTGGTGGCTTTTTATTTTTTTTTTTTTAACTCCTGCTAACTAGGTTTCTCAACAATTTTGGGAGGGCCTGTTAGCTGTCATTCCTACAAACAAAAACATCAGCTGAAGCATCCTAGGCCAGAGCTTGAGTAACACAGTGGGGGTCTGATGCATTTTCTGGAGATTACACAGTCGTTTTTGATGCTTCAGCCTATTTCCAGTGAGTGCTGCCACTGCACAGCCTGTGTCTCTCCAAATGCTTTGTTTCCTTTCCAGAGCAGCAGGACCCCAGTGCCGATGGTGCCATCTCTGTGCCCCTCCTGTGGGTGCAGACAGGCTCCCAGGTGAGCCCATGGCTGTCACCTGAGGGCAGGACAGAGCCCCCAGGTGAGCCCATGGCTGTCACCTGAGGGCAGGACAGAGCCCCCAGGTGAGCCCATGGCTGTCACCTGAGGGCAGGACAGAGCTCCCAGGTGAGCCCATGGCACTGCTCTCACCTGCCCTTCAGCAAAAAGGAAAGCAGCAGGTCACTGCCTGGGCTCTGACCCCCTCCATCCTCGGCTCCTGCAGAGCTTTCCAGAAGGGTCTGGCCGAGGAGATCTCTGACTCCAGGTGAGCTCCAGGTCAGCTCTCCCGGCACCAGCACACCCAGTGCCAGACAGTGCCACAGGACAAAACAAGACCCCGAGAAGGACTTCTGCCCCCTCGAAAGAAATATGGCACCTGACAGTTTCTGCTCTAGACGATCACCTGTGCTCTTGTCACTCAATAAGTTCAGAGAAAAATCAGGTTTTTTCGAGGAAAATATTTGCCACCCCTGCCCAGTACGGCACAAGTGGCAGGAGCAGCCCTTGCTGTGAGAGACACTGGAAACCTTCACTAAGAACCTCACCAGAAAGCAAACAGGTCAGTCAGCCCAACACTGAAACAGTTTGTGAAACACAAGGCTGAATGTTCTATATTCATTCATTACTGCTTTTGGCACCTCATTTGCTCTCCTTTGTGACTCCCTTTTTTTGTCATCTTTTCTACTCGGTTACATTAAAATAAGAACTCTCTTCAACTTCTTTAATGCTCTTAAACTCCTAAACCACAAAGTATATTCTAGTTCTGTCAGCCTGCAAGATGTATTACACAAACTGGACTTGTGTTCACCTCTGCTGAAGAACTTGTTTCTGTCTTTCAGCACTCAAGAAAAAGAATAATTTCTTGTCAACGTGACACTGTGTAGTTTGACTTCATTGGACATTAGAGGAGAGTGATGTTTCTAACACTGTGAAAGAGTCTCTAACAACAAGGAATGAATTCATATGCTACCTGCCCAGGTGAAATGGTTATCACCCCATCTGCTTTCATCTAACAGTACAAAAATGTGTGTGCTTCTATTTGGGAAACACTCAGTGAAATCATTAAAACCATAGATGAAACTATACAAAATAGATCTGTATTTTCTTGTCCCAGAATATTTGACATAACAAAGGGCATATACTCCTGAATGTAAATAGATCACACTTGCACAACACTATTCTAAATAAATCTGGGGCTAATGTAGTTTATGAGATACACTGAAGAGGTTAAATTGTTTCTGAGTAGGTGGTTAATTAAAGGATTTATTTTGCAGTTGCAGAGGACCCATAACTCACGAGTTACTGCACAATAAAAGTGTTGTAGATGTGTAAAATAACACCATGATTAACTCCCCCAAGCCACTCAGCCCCACACAGTTTTGTGTGCCCCTTCATTCTGCCAACGGCCCCAACCCAAAACTCAACCACACTGTGGCTTGGGGTTGGGATTGCTGGTGGTGGTAGGCTTGGGTTTTGTTTTGGTTTGGGGTTTTTTTTAGTGAAATAGATGCATCTGCTCAAGTGGTTGGCTCAGGACTTCCGAGAGCTACCAAAGAGGGAAAAATATACGTGGAGGATTAATTATCAATCACAAGTGGTCTGGAACAGAAGAGAGAAACAGCCAGGAAAGACTTTTTAATGTAATAACTCTCATTCTGTTTGTCTCTCAAAAGGCTCCTGAGGAGTGGCGAGCTGTACAGTGAAGCTTCCATCATACAACACACTACACTTTGTTTTGTTTGCTAAGGTCAGGCATCTGTTTTACCATTTCCTCAAAGTAATCTTAATATTTAATGGAAAGTGACAAAGAGGAAGTGTGAAAAAATACAACACGGTTTTCCTTTTAGTTAAAACTCTGTTCGTTTTGGTCCATATTAAAAAAATGACTTTCCTATATATTTAGCCCTCTAAAATCCATGCCATTCGGCTACCAGCATTAATGATGTTAGGATGAATTATACAGAGAAATCAAATTTTCCGTAGCATTTGAACGCCATTAAAATGCCAAACAATAAACTACCAGACTGCAAATTAGATCACTGGAAATATCAAACACATTGCGGTATAAAATCCATAATTGCATTTAGCGCTTCGGCTCCCAGGGGACAGGCTGCTAAAGATCATCACCGTGCCACATATGAGAAGCTATTGACAGAACGATAAAAATCGACAGGCTAACCAAATAAACACTGCAGGCTTCATTAAATATTCAGCAAGTGAAATTTGACTATCATGTGCCTTTTCCCCACTAGATGTGCGGAGCTGCAGCGCTCAGGGCTGTGCCCCGCAGGGCTCGCAGGGCACGGGCAGCACCAGCAGGGCCTGGCGCCATCAATAAACACACTGCAGCCCAGACAGGGCGATTATTCTCCTGAATACATTATTAGTCTTGGCCCCGGGAATACCTCCAAAGACTTTAATTAGAGCGAGCATAATATCTGCTGAAGTTTAGCACTCCTGCTAGGAGAGCAGGGACATTTTGTCCCTAATGAAGCTGGGCACTAAATGGCCTCTCTCGAGCCCCTTCTGCAGGTGGGTGCCTCAGCAGCTGCAGGACCCTGCCCAGCCTGGGACAGGAGCTTGCCCAGCTGGCCAGGACCCCAGTGGGCACCTGTGCCCGAGGAACACAGAGCGTGGTGGCCACCCCAGCCCAACCCTGGGGCCAGGAGCCACCCACGGGCACAGGGGCTCCTCTCTGACCTGGAGGAGGGTAACCTGCTTTGTGTAGCTCAGTCTTTCACATGGTAAGAGGGACACAAAAGAAATTAGTGTCCCTGGCAGAAGACAGGATGGTCCTAATTTCAGATTTTACTGACCACTTATTTTCTGTTGCTTTCTTGGGTCACCTGCTGGCAGGAAGAGTGCTTTTGTGGCTTAAACACCCATTCTTTCTGGTGACAGTGAAAAAAATAGAGCTACAGGAGAGCTGGTACAGGCAGAGCCATGCCATGTGCTTGTGGAAGAAAAAGGAACCTAAGAAAACCCAACGTGCCCCAAAGAGTTCTAGAGCCCAACAGTACTTGCTGTTATGAACCCAGCTTGGCCAAAATGGTGAGAGACAGGGACCTGGGACAGAGCTTGCATATTACATTGTTTAAAATATATTGTTGTATTTCTTGAAATTACATTGAATGTTTCAAATCCTGGAATTAGTTGCCACAACCCTGTCAAGACACATTTTTGCCTGCTTGCATGCTCACGCATGCAGAGTGGCACGCTTACTGCTGCAAGAGAAAAGAAAACAACAAAAAGGCTGCACGTTTCCTCACTCTGTTCCTACAGGCCTTGAGTCTGAAATTAGAACAAATAAAATGTATAATGCATGCTCTGGAAGCACCCAATAGGGTTATAAGCAGCCATTCCCTCTTCATGGAGAAAAAGTTTATGTAAATGACTGATGACAGTGTTATTGTGTGAGGAATATCAATGGAGTAATTACAGTTACAGAGCTTGCTGCTGCACTGCTGCTCTAAGCCTGTGTTAATTTTTCACACCACTCCCCTGGGAAGGATCGCAGTGTGCTCCTAAGAGCAGAGCTAATAATCGGAGCTCTGAGCCACTGCCGCTGAAAGTAGCCCCAAGGTCTTTCTGAGCAGACTGCTAAACACTGCCTGTCTCCCCAGAGAGAAGAGAACAGAGATAAAATGATTAAAAACTGCCAAATTGGACTGGCAATCACTTGGCTATACTGTCAGCCCAAGACAAGACAAATCTCAGTTATTTTTCCTTTTGTGAGCTGGAGAACAAGGCCAGCACAAAGCAGCACGACTGCTGGCAGAGCAGCAGGCTGACCACGTCCCAGGTCCTCACCACTCTGTGTCAACATCTACACACTCAAATGATGTGTTAGTGATTTTATTTAACACCAGCACAAATCCAGAACCTGAGAAAACCAAGTTCTATTCAGGCTGACTGGGACACTTACTACAAGTCAATTCCACTTGTTTGATCCCGGGAATAATTTCAGAACTGAGCAGATCACAGACCCAATAACTACATCTTCCTCCCGATGAGCAGTTCTTCGAGGTTGGATACTGCTGATACCATTTGTTCTGAAATTTTGGACAAATTACATATTCCTTCCAGCTCTACACAGTGAGAGGTAGCAGAAGGATTAAGTGACAGAATACATGTTAAATATGTAAATTAAAGTAAACGCACTTTTAAAGACTCAGGTGAGGTATCTGAGACAGTCTTAAGCCACAGTTGATGACAAGTAGCACAAAGTATCACTTCCTACAGGCTTGGAAGAAATACTCCACACCAAAAAGGAAAAGTAGCCACAATTCACCTATCAGCTGGAAACCAGCAGCCCACACAAAGCAAGCCTGCAGTCCTGACAAAACCACCTCAAAATGGTTCATGCACTTTTCTTGGTGAGGGGACAGGCAAGGGCAGCAGCCAGAATGGCAGTGGAGAATCCACTGACCTTGTGCATGGCTGGTCCATAAGCCCTGTGCAAGACAGGTTTCCTACAGGAAATGTGTCAAAAATCAGTCAGCATCGCTTCATCCCTGCAAAGGGGCAGGAGTGTGATGGCAAGGGTCCTCTTCTACTGCCCATCACAGTACTTTCAGCTTGAATTCCCTGCATGAAATCACAAGTGCAGGTGTCAGCATTTGTGTAACCGCCCAGCCAGATCCTTTTCCAGAGTCCAGTTGTCAAGTGGCTCATGCATATTAATGACAAAAGTTACAGCAGTCCGAACCTGGGGCTCCCTAACCCCCTCCTATCCATCCACGGAGAGGGGAATAACACAGGGGCTTTTCTCCTCTACCCCACAAATTTCTCAAACATTTGTTTGTGATTAAAACATTTGTTTGTTATTAAAAATACTTTAGCTAATACCCTTTTGAAGCAGGAGGACGAAATCTGGCAAGATTGAACACTAGCAGCTGGCTGGGATAAACGGGCTACAGGAGGAAACTTGCTCGGATAAATCCTCCAATTTTTCCAGTTTCCACTGAAACATCAATTGCCACGCCTGCTCCCCAAATATCTGATTTACAGGACAACGATTGGAGTTTCACAGGGATTAAAATGAACTCTCTTGTCTGTTTCTCTGTGGCAATGCCCCAGGGCAGGGCTGCCAGGGCACCCCAGCCTGCTGCACATCTGCAAACCCTGCACCTGAGGCTCTGCCAGCCTCAAACCCTGCCTGGGGATGTGTCCAGAACAAGTTTCATGCACAAGCAAACCAAGGTTTGGTCTTCCACGACCCAACAGAGATTTGGAAACAGGACATTTAAAAACCTGCAGGAGGAGGGCAGCATGCTGGGGGCTGGACCCTGCACTGGTGCATTAAAACCACATCTGAGGCAGAGTATCCTCACTTATTAAATCGGTTTTAGTTTATTTCATGGACATCTCATTTTTAGCTGATTGTTTTTTACTTTTCTCAGTGTCTCATCTGGCATAGCACGGCTCACTCTGGCTGGGCTGAAAAAGCCCCTTCCCTCTGTACAGCTTTGGTTTTCATCAGACTAAGGTAGGCTGAATCCTTTTCACCTATTCCAGAACTGATCCTGCACAGAGACCAGATAGCATGACACCAAGCTCTGCAAAATCACATTAATTACTTTCCAGTTATCCATCAGTTAAAGTGAACATTTCCTCTGTAAAAGAGAAGCTGTTGGGAAAAGCTTCTAAAGTACAGCCAGGAATGATGTGGCCACATCTCCAACCCCTTTACCCTCAGCTGGACACACTGTGACAATTAAAGAGAAACTATTCAACTAAGAGAATCTAAAAAGGCATGTACCTGCAGCCTGGAAAAGTTTAAGTTGCTGGAGCTATCTGCAGGGCATTTGTGGAGTGGAAATGCTTTAGGCTGCTGCAGCTCAAGGATAGTAAGGCCAGTCCTTGTGGATGTGACACAGCCTGGATGGACACCCCTCACCTCCTTGTCCTCAAAGGAACACAGCCTCGCAGCCAGCTGACAGACATTTTCCAATGTTAACAACACGGGCTTGCTTACTGTGTTTGTTTCCTCATTTTGAATCCTAAGGAAAAAAAAAAATCACTATAATCTTAACTTTGATACACAAAAATACTCCTTTTTCACCCACAAAATACATAGCCAATGCACACCAGAGGCATTTCACTTAGTTTTTGTGAGCAGAGAGTCATATTGTAAACAGAAAAACAACTTTCTACTTCAGCTGCTCTAGATCCAGATGCTTTCTCTGTTCTGCAACACTCCAGACACTTATGATTAAAAAGAACATACCAGGTATTACAACTATTAAACTGTTAGATACAATTTACAATGGCAATAACCCCCTTGTCGTTGGTCCTTCCTAAAGTTAACCAGAAGTTTGTCAGATATTTAACAGCTCATGGAGCAAACTGAGTTTGTGACTTGTTTCACAGAAGTTTGGTCAGTTATTTCCTACAGTCTTCAGCCTTTAGTTTAACTCAGTTTGTTCAGGAAGGCAGCACACTGGTCTGAGCGAGGAGATGCAGGGCACAGCTTTGGCACAGGCTAAGGTGGACAAGGGTAGTAGGACTGGCCAAAAGACAGGAGGAGAACAAGCATCCAGTGGTCTCCTCATTGTATAAGAGATTTAATAACTTTGCTCGAGAAGTACAAACCAGGAAAGCTGACAGTGCTCATTCACTGAAAGTAATGAGGTTTGACAGATTTTTCTCAAGGATCACAAGTTATAGGATCCCCTGTCAGGGTGGGTGTCTATCTTCCCAGAAAATATGAACAATTTAAACATGTGAGAGCATGTTGAAGTCATCATAAAGTTACTGTCATTTGTGTCCCTGCTAGGATGAGCACTGCAAATGCAAACCAGCCTGGCCTCAGGACACCCCCCAGCATGATGCAGCTCTGGGAAGGATCAGCAAGAGCTGAAGATGAGAAAATGATCAGATTAACATTTTCTCACTACATGGCCCCGAGATGAGTGCGTGGTCTGCTAAACAGGCATTTACCTCTGGCTAAATCCACCCAGAATTTAGCCCCAAGCTTCCCTGGATCTTCAGTTTAGCAGAGGATCCCTGGGCTTAGTAATTCCACCAGATAAGAGCAGTTTACAGAATGTCTAATCTTTACTATTTCTGGAGAGTTGGTAATTCAGGGCTTGACAGCACGTGCGGGTCCTGCGTGGCGTCATCGCTTCCCGCTGCGACCGAGCTGACAGCGGGACCTGTCCCCTCCCCTGCCACCATTCCTCACCACGGCGCTTTCTCCTCTGGCGACACGAGCGGTGCCAGTGTATGAGCTGGGCATTTAGATTTGGGAATGATCTGGGAGGTGCAGATTTTATCATGCTAATGAAATAAGAACACAATAGCCCTCTGAAGCGTGCAAGCCAGGGGCAGCGCTAAAAACTTCTCCCACAGGAAAAACAGATACAAGGCTGGCTTTGAGAGCGGGCGTCTTCTACACTAACCACGGCACTGTCAGGAAGCACAGCTGCCCGCCACATGAGCGAGCTCAGGCGGGCTGGGCTGCCAGCTCCGTGCCTGCAGCTGCCCGGGCTCTGAGCTGGCACCGGCAGCGCTGGGGACACGCCGGGCACCGAGCTGAGCGCTGCCACCGCTGCCCTGTGCGTGCTCCTGGGGGCAAGGGCACGGCAGCCTCCCTGGCACACACGGGGCTGACACACACACGCGCTCCTGTCTGGCACTCTTGCACAGGTTTTTTTTACACCGGGCAGATTTTAGTGGTGCCTGTCCTGCAGCACGGCATCAGATTCAAACCTGCAGCTGAGCACCTGCACAAGCCCCTGCTGGCCCAGCTTTTGGGGTGCTGTGCACGGTCCCCGTCTCACTGCCTGCCCTGTCACGCTCTCACAGCACATGCAGAACAGCTTGGGTCTTCCAGGAGAAAAAACACGCAACGAGCCATTATTAAAATTAGTTTAGTAAACAATAATCAGAGGAATAGTTAATAAGCACAGCTTTGCTGTGTTAAGTAGGAAATTAGATCCACTGCCCCATTACTATTTTGAGTGAGAAAGCAATGATGCCTTTAATTATGCATAGTCTGCTTTATTTGAACTGTGTTGGCTGTTGTGAAGGAAATAATCAATGTAAACGCCTCCTGAGGTCGCTCCTGAGGCAGCCGTGAAATGAACTAAGTGAGCAGAGCAGTGTGTATAATCATATCAAGCAAATCCCCAGGTACCAGCCTGAGAAACACACACATATGATTTATACACTCTCCACAACTCAACACTGACACCCCGAGCCATTTTAACAGCAGAGCCTGCACAGTGCTCTGAATCCTTACCTACACATGACAAGTCAAATTTTTGAGGCTGGAATTAATCCTGTGCATTTTAAAATTAACACAGCCTACCCTGAACTCTGTGGGAATCCTGCTTGATTAGAGATTGTGCAACTCAACTCCTGTTTGAAACCAGCTGATACTCTAGGGACCTTAAGTAGAACTCCCCGAAGAATTTCTGCACAGTGAAGTTAATCTTCAGGAGAAGTTCAACGTGAAATAAAGTTTAGAACCAAACTCTGCTGTGGTGAGAGGGGCAAAATTCAGGCTGGAGGAATTATCTTTTAATTTCTGTATTTATTTAATAGCAAATTTTATTTGAATTTGTTTACAAAGCTAATCAAATTTTTGTTCGTTGTTTTTCACATTTTTGAGTTTGAGTAAGCATTTTAATTACAAGCATCCATCTTTGGAGTTAATTGGCAGAATCTGTGTTATACCATGAAGGAGAGAACACAGCACCCAAAGGAGACTTTGTGTGTAGGCTCCTTCACCAACCACCTTGGGTGGCTGAGGTGCCCTGGTAGTGTGGAACATGGGGAGGGCTGGGCTGAGCTGTGACTTCTGTGGAAGCTGCGGCAAGAAACTTACTTTAAAAAAAAAAAAAAAAAAAAAAGAGGAAAAAAGAGGAATTGAGTTGTGATTCAGAGGATCACAGCTTGTAGGGAAACCTCAGTGTACACATCACCCCCTGGAGCAGCGGCCAGAGCCCCCGGCTGGGCTGAACGAGACCCCCCGAGCCCCCCGGCTGGGCTGAACGAGACCCCCCCCCCCCCGAGCCCCCCGGCTGGGCTGAACGAGACCCCCCCCCCCGAGCCCCCCGGCTGGGCTGAACGAGACCCCCCCCCCCCGAGCCCCCCGGCTGGGCTGAACGAGCCCCCCCCCCCGCCCCCTCCGGCTGGGCTGAACGAGACCCCCCCCCCGAGCCCCCCGGCTGGGCTGAACGAGACCCCCACCGAGCCCCCCGGCTGGGCTGAACGAGCCCCCCCCCGAGCCCCCCGGCTGGGCTGAACGAGACCCCCCCCGAGCCCCCCGGCTGGGCTGAACGAGACCCCCCGAGCCCCCGGCTGGGCTGAACGAGACCCCCCGAGCCCCCGGCTGGGCTGAACGAGACCCCCCGAGCCCCACTGGAGCTCACCCTGGTGCAGAGAGCAGCACTCAGAGGGGTCTGCCCTGCTCACCTGCTCGGTGGACACACACCTGGACACACCTGCACAGAGGCAGGAGTCGTCCCCCTCTGCATCCTCACACACCTCGGTCTCCCGAGCTCTCGCACAATAAAGTTTCTCAGCTCTCTCAGGGGTTTTCCCTCACAGCTGAGCTGCCAGAGTTTGTTCAGCACAGCTCCCTGACATCCTGTCCCTGCCAGGGCAGGAGCTGTGTCCCACAGCACCGAGGATTCCCGGGACAGGCTGAGTGGCTGCGTGCAGACATCTGCTCTCCCCCACACAGGATTTCAGGGGCCTCACTCACACCAAAGGGAGTTTGATCTCCCACTGAGACATGCACAGGGTGATCTTCACCCTAAGGAGTTAAATCAGCTTTTGCTATGGAAACTCACGTGATAAAAATAGATCCTCCTGCTCTACGGGATCTGCACTGTCTGTGATTTAAGGGCCCTTCCTGAACTACCCTGTGCAGTTTGTTTTGTTGCACAAAAATCATACTTGTCAAAAATTTGTTTCTTTCCCCGAGATTCATTTGAATAGGTGATGCTGTATTGGCCACAGAGGGAAAATACAGCCTCTTTTTTGCCAAATGTAAAAGGAAAGCTTATGCTGTTTAGCATTTTGTCTAGAAATAAAAGTTTTAAGGAGTAAGAGCATATGGTGGTTCATAATTTTTATACAACACATCCCTAAGCATGCTACCATAAATCTTTTAACAGTAAGTAAGTCTGAATAGAGGTATCCAAGATCACAAAGTAGTATTTTGTGTGACTTCAGACTTTTCAAGCCTACAATCCAAACAGCTATGTCCAAAATACGCTAAAAATTTCCAACAGGAGACTAGGAGCTATTGTTTGCATTCTTTGATGGATTTGGCTATTTAATGCTCTTAAAATTGAAACGCTGTAATGGTAATTCTAAAAAAATATAATCACCCTCGTGTTTTCTGAGAGCTGGGTAGACACAGATTTGGGTATCACGACCCTTTTTTTAAAGATTATTTGAAATATTGTTGATTGATTTTAGTTTAAAGATTTTTTTTTTTATTTAAGAGGGCTGTTCCATCAGGAAAGGCACATCCAGTCACTACAGGCAGGGAAAAACCAGCTGGCATGGGCTCTGAGTGGGGCTCAAGGCAATGACAGATGGACTATCACCTCACTACCTGCCCAAGCAGCACTGTGCACCCAGGAGATGATCTTTTTGAATAAGAGGTAGAGCATTCCTCATCCCCTGTGTAACACGTACAAGGCATAGAAGGCCTCTCGGGGCAGTCTCTGAGTGCCATGGGTGATGCTCTGCCCACCGGGACCGTGGGCTCTGCAGTTTGTGCACGGAGCCAGAGCTGCTGCAGGAGCCTTGGGTGGGCTCCTGTGCCACACACAGAGCTGGAGCGACCTGGAACTGCTGCCCCCTCTCCTGAAATCCCGTGGGCAGGCGACAACAAGATTCCCAGAGCGGGGTGTGCTGGAGAGGCCACTCTGCCCGCAGGACCTGTCCCAGGAGCTGCCACCCCCTCACCTGTGGGGCTGCACTGCCCAGGGGCTCAGGGCAGCCCTGCAGGCTTCCCCTCCAGGCAGAACTGCAGCAGCACACAGCCCTGTGCACATGTGCACACAAACACATCTGCACACACTCACATTTTCCAGCCCCTTAAAGAAAATAAATCGCTTGAGCGTCGTGCATATTTTAAACTGATACCCCGGGGGATTTTCAGACCAAAAATGCCTTAACCAGAAAACTTCGTGTTTTCCTTGCTCTCAAAAACTCAGAAGAATTCATATACAAACGATGACAAATACTTCATTCAAACAGACAGTTACTCCCAGAGCAGAGGGAGCAGGGCCAGCCCAAGTAGTTGGGATGGCTGCATGCAGCTAGGCCCTTTGCTTCGAGACCACAGGAATTGTTTATCACTGAGACTCTCCCAAGCTAATTGAAACCAGCCCTGACTTTTGAACCTGCCAGCACTAAAGAAACTTTAAGTGTTTTCTCCTACTGAGATTTGGCCTATGGGGACTGCTCATTGCTCACCCCTCAGTCATTTTCAGTTCTTTTTATTTCCACCTTGAATGAATCCTTGGACTAAAAGATGCTTAAGCAGTTCTCTGGTAAAACATTTCATTTATACGACAATTAAATTTTGTGACCATGTTACTCATTTTGCATCTTTAAGGACATTGAATCCAAGTTTGGATTCATCATTAAAGACTCCTTTTGTAAGAGAGTTTCAATCGTTTGGGGTTTTTTGTAGTTTACAACTTGCAAACGTAACTTACACAAATGACATTTGCAGCATACAGCATGCTCACACTTAAGATTTCCACAAGCTCTTGGTAGCAAACATTTAAGTAAGGAGTTGGGAAAACAGTCCAATTAAACTGAAGCTGATTTAACATTTTCTAAAAACAAGCTGAAAAACATTTTCATCCAAGGGCAGAGCAGCCTGGTACGTGCTGTACTGGACAGGTATGCTGGCCTGCCCTACACAAATGGGGAATGAGTTTTATGCAGGATGTATCTTCGTTAGGACACATAACAGGAACACCAGTGTCTAACGCTGCCCTCCGAGAATCCACTTTGGAAAACACTGCAACCATGATGCTCTACTGCTAACATGCAATCCACAGCCTCATCATCGACAGAGAAACAGATACAGGTCACAGCACCAGATTCTGGCAGCCTGACATCCCAAGCTTGCTTCCAGCCTTCCTAATTCCCCCAGGACACTGTTTGGTGCATCACAGATTAAGTCAGGACAAGCAGGCAGGCAGCAGCACATTTATCTTCTCTGCAAACATCAGTTCCAAGAGAGATTCCACAGATAAGACAAGTTCATTCAAATTCACTCATCTGAGAATAGAAACCTAAGCCAAAACTAACACGCATTTTATGCTTATTTACAGACCACCAGAGACTAAAGGATTCACCAAGAAATTCACAGGTACCTTGTCTGCAGCAGCAGCAAAATGCCACAACTCATTCTCCTGGGAGGTTTCACCACACAGCAGCCTGAAGTTCAGCCTTTCCCCTCGGCTCTTCTCCTCCTGTGGTCCTGCCCCTGGCGCTGAGCTGGGTCCATGCAGCAGCGAGGAGGGCACTGCGTGCCGGGGGCTGTCTGGACTGGTGATCCACCCCGGTGCCACAGCAGTCAAACAGCTGCAGCCTCTAAGGAATACTTGCAAGGGGGTCACAGAAATAACTGAGAACTCTCAGGCTTCAGCACACTTATCTGCCAGAAGCTCAGGGTGCCCTGAAGAGCAGCACCACCCCTGTGCCAGCAGCCAGTCCAGCCCCGAAGCCCAGCCCAGCCCCCAGGAAATAGCCAGGGTGGAGTTGCCATTTTCAAACTTCTGGGGAACTTGGCAGCAGGTGAAGCCAGTAACAAGGAGCTACTGCCCTCAGCTGTGCCTCGTGGGAGGAGAGGCACGGAGGCTCAGGGAAGAGTAACAAAATGGTTGGGTGTTTGTCCCCAGGATGGTTCCAAGACACTCTGCTGGATCCCTTGATTAAAGTCCCTGCAAACATCAGCTCCGCCCCTGACACTTTCTGTACTTTCATTCATTGCCTTGATATATGAAATACAATTCATGGCTTGGAAAAATGAGGTGAATGAAGTATAAGCTTTTGTGTAGGTTGTGTCCAGGGGAAGTCTG
This sequence comes from Acridotheres tristis, assembly GCA_037013685.1. Lineage (NCBI taxonomy): Eukaryota > Metazoa > Chordata > Aves > Passeriformes > Sturnidae > Acridotheres > Acridotheres tristis. Next base: position 10,863,615 of record CM072904.1, on the reverse strand, counting down.
TGCCCACGTGTTGCCAGTTTATAAACAGTCAGTAGCCAGGTCATGTCATAAGTGAATGAGGTAGTGATGGAGAAAGAATTAAGCATTTTCTCAGTGAACACGTCATGATCTTCTGTAGAGAAAAGGACAAACACAATGCTCTTTTTCTAACTTTGCCTCCTGAACGTCCAGCTGGTAGTCCAAGGACTTCATCAAAAGAGGACACAGTGCAACCATACCTGTCCTCATGGGAAGGACAGAGTAGAATAAACAGCATATGACAGAGGGTGGTCATAGTGCTTACACACAGTGAGAGGATGTTGGGTCTGGAGATTCTAAACACTCAGACATTTACCTGCTAACACCAGGAGGGTGAGAGGACTACGTGCCTTTGGACTGCATGTGCCCTGAGACTCGGGCACTGCAGCAGGGACTGGAGCAGGAGCTGCGGACACAAAACTGTCCAAGGGTGTCACAGGGCTCCAGTGAGAAGGGGTGCGTGGGCTGGGCTGTGTGGATGCTCGGATATGGCTGAGCCAATACCAGCCCTGCGTTCACAGTCAGGCTCCTGTCCACCGTGCTCGTGGACACCAGCACACAGGTTGGGACAAGGAGGCTCCTGGCTGTCCCCCTGCTCACCTCCTGAGCACCTCTCCAACAGGCTGCCAGCAGTGCCAGTGCACATCAGCAGGAATTACAACTTCCAGAAGCTCTCCAGACCACAGAACCAGTATTTTCCATACATGCCAATACTTTCCAACTGTGGGTACTCCTTCTTGACAGGATTTGGGAATGCTTGGGGGCTTTGGATTCACTCCTGGAGCTGGAACAGCCATGTCAGCACGGCACTGTGCCCAGGCTGAGAAATGTGGGGGTGTAAGAGTCAAGTTTATCTGGAAGTGGGACAGGGGGTACAACAGTTTGGGAAATGCTGACAGAGGTTGTTTGACACTCAACCTGTCCTGAGGAAGCTTCAGGAATCCTGCTCAGTATCATGCAGGATCAGCCTGGCAGGCTCACACGTGCACACCAGTTATTTCCCCCAGGACTGAAGCAGCAGCAGCATCCCATCAGCTTGTGTGTGGGAGCAGCCCCGGTGCCAGTGGTGATCCAAGAGGAGAGCCACCCCCAGCTGGCACCAGGCCAGCCTGCTGAATCCTCTCCTCACCCCACGCACCCTCAGCCTTTAGGAAGGGAGGAGCTTTACACCGCACTCCTGCCCCAGTTCCACTGCAGCCATCTGTGCCCAGCACAGGGCTGTGTGTGACACCTCACACCCTGCAGCACACAGCCCTCCCTCTGCCAGGGGGATGGCACCTCCATACCACGAGCAGACAGCTCCACAGACCTGAGAGCAGTGCAAAGGGGCTGCCCATTCCTCCTTCGTGGGACACGCATTCATGTACCTGATCTCACAACACTGCAAAGGGTAATCAGGGCTCAGCTGCACAGTCCTAGGGAGAGGCCTTTGCCTGCAGCCTGCAAAAATGACTTTTGTGGACTGCAAGTTTGTGGGTTAAGGATGTGGGAGACATTAGCTCTCCCCTCCCCTTGAGAGGTTCACACCTTTCACCAGCCTGGAGAATACCCTCACCTGTGAGCTGGGGGGTCACGGGGCAGGTCCCATCCTCACCCTCCACACAGAGATGAGTCACAGGGTGGGCATGGGGAGCTGCTGTGGTGGGGTGATGGGGTGATGCTGTGATGTGTGATATGTGATGCTGTGATGTGTGATGCTGTGATGTGTGATATGTGATGCTGTGATGCTGTGATGTGTGATGCTGTGATGATGTAATGCTGTGATATCTGATGTGTGATGATGTAATGATGTGACGTGTGACGTGTGATATTGTGATGCTGTGATGATATGATGCTATAATGCTCCTCTGCCAAGGCTGCAGGTGCCCAGGGCTGCCCAGCTCCGTGCCCAGGCTGCTGCCAGGGGAGGAGGTGGCAGCGAGAGCTCCGGGTGCTGCAGGAGGGACGAGAGGAGAGGGGAGTGCACCACCGGCTCCTCCTCCGGCACTGCTTTAAGAGAAGGTTTTGGCTGCCGCTGCATTTTGTGCGAAACCTGATCTTGTCAGCGTGCGCGGTGAGCTCCTGCATGCCTACCGCGGCGTCGAGCCCCGCGGGCCCGGGCGCAGCAGCAGCTCCGCTTGGCGAGCAGTCAGCTGGGAGCGGGCCAGCGCCTCTGCAGCGGCGAGAGCCCCGACACCCCGGAGTGCTGTCCCGACACCCCGGAGTGCTGTCCCGGCACCCCGGAGTGCTGTCCCGGCACCCATGGAGTGCTGTCCCGGCACCCCGGAGTGCTGTCCTGGCACCCCGGAGTGCTGTCCCGGCACCCATGGAGTGCTGTCCCGGCACCCATGGAGTGCTGTCCCTGCACCCATGGAGTGCTGTCCCGACACCCATGGAGTGCTGTCCCGGCACCCCGGAGTGCTGTCCCGGCACCCATGGAGTGCTGTCCCGGCACCCATGGAGTGCTGTCCCGGCACCCCGGAGTGCTGTCCCTGCACCCATGGAGTGCTGTCCCGGCACCCCGGAGTGCTGTCCCTGCACCCATGGAGTGCTGTCCCGGCACCCCGGAGTGCTGTCCCGACACCCCGGAGTGCTGTCCCTGCACCCCGGAGTGCTGTCCCGACACCCATGGAGTGCTGTCCCTGCACCCCGGAGTGCTGTCCCGACACCCCGGAGTGCTGTCCCGGCACCCATGGAGTGCTGTCCCGACACCCCGGAGTGCTGTCCCGGCACCCATGGAGTGCTGTCCCGGCACCCCGGAGTGCTGTCCCTGCACCCCGGAGTGCTGTCCTGGCACCCCGGAGTGCTGTCCCGGCACCCCGGAGTGCTGTCCCTGCACCCCGGAGTGCTGTCCCGGCACCCATGGTGTGCTGTCCCCGAGCGCTGCAGGCCTGGCACAAGGGGCATGTGCCCAGCACAGCACACCTGGTGCCCAGCACACCTGTACCCAGCACAGCACACAGTTCTGTGCCCAGCACAGCACACCTGGTGCCCAGCACACCTGTACCCAGCACAGCACACAGTTCTGTGCCCAGCACAGCACACCTGTGCCCAGCACAGCACACCTGGTGCCCAGCACGCCTGTGCCCAGCACAGCACACAGTTCTGTGCCCAGCACAGCACACCCGTGCCTGGCACACGCAGCCTCTGGAACCAACTGGACACCTTTGGGTTGGCACTGGTTTGGGCCAAGCTGCTCACCACCACCAAAACCTGTTTCTATTAATTTAAACCTATAACACATCTTAATTATAGCTATTACAGCTATAGCTATTAAAAGCTACTCTATATTTATACTTAATAACAGCACCTTTACTGGGGGCTTGAGAGTTCACACTCTCTATGACAGCCCTGCTCTGGAAGGCCTGAGCTAGATGAACTTGCATAAACTCTGCACTAATTTTGCTCTGCATCAGTCAAAGTATTGTAGATTTACGCTACTGCCAGACAAAAATTTGGATGCAAAAATGGGAAATTACAATTCCAACCTCTAAAAATACCACCATAACACAATCTGAATTCAAACTCCTGGCACAAATTATTTTCTTTAAAAATCCTCACATTTTTAATCAAGAATCCATTCCAGCCCACGTGACCCTCGCTGGCAGCCAGCTTAGCACTGCTCCCTACTGTCAGTCCCAAAGCCAACAGGAATTTACAGCCTTTCTTCCACTCAACATTGTCACTGAGCAAATTGCCGAAAATGAACTGTGTTCCTCACCACAATTACTGTCTCTCTTTTGCACATTTTCCATGTTCTAACCCCAGTGTTTGTACTCTGGTCATTATCCACCATAAGCCACTGCACCCTGCCTCCATGTGGTGCTTTAGACAACCTCTATTGCCAACCATTCCCCGCTGCTAAATGCACATTGTGAGATTAATTTTGAAGAATAAACAAGAGTTTATTTGTTTTGCTTTTCACAAACACGTGTACAAGTAAAGCTTAATGGCCAACCCACTTCAGAAACAGGGTGCAAAAGCATTTTAAAAACAACTGCTTTAAAATAAAAAGCCAAGGGATATGTTTTCCCCAATCCACATTCACGGGGACTGCTGCCCTAACATCCCTCAGTAAGGGAGTCAGGACCATGTCCCTGCCTCTGGCCACTTGATTCCTTACACTGCAAGTCTCTGGTTTGTCTGGAGGAGCAGACATGGTAGGAAAAAGAGAGAAAACGGCACTGTGTGTGACACAGCACAGCCAAATGCTCTCGCCTGCCTGCCGAGCCTCACTGACAGTGGATGCACACGGACTCACTCCAAGGGGAGATTCAATTAGTTCCCATCTCTTGGCACAGCACCTGGCTAAATGTGGCATCATCCTGCATCTACCTGAGTTCTGTGGATCACCTAACAGGACAGTGTACCCTTTGGGCAGGAAACATGGCATCAACATTTCCTTTTTTATTTTTTTCGCATCTGCAGCACCACAGTTTGGGTGTTTCAGCAGCATTCCAGCCCCTGTTCCCTACCCAGTCATCTTGGCAGGAATGCCAGCAGAGCTAAAACACAAGACAGCACTGATCCTGAGCTGTAACTGACCCCGACTTGATAGTCCCATTTTTTTCACAGAGGATTAATTCATAAAAGATTCTACAGCTCCACCTAAAGCTCCTTCCTCTCTGAATTTCCTCATGATGCAATCCATTGAAGTTTCAGGATGGCCTTTATTACAGCATATGCTGAGGCTTCAAATGTAAAGCAACATTTTGAGAAGGCAGCATCTGTCTGCAGGCAGGAAACCCCGTTTGTTGCCATATTGAACTCTTACACGTAGAGAGGGATGCAGTGCAAGCAGTAAACTCTTGATCTTGTCCCGAAAGTCTCTACTTTCACTTATCAGCCTGACATCTCACAGTGGGGCCACCTGAGCCGGCGCTGGGGCTGGCTCCAGGGCTCGCAGACTGGAAGCAGACCTCGGAGGGATGGAGGTGGCCAGCTCCCTGGGACCCTCCAGCACAGTTCAAAGTGACATGTTTCAAACAGCCCTCTCCTCCCTACCCCATGGCCTTCAAAGCACAAAGCGCTTTATTGCCTGGAGCAGCCCAGCCTGCGCGGGGACGTGCGGCGCTGCTGAGCGCGACCCAGAGCTCGGCGGGGACCTTTGCATCCCAGGGCTGCTCGCAAACGAGTTTAAAGCGACTCCACTCTTTGATTTCCGACATCCTACTTCTGCCAGATCTTTGCAGCTCTCTGTCAGAGCTCACGCACAAAGAATTTTAAGCAGAAATACAGTGAACCTCCAATTTTTTTTTTTTTAATGAATAAATAGATAAATAAATAAAAGCTTCCCAGCAATTGCAGTCTGAAGTTCAAGACAAAACTTCTCTGAAGGAGAAAATGAGTTAACACATAATTAGGGGTTTTCCCAAAGAGACTGAATAATTTATGGAAAGTTACTGACATGTTCCTGACATGTTTGGTCCGGTTACACCTTTGCACAATATTAGGCTGTGACATCACAGCACCAAAAGACAGCGTTTTCAAAAAAAAAAAAAAAAAATCAGTTATTGTCAAGCAAACAGAGCAGAAGCTACAGAAACTGCTAAACTTAGACCATTTTCCTAAATCACTATTTTATAAGAGGAAAAGGAAAACATTCCTGGCTGTGTGCAATGTGTGCAGAAGTCACAGGATCCCACTTGTAACAACTTTCCTTCCCCTTGTCACAGCTCAAATTAATGGCACTTGGGAGGCAATGAGCAGAACTGGAGTGCTCTGCCCAGCTCCTCGAGCAATTTCTTACATGAACTGTTGCTGGAGCACAGACCTACTCGCCACTGGCCCAAGGGTCACTCCACAGCCAATCAGACAAATTTTCCAATACTGATAAATGGATTAATGGACCATACATTTTGCAGAGACCTGCAGGAAAACAACTGTCCTCAAACAATGTGAGGGTACAGCTCTGTGTGAAGACACAGACACTGTTTATCTAATGGCTGGAAAGTTTACAAGAAAACAGCAAACTTCGTGCTGTGGTTGCTGAACTGAAGTAGTACTTTACTAGAACCAGGTTTTTTCGGTAATTTTGCGGTTGTAACAACTATTTTCTTTACATACTGCTATAGAAAAGGGACTCTTTTTAACTTAATTGAAGACACTATCAAGAATAAATATACTGGGGCTTTTAATAAAAACAGTATGAGGGGAACATTCAAAGCTAAATAATCAGAAGCAATTTGTGTTCATGAGCAGAATGATGTGTCATTTTTTTTCCTTGCAATGCTCTGTACTGGATCAGTTTTGAGACTGTGGCAAACTTTAAACCTATCTTAAAATAATGAACAGCAGTGAGGGTTGAAGATAGTTTGAAAAATACACTGGAAAGAGAAAACATATGCCACAGAGTGTGGTGCAAAAGTCATATTTCATGCATGACTTTAGAGAATGTTAATAAGGATTAGAACCATACTTCAGCAGAATAACAATCAGTCAGAGAAGTGTAATTAATTTTTCTTTAGATCTCTGTTAGACAAAAATACAGGAGAGATAGTAAAGTTGCCTATAGATTTTGATCCAGCAAAGAAATACAGCCCTTAAATATTTGTTGCAATTGTACACTGTAACTGTAGTTCAGTACATGACTCATTTGCTTTATAGTTGTTGATTTTATAATATTATGAATCAAAAAATATTTTTCAATTCAATTTTTTTTTTTGCTTTGGCCAATAAGTATGATTAAGATAATACATCCAAAAACATATGTAAGCTGTGTATGTGAGACATATGGAAAGCAGATGTGTTCTTCATTTACATATGACCTAAAAAAATCAGCTGATTACCAGAGATGGTACTTTGTGGAGCTGTTCTGGAGGCAGAAGCATTGTTGCTAGCTCAGCACCATTTTAAAGTAGGCAGCTTGCTTCTCTTGTGCCTGAAACCCCAAAGTCAATGCAGCAGATTGCATCCCTGGAACAGTGATCATTTGGCTTCACACAGAACAGCCCAGAAATGGAAAACCAGGGTCATTTGTTTCTAAACACGATTGTTATTGAAAACCTCTTTTTAATATCTTAAGTGCATGTTATAGCACATGCTTACAGAACTCCAGTTATGCCTGTAACAACGCTCCTTCAACCATAATGACAATAAAGGCTGTGCTCAGATTCCACCCTAAGCCCAGTGCTGAATGCCAAAGGCAAAGGCAAAACTGTGTCTGTCCCTCTGCTGGGGAACCACGCTGAGGTGGCAGCCACCTCTTCAAAATCACAAAGTAAATTTTATCACAATCACAGATCATGGATGTGGCTTTTTAATTAAACTCTCTGTGACAGAAGTTCTCTGGGGGCAAAGTTCTGGTTTCATTTTTTTAGCTATAGACAATTTACCATCAGATAGAAAATGCCCAGAAACCTTGGCTCTCCATGGCAAGCACAACCAAGGAGGCATGTTCCCATTCCAGTTAGCATCTGAAGGCAAAGCTGGGCTGCAAAGGGGAGCACCAGAAATAAGCAGTTCCCAATTATTTTTTAAAGCAAAACATTGTCTAGGCTTTTCCTCAGCAGAGGTGCAAATGGCAGGGGAGTCTGTCGGAGCAGTGAGACAGCTTTTCCAAAGCTCAGGCTAATTGAACGCACCACTGATAAATAAACACCAATTTTTTTCAGGCAGGCATTTGTCACAGTTAGGAAATTCTCACTCTTCTGCCAGGCTCCAGCTTGGCAGCATCCTCGGGAATTGTTCCAGCCAGAGTCGCCTTGGCAGCAGTGCCAAGATGCAAAGCTGCTGCTGCTGCCTTGCCCTGGCACTCGTGGTGCTCCAGCCCTGCCTGGGAAGGGGCTGGGCAGGGTCAGGAGCTGGGGGTGGCAGCTCTGGCTGAGTCCCAGCCCCTTCACCATCCCCTCCTGCAGTGGGTGCAGGGCACACCCTCCTCCCAGCAAGGCAGATGTCAGAAAGACCTTGGAGAGCCTCTGCCCTCCCCTGAGCCAGCAGGCAGTTGGCTTAGAAAAAAAAAAAAAAAAAAAAAAAACACAAAAAGAAAAAAACCAAAAACACCCCGTATTTTAAGTTCTGTATCCTATTTTCTCACTGCAGATGTAATTCGAGATTTGCTGCTGCAGCAGTGAGGTGAGCCCAGGCCCAGCCCCACTGCTCACAGCTCTGGCAGCAGCATGGCAGGGGCTTTGCTCCATGGAACTGGGAGAGGTGCCCACTGGCACTTCCAGCCGTGCTGGGCCTGGCTGGTCCGTGTGAGGTGCTGCAGCCATGCCTAGCTCGCTGCTCAGGGCTCTCTCAGGCACCTCTCTGTGACCCCTGCCTGGGAACAAAGCCATGGCCAGGGCTACCTGAGCTCAGGTATGGACGTGGTCTGTGACAGCAGAGACACCAGCACACACCCAAGGACTGGTGTCTGCTGTTTCTCACCTATGGAGCCTCGGGCCAGAGAGAATCAAGGTTTGTTTGTGCCCTCAGCCCACGCTGTTCTCCTGGTGCTCAGTACATAATTCTGTCCTGCTTTTTCACACACCCGGGTGTCAGACCCACGCCCCTCCAGCCCAGCAGTGATGCTGAGGGATGTTTTGCCCTGGATGCAGTGCAGGTTTCAATCCCTGAGCTGAGGCTAGGTCCCAGAGCTCCTGTCCACAGGGTGGGTGGGTGCTGCCCCACCAGCTCTGCTCTACTCCTCCCAAGGGCAGGGGCACCAAGACCAACAGGCTGGGACTGGACAGAGCCAACACGGCCAGTGGTCAGTGCCTGGATGTTTAGCAAACCTACTGCTGAGTCAGGATCCTGAATGATTTCTCCTCCTCCTTCTCCTCCTCCATCAGTATTTTTCTTTCCTTGTTCCAGAACCTGTCCTCCTTCCAGGAACTCTCTGTCTATATCAGGGAAGACAATGGGACATGCCGTTATTGTTGGACTCTTGTCCAAAAACTCTTGTTCTTCTGACTCACCTCCTCTCAGAAAACCCTCCATGTGTCACTGTCAGGGCTGGCAGCACACACAGCCCAGCCCCACCACCACTGCTCTGGGTGCCCCGTCCCTGCCACCCGTCCTGGGCAGAGCAGTAATTCACTTCCCAGTGGGAAATTAAAATCCCACCCTGCTCATCAGAATTACCTAAAGCAATAAGCACCAAGATTCTTCCATGATAAACCCTAAAAATGTAATCCTGTGAGATGTGACAACACTATACCAAGGAAAAAGGGCTGCAGAGAAGACCCCAGGCCAGAGGCTGTTAGGGGCATTTTCTCATCATCCTCACAGACCTCATGATCTGAAACATCTGCATTGTCTTACACTGGTCATCAAGACCCACTGTCCCTCTGAACTCCAAATGTTTCCCTTCTCTGCTGCTTGATGTCTCCCTGGGTCACAGGACCTGGCTCACAAATCATTTCAGCCTTCAGAGGGGGCTGAGAGTAAGGCAGGGAGGCTCTGAAATTCAATCCCCAAAGGAGAGTTTTTTGTTGGTTTTTTGCTTTTTCTTTTTGGTCCAAACAAACGCTATTTTTCTTTCAATGAGAATGCTGTAGCATCAAGTGCTGCTTATGCAGAAACACCAGCCCAGACTCACTGTGGGTGGATGTTTTTTCCTTGTTTACCAATCCTCTTGCTCAGAGAAGGGCAGGATATGTCAAGGAAAGCAAGAGGAGCTGTTCTGTGCAGCGTCAGGGCACACGGTGAGGCTTGGTTCCCTCTGGAAGATGCAGAACATGCTTTATTTCCTACAACTTTCTAAAACAGATGTGTTCAGTGCTAGGGCAGGACACCCCAAACTGCCACCACAGCTGGGGGAGAAACAAGGGGAGTGGTAAACAGCCCTCAGGTTCAAACCTGGGATATCAACAGCATCTCAGATGCTTTCTGAAGTCCCTTCCCTGACATGCACATACCACATCCCTTCTGCTTGCATTTAACTCTTCATATCTGTTAAACACTCTGGTATTTCACTAAGGCTTTTGCCAGTGTTTTGATTCCCTGTACAGTTTTACTGAACCTTCTCCCCAGGCTCGCCCTGACAGCACAGTGTCTGCTCAATTCACCTCTCAGTTAATTGACCTGAGAAGTTGCAGACATTTATGGACTGTACCAGCCTCGCGGATTTCCAGGGTACATATTGCTCAGCTCAGCAGAGCACCTCCAGCCCTGGCAGCCACAGCAAGCTGACACCAGATTGCCCTGCCAGGATCCCACAGAGCTGCCTGCTCAAAGCAAACACGCTCTGCTGCAGGAAAGCCGCAGCCTTGCAGGTTCCTTTGCGTGCTGTATTTTAAAAATAAGATCCTGTGTACGCTCCCTTTTGCACTTCATGCTGGCAGCTGCTGGTGCTTTGCGTGGAAAAACAAACACAGGCAAAGCAGCAGCGAATGCTCTGCACACCCCAGCCATGGGAACGCTCCCGTCCCGGCTCCTGGGGCAGCCCGGTCCCGAGGAGACACGGGAAGAAATTGTGTGTCCCAGGGATAAGCGTGCCTGGGACAGGCCCCAGCCTGCAGGAACCCCAGGCAGGTGGCTCTGCAGAGGACTTTGATATCTGCTGGAGCAAAGTGCCACAGGAGATGGAGCATCTGCCCAGGATGGGATGTGAGCGCCCACCGGGGACCACGAGGTCGCCAGGAGCCGGGGCGGGGGACAGGGAGGAGAAAGGGGAATTCCTGAAGGATGGTTTCTTAAAACATTTAATTAGCACTGACTTTTTACATCTAAAATTACTTTTAAAATGTGCATAGAGATGAAAAATACAGAGGAGCTGGACACGCCTTCTCAAATGGGGACTGGTGAGTAGTGCTGACAGAACCAGCTTGTAGCAGATGACTTGGAGGAAGTTTGATGCAGTTTCTCTGCCAGGGGTGCCAGGCTGGATGAAAAGAAAAATATCTTAAAACTTTCCCATTCCATTGCTTTTGATTACAGCTTGAAAAAAATACTTCATGCGAGGAAAAAAAGTAATTAATTGGACTATGCCCCAGAATGCAGCATTCTTTCAAAATTTCCCAGACTTCTGTTTCAAAAATTACAGCAACCAGTATAAACTTCACAAATCCACTGAGGAGGCAACTCTTCAAATACCTGTGGTTTCCCACATTTTCCAAGGAAAACAAAAAGATTTATAGTTTCTCATGTTAAATCTGAGGGGCTAAACTTCGAAAGATGTACTTGCCCACCTGCTGCACATGTATTAGTTCTAGCTGAAAAGAAGTCAATAAAAATGGAGAAAGAAGAATTTGCAGAGCTGGTTAAGGTAATAAGATTTGTTTCAGAGCATCTGATCTTTAGACTAACAGACTTCCAAACAGTTGGACAAGTAAATAAAGCACCACAGGGAACCGCTATTTGCAATAGGTTACCGCAGGGATACGCACAAAGGAATTCCTACAACTAAGAAAGGGCTGCAGCTATGAAACTTATAATACCAGCACTGAGATCGATTGCTGACTTCTACAACATTGATCCTACACTTCTGAAAAGAGAGGGGGTTTAGTTCCACTTACTCTTTTGCCTGGGTGCAAAGTTTGAAGAAGCTCAGTGAGACATTTCTCTACATGATCTTACAGGCACAACACAAAAGGAAGTATTTCCTTTAAAGCTCTTACGTTCTTCAGAGAAATGAAAGTAGAATATAAACAAAATCAGATAGCCTGTAAATCATCCTGCCACGTCTCTGGGATTCTCGTGCCCTGCAGTTTCCCTGGGCAGCGTGCACAGGGCAGGGCTGGGGCAGCAGCACGGCACAGGCAGCCAACAAAGAGCCCCACGTCCCATGTCCAGCCAGCACCAAGGGGGTGGAGGTGACACTGTTGTAAGATGCCATCTGATCAGAACTTCTTTTCTGTGCCTGACATGAATAAGGGGATTAGGACGGAGAGTTTCCGTGAGCTCACTCTATCGGACAAAAGGCCCCGAGGTTTAGTGTCACACTGCCTGATAAAAGTACAGGAGGCTGTCAATCACAGGCTCCTAGGTACTTGTGTCGGTGACATAATCTTATTAGAAGATAAACCAGTGAAATCCTTTTCATGATGAAAAGTTACATTTAATTGCTCCTTGGCTTTTCTACTTTTTCTCTTATTCATTTGTCCATTTAACTTTCTTAATGTTTGCTGTTACAAGAATATAACAGCATTCAGATGCCAGCCATCCCCACCACAGCCACGCTTCAAATACATGAACAATCGAGGGTGCTGAGGGATGGTGGTGTCCGGGCAGGAACAGCACCAGTTGTGATCTTTTAAACAGAAGGTCAAAAGAGTTACTGAATTAATTAGCACAAGTGCTCATGCACGGGGATAAAGTTAAATGTTTTGTCACTTGATTTAATACCAAAGAAAGCTGACAAAAAGACTAAAACATGGTAAAGCTCAGTCTCTGTACAACAAAGGGACTTTTAACATCCTCTTATGGGAGCAAATCCACAGCAGCCTCAGTAATGTGACTGTTTCACTTTCAGGTTGCTTCTTTTCAGCTTCACAAACAGACAGCTGATGCTGAGAGCGTGAATCACCTGAGAATGAATCAGGAGAAACTTTAGGGAGCCAGGAGGGGCAGATTGGGGAGAGTTGGCACCTGCACCCCCTGTGTGCCCCTGAGCCCCCCGGGTGCACTGAGGGCTCGGGCAGGAGAGGGTCAGGGCCAGCCTGTGGCACACACCAGGGCCACCAGAGCAGCCCTGGCAGCACGGCACCCCCTGCCCAGAGAGCAAAGCTGCAGGGTCTGCACAGGACTCACTGCTAGGAGAGAGGAGCAGGACAGGACAGGACAGGATAGGACAGGGCAGGACAGGGCAGGACTGGACAGGACTGGACAGGACTGGACAGGACAGGACAGGACAGGACAGGATAGGACAGGGCAGGACAGGGCAGGACTGGACAGGACTGGACAGGACTGGACAGGACAGGACAGGGCAGGACAGGACAGGACAGGACAGGATAGGACAGGACAGGGCAGGGCAGGACAGGACAGGACAGGACAGGACAGGACAGGGCAGGGCAGGACAGGGCAGGACAGGACAGGACAGGACAGGACAGGGCAGGGCAGGACAGGGCAGGACAGGACAGGACAGGACAGGACAGGACAGGACAGCATTGGACAGGACAGGGCAGGACAGGACTGGACAGGATAGGACAGAACAGGACAGGATTGGACAGGACAGGGCAGGACAGACCTTGAAGCCTGGTGCAGAGGAGGAGGCTGCACTGCCACTGTCCCTGGACACAGAGCTGGGTCACTTGCCTGGCTGTGCAGCCACTGCACGAGCCTACACACGTGTGTCTGCCACAGACAGCAGCACCAACCCATGGCTATGGAGTTCCACCTGAATGTGAGAAGAACTTCCTTCCTGCATGAGTGACCGTGCACTGGAACAGATTGCAGGGTGTCCCTCACCGAGGATGTCCCAGAACCATCTGGATGCCATCCTGTACATGCCACGTGCTCTGGGATGATCCTGCTTGAGCAGGGAGGTTGGACCAGTGACCCACCATGGTCCCTTCCTGCCTTACCCATCCTGGGACTCTGTGAACAGCCAAATCCTTGCCAGTACAGGTTACTGTGCCCCAGACTGCCCCAGAAAATGCCCCTGGGAATAAGAGATCACTTACCACAGCCTGGGCACCTGAAGGCACCCGGCTCTCCAACCAGTTGTGTGTGTAACTTTGCCTTGTAAATAGCACTCGAGGAGATTGACTAAAATTAGCCAACTTTTAAATGTGGGAGTACAGCCCAAGCCAGAAGCTTTGATTCTCAAAATATAGATTTTTAAAATATCATATAATTGTTACAATGAATAAACAACAAACGTACTCTCAGCAAACAACTAGTGCCGTTTAGTGCTATGGAGTCCCACTAAAATAAGCTTTATACAAAGCACCTGAGTGTCCGTGTTATCCAAACGTTTTAGCTCCACAAATGTGAAATGTTCAAAGAAAAAATGAATTCCATTCATTTTATACATACTGTTCTTTATTTTATCCAAGTGCCTGTTGAACTGAAAACAAACTAGCACTGGGAGCTGAACTGCTTTGAGAAATTAAATGTGTAACTCTCTCCCACAACTCAGATGATCTTAAAGGAAATAAGTCCTCCAGAGTTCTAGAAAACCACATTTTCATTTAAGGACTAACAGAAAAAAAAATCTGACAAATGCCTTAATACTTTGCTTGTTTAGTGAAAGTTCACATGAAAAATCGTAAGAGAAGGATCAGAATGGCTGATGGCAGAACAAAAACAGCTGAAAAATGTGATTTAACATTGGTTAAATCAGTGGTAGTTGGTGATTTAGTGAAGAGACAATTGTTGCCTTACTGTGGTACTGATCACATGTCACTGGCATTCCACAAACACTTTGCCAGTAAAAATCCAACTCCAGTTTTTGGCAGGGCAATTTCAAAACAGTGCAACATATTACAAATTAATTATCTTACTTACTATATTCTCCCGAAACAACAGTTTCTGTATCATGGATATTTACAATACTCTTTGTTACATTTTTTAATATTTAATCTCATTTCATATCTGTCAGTTCTATGTTTGACTCTAGAGACTCCCACTAGTACACCTGAAAGTCTGTCAAAAATATTTGCATACAGGTTATTTGCTGGGCACCCAGAGAGCTGTGACGTTTTTTCTGAAATCAGCAGGCTGCAGGCTGATCCATGGAATCAAACTCCTCCAAAGCTGCATTTCAAAGGCTTGGAAGCAGCGGTGAGGAAAGAACGATGGGTGAGCTCAGTGCAGAAATTTATTTTTACTGATTGAACTTAAGCAAATCCAAGGAACAATTAGGAAGTGCTGTCAACTAAAGCCTGAAATCTAAGCAAGTCGCCATTGAAAGCACAGTAGGCCCTTATAAACAGTTAATCCACGCAGCTGCAGTAGTTAAAGCAAACACACTGCCCTTCACTGCCATCAATTACACCTTCCCAGAAAAAATTACACAAACTTTGCAGGATTTTTTCAGAGAGAAGATGGATTCTTTTGGAGACTTGAGGTCAAGGCTGGACTGTTTAAAGTATATTATTAACAAATAAACATTTATTGCAAAAAAACCCTATAGGCCTTTGGGGAGGAAAATTGTGTTATTTTTGGCATCAAATGACACAAGTCATTTATGACATGAATGGCTATCACCAACAGACTGATGAAATGGCAAATGTCCCCCACTTAACTTCCCTTGGCTTCCTGAATAAACTTTTTCAAACACTTTTTTCCTTCTGCAATGGCAATAAACTCCATGTAATTTTGGTTTTCTCTCTGTTATAGCTGTTTCAAGATCTGTAGGTGGAAAGGGTTGAAGGTACTTCCAGATGGAAGCTGAAGACTCCCCAAAGGCTGGTAAGGTGATGAAAATCACATTGTTGGGGTCCAGGGCAGTGGATTGCCCTTGTTTGTGTGTATTCCTGCCTGAGTGACAACGTCCAATTAGCTCTAGGATGGCTGAGTGAAAAACCTGAGGTTTAATTGTGGCATCCAACAAACTGAACATTACAACTCTCATCATTGAAGGTTTCACTACACACTCAGACAAACCCCTGCCAAAGCATGAGCTGATATTTTAAGAAAAAAGCCACAAATGGGACAAGCTTCAATTACCCAAGGAAACAGTGTTCAAGGGACATGAATGAAGGCAAGACAGCACACTTGCCTTGGGCCTGTTTTCCAGCCTTTCTGCAGGTCACTTCAGCTGCTGCTGGCACTCAGTGCAGGCACCCTGGGCCAGCAGTGCAGGGCAGTGGGACCACAGAGCACCCGCACTGGGCACCAGGGATGCTGCAGCACCCAGCACTGCAGCACCCAGCACTGCAGCACCCAGCCCTGCTGTCCCCTCTGGCTGCTGCTTCCCTCCGTGGGGAGCAGCAGCAGGACGGAAGGACGCTGCACTGGGCAAGACTGCACTCCCTGTAATTGCTCTGGAATCCCTGGGGATTCTCCCACATAAAATTAATGCAGGCGCCATTATGGCTAATTTATTCTGCACTCACAAAACCGTGCTGGGAACGAGCCCCAGCACGGGCTGCGAGGCGAGGCGAGATGGAAGGAGCTGGTGGGAGCTGGACACCCCAGAGAGTGCTGGCTCCCTGCAGCTCAGGACACCCCAAGAATCCCAGCCACCCCACAGAGGTCATGCACGCCCCTGCAGCCCCAGTGCAAGAGGGGAAAGCTGCTGCTGAAATACAAACTCTGCCTCCTCCGTGGAACTTTGTTCCTCAGCAGCTCCAGCCAGGAGCAGCCAGGATGCAGCAGGAATGGCTGGTAGCAGGATCTGCCTGTTCCTCCATTACCAAAGGAGCTGCCAGTGCTGTTAACACTTTCTGCTCCCATCAGCTGAATCACTTGTTTGCTGCAGCTCCAAGCAGTGAGCCTGGCAGGTTCAAACGAATAATGCTTGCAGAGATAGCATTGCTGCAAGATTACACTGGACTTCTTCCCTATAATCGTTTTACTCCATTTGTGTTTTTGCACTGTTTAACCAGCCTCACTGCCGGTGCTCATGTTCAGGTAGGGTCCCACCACACTTTCCATATCAATTCTGGTGTGAGTGGGACGTGACTCCACAGGGTCAAACTCCATAGGGGAAACTTTTCTTACTGCCAGAGGAAGCCACATCCCCAAAACCTGCAGTGAGCAGCTCCACTGAGCCCTCCCTAGACACTTGCTGTCAGGTAAACTGACCTTGCATGACACGGCAAGCTGCTGCACGCCAGGGCAATTGGCTTCACTGGCGCTGCTGGGGGCAAGGATTTGCTGGCTCAAGCCCCTGCCCAGGGCCTGTGGAGTGGCAGCATCAGCCCCTCTGTGCAGGGAATGTCCCTGGCTGCTGACAGTTGCTGGAGAAGGGAGTGCCAGCCCCACAGACACTCTGCATCCAGGGGGGCTCCACAGGGATGGCAGGTACTGGCTCAAGCTTGCAAGTACACACAAACACTCATGGAACAGATATTTAGTCTGCAAACCATGATTATTAAGAGTGGCGTGGAGGAGAGGGGAGGATCAGCTCTTCCTCTTCTGAAAAGTCAGAAAAGCTGGAAGACCAGCAGACTCACCTGCACAGGTAACCTGCATGACCCCCCACACAGGCAGGAGCTCCAGCTGCCATCCATCCACCACAGCCCGGGGCTTTGGACCCTTGTGAGCCACCAGCCTCACCCCCACAGCCCCAGCACCCTGAGCACATCGACCTGCCAGGATCTCACGGGTTAGACACAATTGTGCTGGTGGTCAGTGTTGGAGGAGAACTTGGCCTTTCTCACTAATGAGCTTTGGCAGGTGCTGTGCCACAGCCCAAGGGTCCAGTCCCACAGAGCTGCTGGACCTGGGCTCCAGCTGAGCCCAGCACCTGCTGAGCTCCTCTGCTGGGGACCAGAGAGCCGTCCCCACCAACCTGTCCCCACCAACCTGTCCCCACCAACCTGTCCCCACCAACCTGTCCCCACTAACCTGTCCCCACCAACCTGTCCCCATCAAACTGTTCCCACCAACCTGTCCCCATCAAACTGTCCCATCAAACTGTCCCATCAAACTCTCTCCATCAACCTGTCCCCATCAGACTGTCCCTATCTCACTGTCCCCATCCACGGGCTGCACCACACTTCTCCCTCACTAACACAAAGGAAAGCACCAGTGCCAACTTCTAAAGAGCACTGGTGCTTCTCTCCATCAGAGTAATCCCTGGTAGTAACCAAAAATGCTTTAAAAGGATATTCATAGCTGCTCCTGCAAATTCAAGCTTGCTTGTTCCCTATCATGATACTAAAAGTAACATGATGAAAGTAACAACTGCCCCAATAAAAAAAAAATATACTGATGGAGACAGTTATTCTTTGTTTGGTCTTGTTTTGTTTTTGTCTTCAGTGAATGGTGATTCAGGTTACACCAAGGAACAAGCATGTGAAAGTAAACTTCCTGACAGCTACCAGGAGGATTTGGTCCTCAGCATGTGCACATAAATCCCATCAGCTCTTACTGGGAGAGTGCACGTGCACTCTTGTACATTATAAATAAAACACTGATTGCAGTAAAATCAAGAGCCAAATTCCCTCCTTTGATGAGCGAGGATGGCTCTCACTGAAGCCAATAGGAATTGCACGTTCACAAGTTCATGTCAATGTTTGCAGAGGAAAATTTTGTGCATATTAAAGAAAATATTATGTTTTGGAAGCAAAGAAACGACCTTCACGGACAAGTACTCTATTTGCCTGCTACAGGAGAATCAGAGCACAAACACTAATCAAGTCCTGAAGAAATGTGCTATACCTTATTTATGCTCATATCAAGGGCATTTAATCAATTTGTGCTACAGCAGTTCTGCTGTATCTGTGAGGAAGATCACTATAAAATTCCAAGCCCAAGAAAATAACGAACCGAAATTAGTCATATTAACAATCCCTTTACTGTAATACAATCTCAGAAAAGTCTACTTGTGCGATGCCCAGAGGCAAATAGTTTTTGAAAGGTAAAACCCCCGTTCTGTGCGAGGTGGTGAGCCGGGCACAAGAGGGCTGGGGCAGCCAGAGCTGCCGGTGGCAGCGCTGACCTCAACCCTGCACCCTCCCGAGACAGCACACAGCTCATGGTGACTACCAGCAAATACTGCATTCCAAGGGTTTTCCTTCAAAACCATCTGCATTAGAGCTGCACAACACACGGCACGTGGTGCTCCTCCTCAGAGCTGTACAAAACAGGGCCATGGCAGCACATCCGTTCGGGGAACGCCTGGGCCATGTAAGAGCACGAAGCAGCCACCAGTAATGTGGATTTTAACAGCCAGCCTCTATTTTGCAAAATGGCTGTTTCAGGGCAGCCTGCTGAGGCGCAGGGCAGGAGCCTCGTGCTGGGCTCGGCTCTCATGGTGCAGCTTTGCCCAAGAGCAAGGCATGGGGAAGGCACTGCTGTGTTTAAGAAGTAGAAGTTCAGCTAAAGCGAGTCCAGGAATGTAAGGTAAACGTAAGGTTGATATGTAAAAATATTTTTTAAAAAAGAAAAAAAGTCGAATATCTGTCTCAATTTTCTAGTAAATTTAAAGAGGCTTCTAAAACCAGTGAATAATTTGCCTGAATAAGACAGTGAAGATTCAGATCTATCTTAGCATGTTAGAAATACTAACACTGCATTTCAAACAAAAACTCTGGCTCATTTTACCTTATGAGTATTTTCATCTTTTTTCTCTTTTATACTTTTTCCTCTCAGACTCAGAAGTCTAGCTTGACTTTTAACATTTATTTTAAGTTAGATGTGAAGCTGTTAATGTATTTTTTTTACTTGGTTACTAATGGAGAAAAGTGATGTCTGCTTCCCAAATGTAACCAGTGTTGTTAAAGCTCCACTGCTGCAAAATGAGGTTATCTCCCTGTTACATTTTATAAAATACCATAACTCAGAAAACATCTCTGCTTTCTAAATAAATTCTAATACTTTTTTATCAAAAAGATCAGTTTTCATTCATAGCTTTGGCTATACCAAACCACAACTACACAGTCTGCAAGGTGGATATTCAATAAAAGCTTCCTGCCCACTTCATTTAGTTATTTCAATTCACCTGGAGAAAAGAAAATTCTGTTCCTAATTGCACCCATTTATCTCCAGACTCCTATAGTTCCCTCGTTTGGCTGCTGCAGACTCAGCTGTTGGGGCTCACAACACATGGTTACTTATAACTAATCTTGTCCTTTGTTTCAAAACAAATGTGGAAATTTCATGTCTGCAATGAACAAGAAACTGTCATTTCATTATGAGTCAATCTTTGCCTTGTGAGTAATGTAATCACCCCAAATCATGCCAAAACCCCTTCCTACCACACCAAACCATACCAGAGCAATACCTGGTTTGTTTACCTTTACTGGAGATTGCTGATCAAGTCACTTCTCCGTTTTATTTATTTATTTCTTGTTTCTTACTTCACTTGAGCATTAACACGACTTATTATGTGGGGGGAAAAAACTGTAGGCAAAGGGAATTTTTCTGTTTTTTGCAAGTCTGTCATGTGCCCTTGTACACCTTGTACAGAGGACGCAGCAGCGGCCTTTTTGCTGGGCTTTGAAATCCACAGCCTTGCTCTGACTCTGCATTTTATGCAACCTGTGGCACGGTCCAAGCTGGCCCGAGCCGTGTGAAATCCTCTGCTAATTTTGCCCTGAAATGTCGCTGCTGTATTTACTCTGCTCGCTGTGCCCGAGCTGCCCCGAGCCCCCGGAGCTCCGCACACGGACCCAGCTCGGCCCGGCACGGACCCAGCTCGGCCCGGCACGGACCCAGCTCGGCCCGGCACCGACCCAGCTCAGCCCGGCACCGACCCAGCTCAGCCCGGCACGGACCCATCTCGGCCCGGCACGGACCCAGCTCGGCCCGGCACCGACCCAGCTCGGCCCGGCACCGACCCAGCTAAGCCCGGCACGGACCCAGCTCAGCCCGGCACCGACCCAGCTCAGCCCGGCACGGACCCATCTCGGCCCGGCACGGACCCAGCTCGGCCCGGCACGGACCCAGCTCAGCCCGGCACGGACCCAGCTCGGCCCGGCACGGACCCATCTCGGCCCGGCACGGACCCAGCTCAGCCCGGCACGGACCCAGCTCAGCCCGGCACGGACCCAGCTCAGCCCGGCACGGACCCAGCTCAGCCCGGCACGGACCCAGCTCGGCCCGGCACGGACCCAGCTCGGCCCGGCACGGACACAGCTCGGCCCGGCACGGACCCAGCTCGGCCCGGCACGGACCCAGCTCGGCCCGGCACCGACCCAGCTCAGCCCGGCACGGACCCAGCTCGGCCCGGCACGGACCCAGCTCGGCCCGGCACGGACCCAGCTCGGCCCGGCACCGACCCAGCTCGGCCCGGCACGGACCCAGCTCAGCCCGGCACCGACCCAGCTCGGCCCGGCACCGACCCAGCTCAGCCCGGCACCTACCCAGCTCGGCCCGGCACCGACCCAGCTCAGCCCGGCACCGACCCAGCTCGGCCCGGCACCGACCCAGCTCAGCCCGGCACCGACCCAGCTCGGCCCGGCAAGGACAGCAAACCCCGAGCAGCCCCCGAGCCCTCCCGCTCGCCCCGAGATCGCCCCCCGAGCCACGCCAGAGCCGGCCGGCCGTGCTCGGGCTGCGGCCCCGGCCAGGGTTCCCTTCCAGCCGGGAGGGCCCCAGCGCTCCTGGAGCGCCGCGACCTCCCCGAGCTCCCGCACCGAGCGCGGGGGGCTCAGGTCTCCTCCCAACAATCCCTCGCCATTCCAGAAGAAAGAGGCACTAAATAAAATTGAATCAGTTCCTGTTACTGCGAGAAATAGCAGATTCAGTATAAATTTTGTAAATTTTGTCTGGAATGAAAAAAAATTTTAAAAAAATTTTAAAATCACAGCTGCGTAAGGAAAAGCATACTCGTTTTCCCCCCCGATACTTCTGTGACCAAATGAAGCAGCCCTGGCTAAATCTGCCCCCCCCATTTTCAGGTTCAGCAGAGCAGTGAGCACTTTAGAAGATACCAAGCTTTACAGGCTGCTGCAAAACGGAGGAAAGTGACAGGGGTGTGTATTTACCATTGAAATACACTAATAACATAATTAGTTTTCAAAAGAGACATTGTAATCCAGCTGTTTAATCATGATATATTATTGATAGTTGGAAAGGGGATGTATGCCTTTGAACTACCTCAAAAATTTAGACCAAAAAATAAAAGACTCGGTTTCTAAACAGAATGTAGAATACTCCTGTTTGTTATAATAAGTGAAGAAATTTTTGCAATGTATTTCACATCTATGACTTTTTTTTTTTTCTCGGGGTAAAAGGAAAGCACTGTAAATTATACTTCTGTTAATTTAATTGGATATTGTCTCTACTGCACAAAGATCTTCCCTATCGTTTTCTGCCACGGATCAGTGCAAATCGCGTCTTTCCATTGCAATTATTTTGTCCAACGTTACAATGCTTGCAGCAGCAAACCAAAATGTCTCCCCAAATCCTGCAAACACATTCCATCCCAGATCCCCGCCAGCGCTCAGGCAGCCCAGCCCCGGCCCAGCGGGTGGCCCGTGGCCAGCGCGGCCGAGGTGCGACCGGGGCCACTGCCACCCGCGGGGACAGAGCCCGGCCCCGGGGACCCGCGGGGACAGAGCCCGGCCCCGGGGACCCGCGGGGACCGAGCCCGGCCCGGGGGACCCGCGGGGACCGAGCCCGGCCCAGGGGACCCGCGGGGACCGAGCCCGGCCCCGGGGACCCGCGGGGACAGAGCCCGGCCCCGGGGACCCGCGGGGACAGAGCCCGGCCCAGGGAACCCGAGGGGACCGAGCCCGGCCCAGGGGACCCGCGGGGACAGAGCCCGGCCCAGGGGAGCCCGAGGGGACCGAGCCCGGCCCGGGGGACCCGCGGGGACCGAGCCCGGCCCGGGGAACCCGAGGGGACAGAGCCCGGCCCGGGGAACCCGAGGGGACAGAGCTCGGTCCGGGGGACCCGCGGGGACAGAGCCCGGCCCCGGGGACCCGCGGGGACAGAGCCCGGCCCAGGGGAACCCGAGGGGACAGAGCCCGGCCAGGGGAACCCGAGGGGACAGAGCCCGGCCAGGGGAGCCCGAGGGGACCGAGCCCGGCCCGGGGAACCCGAGGGGACAGAGCTCGGCCAGGGGAACCCGAGGGGACAGAGCTCGGTCTGGGGGACCGGAGGGGACCGAACCCGGCCCGGGGGACCCGCGGGGGCCCGGCCCGGCCACTCGCTGACGTCAGCGGCTGGAATAACAGCCACATTTCCTCAGCGCTCCGCTCTGGGGCTGCCTCGGGATGCCACAAAAGTCTGATCGCACAGAGGAGTTTTTATGGGGCTGATGAGACCGATGGTGCAGGGCTGGTGGGATTTTCAGAAAAAATGCCAGAGTATCGCAGTGACTTGGAGAAGCGTTTTGAGTGGATGAGACAACTTTAATCATTACTCCACGTAGCTTAGGCTATTCCTGTCTCTAAGGTTCACCTGGTTTCGGTGCTGGCTCCCAGGGACCCGCGCACAAGGACAGTACCCGGCCGGCACAGGGCGAAGGAATCCCCCGGTTCTGCTGAGCTCTCGGGGCTGCACCACTGCACCCACGAGCCGAGCAGCTCCTCCGCTAAAAATAAAACAGGAACGCTGGAAACACATCAGATCCTGCCGCTAGCAGATTGCTTTTGTCCGCTGTGCCTGCAGCAGAACCCGGGAGCCTCGGTCCCTCCTGCTCCCGGCTCCCACCACATTCCACAGCCCCTGCTCTGCGAGAACTCACAAACCCGAGCGGCGCTCACCCAACCGCAAGATTTTGCTAAATTTTGAATCTAAAACGCGACTGAACTGAGAAACATCAGCCTCCGTGTTACGCTGGCGTGAAAGCATTCCCAAAATCTGGAGAGGGCAAGACTTCCCCGCAGCACCGAGGCTTCATGGGGCTTCCTTTCCTTCCTGCGAGGGACGTGCTGCTCCGCGCTGACTGCACAGCAAAACCAAGCCCAGCCAGCGACAAGGAAGGACCCAAAGATGAAGAATAGAAATACATGGCGTGTCTTTTTTTAATAGCACCCAGAAGTGATGCTAAAACAATACCTGACACATCTAAAAGAACAAAAGTCTGAATATTTCTCTTTGTCACCCAAGCAAAACTTAGAATGCATTAATGAAAAATTATGAAATAGCAGCTGTGGGTGTTTGTTATCTGGTCCCTTGAATAAAAACCTCTTTTAGAGCCTTTATTTCCAAAACTAAAACAGGAATATAATTCTTTCTATAAGTTATATGCATTGCTTACATATGAAATATATATCCTGAACGGGTTTTTTTCATAACGTATCTTTTTTTTACTAGCAGCAAGAACTAGGGCAAATCGTTATATAACCCTGGGCACTAAGAGAAAAACAAACCAGAAAAGCACAATAAAAAAAAAAAAACCAACAAAAAACCCCCAAAAAACAAACAAAAGAAACCAAAAAAGGAATTGCACAAATGGAAAAGAAATGTAGCTAAATACTAATATTTTGTAGTAGAAAGCACTGTTATGAGTGATACAATAAGTAAATTCATTTCAGCAAAGAACTAAAATACAACTACCACAAGCCTTCTATTTCTGAAAAAAAAATCATTCTGAAGGTTTCAGTGTAAGTGTAAGGTTCCAAAAGTGCAGCAATTTGGCAAAGTTCTAATTAAAATAAAAGAGATTCTGCTTGACTGGGGCTTGTGAAAGCCAGCTTTCCTTGGTGCCACTGCTCTTTTTTTTTTTTTTTTTCTTAGAAGCCTTGCCATCAAATGCACCTGACCCTCAAAATCCTAAATTTTAGCAAAATAAGTACTTTGCCTTAACTCAAAACATTAGTATGTCCTCATGCAAGAACGTGTTGAATTTCATCTTTAAAAAGAGACCAAAATACATGCCCAGCTTATCCCACTGACATACTGATGATCTTTTTGTGATAAATTACATTTATCAGGCACCTCTGACTACTTCAAACTGGGCTTGGGCTACTAATCCACCTCCCCCAGGACTTGCTGTAACATTCCAAGCATAAGAGAAGCTTCACACAGCCAATATTTTTCTTAAAATAAAACAAAAAGAAAAAAAAAGAAAAAAAAGAAAGCAAGAAATGAAAAAAATAAAAACTGTTTTCACCCTTCCCCCTAATGTGAAATGCCCTCATCCAAGGATGGGCAGCAATCATTCCTGACCCAGGGAAAGGTGTAAGGTCTGATATCTGACCCATCAGAAGCTTGCTTTCATTAGAAAGATGAGACACCATTTTCCCAAAGATATATACACAGCACTTGATTATAGTCCTGGGAGTTCTGGAGAAATCTGACCTTTAAAATTACACTACTACATACAGAAAAATCTATTTAAGGCAAATTTCAGGAACTGAGATATTTAAGCGAACTTTATTCTCCTTTTTTTTTTCTTTTTTTTTTTCTTAATTTCACCAGATATCTGTAAATAGGACTCAGGATAACAAAAAGCATCTGATAATTGTGATCCCTGTCTTCCTCCGTACCGGTTCCATTCCATCTCAGTACCCCAAGGCATTTCCCATCCCGCTGTCCCACATCCTCCCTGTGTAGTTGTCTCTCACGGCTCGCTCCCGGCTTCGGTCCGCACCGTGTGCTGGATGAAACTGCCCCTCTGCACTGCACGGCCCAGGGCCACTCGCACGGACACACAGCTATTTTTATCCTCCAGCTACCATAAACGAATATTCCTCCAGCTCTGAAAGGGCACACAATCCGTGTCAGCACAGTTTCACATATTTGCTCTTTCGGGCTAATAAAATCTCAGAGAAAACAAATTCTGATTTAGCGTGTCTCCCCTCCCCTTCCCGTGAGCCGCTGCCGCTGTCAGTCCTCGGGGGCACACGCAGCAGGGCACCATGTCATGTCACACTAGGTGCTGGGATTCAACAAAGGCCAACATGTTGATATCTTTTTATTGCTCGGCAGCCTGGTTACCCCATTTTGCCCCCCTACAACTGGACGCTTTTGGTAATATGGGAAGTTCTGAAGCAGCAACAATTCTGCTTTCAGTCAGAAAAGTATTTTTGTTTTACAAAGCAATAGTCTCTGATCTTGCTTTTTGGGTCACTAAGAACAATTCTTTATTTTACAGAAACTAAAGCTGAGAACTTAGAGGGTACATTTATTTGCAATTAATGTAAATGTTTACATTGCCAAATAATGCTTTTTTAGGTAGCCTGAAGACTATTCAGCATTTTTTACTAATTAACAAAAATACGTAAGGTGTTACTACCTACAGAAAAAGAAGTTTCAACGATCTACAACTACAGCTTCCACAGGGTGGTTTATTTTGTGTAGAAATGAAAGGCAAAGGCCGTGGACGGGCTGTCTAAAGCAGGCACGAGAAAACCCTAAGGGTCTCGCAGCCCCAGCCCCACAAGGGTGGGATGGCGGCAGCCCACGGGCCAGCCTTGAGTTATTCCCATGCACAGTGCCCGGGCCATGCAGGACTCTCTGGGAGCTAGCGAGGGCTGCAGCATGAAATAACATGTTTTGTTGTAATTCCTAAACAGGGGGACATTTATCTGGGCCATTTATACAAGAGTTATAACCCTCACAATATTTATACTCAGCATGTCATGTTAGCATTTACTACCCGTTTCCATGGAGATGGATTTTCATGCTGTAGCTATGAAATGCACATTGTTGCCACTAAGCCACTTCAGGCCTTTCTGGATGCCTGCTGAATGCCTGACAAAAGTTGATGCAAACCAATAGTTGTTGTTCTTTGTTTGTTGCCAGACTTCTAGCAGAGCCATATTATGTCCTAGTGATTGAAATGCCCATGTTCGCCCCCCTCCCGACACAAAAAGGATCCTCAATTTAGGTGACAAGCATGAAGTGGGCTTCTGCAGGGGAGGGCGGCCCGGCGCGGGGCCGGGCTCGTCCCTGCGCGGGGCCGCGACGCGGCGGGGGCCGCTCCCGACAGCGCCTGACATTTGGGGATAAAGCCGGAATAAGAGAGAGCGCGGGCGGCGGCGGGGCCGGGGCCGTGGCCGAGCTCAGCGCTGGCTTCTCCCGCCGCTCCCCCGGCCGGGCCCCGCCGCTCCCGACGGCCGCGGCACCGGGCCGGTCCCGCCGAGCCCCGGCCCCGCCGCGGGCAGTGCCACCGGCCGTTCCGCACCGGGGCTGGCCCGGGGCCTGGCGGAGCGGCTCCGGGACGGGGCTTGCGGCGGGCAGGAGACGCGGGACGGCTCCGAGCGCGGCGCTGCCTGCGCAGCCCGAACCGGGCCGGGCCGCCCCATCGCGGTCCCCTCCGACGGCGCCGCACGGTTACCGGACCGCGGCGGGCCCGGGGCGGGGGGCAGCGCCCTGCCTGGGTCGGACGCCACGGCTCGGTGTCTTCGGTCCCGTTCGTGCCCGCCTCGCAGCCTACGCCGGGGTCCCCGCTCGCCGTGGCCGCCACCCGTAGCCGTGAGCCCGGTGCCGCGCTGCCCCGCTCCGGCGGGCACGGGATGCGGCCCGATCGGGAACACGCCCGGAGTCCGCCGCGCGCCCCGGGCCGGGCCGGGCCGCCCCGGCGGGACCCCCGCCGCCCCCCGCGCCCTTACTGTTGGTAGTCCTGCTTGCAGTAGAGCTTGCGGTCCCGGAAGTAGCAGCTGGTGGTGAGCGCTTGCTGGCACGCGGCGCACTGTAGGCACTC
This sequence comes from Acridotheres tristis, assembly GCA_037013685.1. Classification (NCBI taxonomy): domain Eukaryota; kingdom Metazoa; phylum Chordata; class Aves; order Passeriformes; family Sturnidae; genus Acridotheres; species Acridotheres tristis. The sequence goes on along the minus strand of CM072904.1, from coordinate 10,836,539 downwards.
CTCATGCCAGGAGGACTCGTTCACCCGCATCAGGAACCGGTCCGAGATGGGCCGCTGGCAGCCCTCGCAGACGGCCTGGTGCTGGCACTCCGACCCTGCAACGGCAGACGGCGTCAGGCGCCGGCCCCGGCCCCACCTGGCTCCGCTCCCAGCCCCGACACGACCCGGCCCCGCTCCCCTGTCCCCGTCCCGGGCAGCGCGGTCCGCCCGCTCCAGCCGTTCGGTAACACCGAGCTCGACGGCTGCCGCCTGTCTCGCGCCCCGCACCGATCAGGGGCTGAGCGGCCACGGTCCGCATCAGAACGGCCGGGACCCCCGGAGTGCAGCCCCGGGCACCGAGCGGTGCGCGGGGCCGCTCTCGGCGTAGTCGAGAAGCGACCGGCAACTCACCCAGCAGCACTCCCAGCGTGGCCGGCCCCGAGCGCAGGGGGTGGTCTTCCATTTTAATGCCGTCCAGCATCTTGGCGCAGTCCGGTGGGCCCCGCGGGAAGCACCTCTCCAAGGACTCGGGGCCCGTGGCGATGTCCATGAGCGGCGGCGCGGCCCGGCGCTCCGAGCGGCGGGGAGAGGCTCTGCCGGGCGGCGGGGCCAGCTCAGCCCCGCGTCGGGCCGGGCGCGGGGACACTCTGCGGCCGGGAGGAAGGAGTCGCTTTTATTTTTATCTGGAAGACATGAGGAGCGTTTCCTGCCCGGGCTTCCAGAGACGGGGGGCAGAGGCAGGAGCCGGCGCCGCCGCCCATGGGGCCGCCCCGCTACACGGGCGCGCACATGCCGCGCACACGGCGCCGGGCAGCCGCGGTGTCACCTGCTCGCCGGCAGCGCCGGACCCACGCCCTGCTTGGCGCGGAGGGCCCTCCCGGGGCGGGCCGTGCCGGGCGGAGCGCGGGCCGGGCGGGGCACGGGGCTCCCGGCGCTCCCAGCCCCTGAGCCGTGCGGCGGCCCGAGGAGCCGCGCCGTTTAGAGCAGGGGCCGCGGCGGAGGAACACACCCCCCGGCGCCTCACCCCTCCTCAAACTTGCTGACATTTGAACTCCATTGGTGCGCGGCGTATCGCTGCGCCGCGGTGATCCGTCTCCTCGACGTCAAATAGTGCCCTGGCCCCGCCGGGCCCCCGCGGCCCCTGAAGCGCGGCGGCGCCCGGGGCAGCCGGCTCCGAGCACCCCGGGGCGGCCGGTGGCGCGGGCGGCGCGGGCCCGGGTCTCGCCCCCGGGGGCCGCGGGCGGGGAGAACCATCTCGGCTACCGAGGGTGGCGGATGAGCGGGGCTCCGGCTGCTCCGCTCCCCGGTCCGCGCCCCGCGCCGCTCCTGGCCCGACGGCGGCTCTTGGCTCCTGCCCTGTCTGGGGTAGGTAGCAGCGCGCGTCCAGCGCGGGGCCGCGGGCAGGGAGCGGCAGGATCGTCCCTCGGGGCGCCCGGGACCGGCGGGGACGCGGCTCTGTCCCGCGGACGGCGGCAGCGCGACCGGCCCCGGCGGGCACGCGGGACGGGGCACCGGGGATCGCGCCGCTCACACCCTTTTGGGAAGGGCGGCTCCGAACAGTCACGCCGAGGCTGCCAGCGGGAAAGCTCAGGCGGAGCAGCGGCCCGAGGGCTGCGGGTGCCGCTGCGGCGGCGGAGCCCGTGCCCGCTCCCGCAGCAGCGCTGCCCGCTCGGCTTGGCCGCGAACGCTTTGGAACGCGCAGGGCTCGGTGCGGGGCGCGGCGTGTGCGGGACAGCCCCGTCCACCGCGTCGGGATTCCCTCCGAGGAAAAACCCGATGGGAAAAGCGATCCCGCGTGCAGCGCTGGACCCCGCGCCGCCGGCTCCCCTTTCGAGTTTTTTTTTGGTTGTTCGTTTTTGTTTGTATCATTGTTTGCTTTTTTCCCCCTGATACCGTTAAAAATCCAAACATGAAGAAATGAAAATCCAGAAAAGATTCTTTTAGGAGGTTCTGAATATGCCATGACCCTGCCAAAAGAAGGAGTATATTTTGTAATGCTCCCAAAATATTGATATTTAATAAGCAGGGTGAGTGTTAACTTGAATTAGTGTTTCTATTTTGTGGGTCTTAAGATAAAACTTTTTTTAATGTCGTTTTCGTACGGAAAAAAAAATTTGAAAGAAATTCGTCACTGTGTTTTAGTAAATTATTTTGGAAAACTATTTTCAGTAATAGAGCTTATTTAGTTTTGTTCTAGAGAGTAGAAATCGGAAAATCATTGTCCTTAATGCTGAAAAAATAATATATGATTATTTAATTCTGAGATCAAGATAAAGGCTGCTAAGATTTCACAGTTCAGTCAGCGGCGCAAATGCTGCTCGTTTACATTAATTTTTTATGTCCCCTTCCTATTTTCACGAAAGGATTCAGAGTTCTCCATCACACAGGGCTTCCGTCAAATCATCTTCTACAATTGCCTGGAAAATTAAAGCCCCTGTTTCCGTAGGAGTTTCCATAAATTCTGGCTACAAAAGAACGAAAAAAACCCTCCTCAAAACCCAACGAAAAGGCAGCGCTGAGCAGCGGGACCGGGAAGCAGAGCGAGAGCCCCTAGCCCTGCACCCGCAGCAGTAATTCCAGCTTTGTTCGTGAGCTTTTATTCGCAAATATCACACTAAAGGTTTGTTGCTTCTGTCCGTGTGTGTATACGAGCACTGCGCCGGGTTATTGTTATCCCCGCTCCTGCCCCGAGAACAATTCGATGAGGTGTTATATAGGTTTATATAACGCTTTTAACGAAAAACGAAATGCAATTAAAACACCCACGCTCAAAACCATCACAGAAATAAACCCAAACCAGACTAAGCAGCCCCACCTTCCCGCGGCTTCCTTCGAATTGTCCTTTTATTTGCAAGGCAAATCTCTTTGTTTTGAGTTAAATTTGAGAGTCGAACACGAAACGCAGCCGGTCCCAATCCTTCCCGAACGAGACAGGAGGAAGGAGCCATCGGGATAACTAACAACGGCCGAGCCCTCTGCACCGACTCCCCCAGCGGCCGCCGGGACGCGCCGCCCGCTCCCCGCTCCGGGCCCGTCGGTGCCGCCCGGTGCAGGCGGTACCGGGGAGCGCAGCGGGACCGCAGCCGTGAGCGAGACGGAACCGCGCGGAGCCCGGGAGGGCCACGGGCGTCTCCGCGCGAGAGAAGGGGGGCGCCGAGCTTTCTCCGCATAAACGTGCGGTGCCGGCGGACGCGTGGGCGTCCGTGCAGTCTGTCTGTGCACATTCCCGGCTGCCTGGACGCGTTTTTTCCCCGGTTACCGTCGGGCACCGCCCGCTCCCCTGCTGAGCTGGAGGAGGTGCCCAGAGGGGTGCCCGGCTCTCCGCAGGCCGCGGTTCGGTGCGGGCCGTGCGGTCTGGTGGTGCGGCGGGTGCTGTCGGCGCGGTGTGCGGCCGGAGCGGAGCGCGGGGCTGCCCCGGGGCGGCCGCTGACCCCGGGCCCGGCGCCCGGTGCGGCGGGGCTCGGGTGCAGCCTGCCCCCTGCTGGCGTGCGGCGGCACGGCAGCGGCTCCGGGGCGCGGGGTCAGCCGGGGCGAGCGGCGGGGCCGGGGCGAGCGACGGGGCCGGGAGGAGCGGGGCTGGCCGGACCGGGCGCTGTGCAGCGCGGAGACGGCGGCGCTTCGCACCCCCGGACGGGCCGGACAGGCCTCCGGCCTAGCGGTGCGTGGCAGCGGGGCGTGGGGGGAGCCCCTGGGCAGCCGCGTGCCCCCGGCTCACTGTGTCCTGTTTTTCTCCACCCACAGTCGGACTCAGCAATTCGCTCCCCTGCGGAGCCCCGGCCTTCCGCGCCCGTCCGCGGCCGACGCCGGTGAGCAGAAAAAGGCCCGTGGCGGGAGCGTTCGGGGAGCCGGGGCACCGGGCTGCCGGCACGGCGGACGGCTGCCTAGCTTCGGCACCGGCACGGAGACCGCCGGCAGCCCCTCGGGCGGCCTCGCTGCCGGTTGTCCACGGAGGTCTCTATGCTTCCCACAACAGGGCTCTCCCCAGACCGGCTCTGCAAGCCCGCAGCTCCGACCGAGCCCCGGCTGCGGCGGTGGCGCCTCCCGGTCCCCGGGCCGCTCCCCCGGCCGCCGCCGCGTTGGCTCGGTAGCCCTAGAGGAGCGGCACCGGCCCGGGAGGAGCCGCCGCCGCTCGACGGTGACTGATCCAGCCCGCGCTCCCCCCGCGGAAGGATGGATGTGAACGAGCTACTAAGTGTAGTTACTAATAACAATAACAATAAATTATCGGACTGCTGCTCAGTAATGCAAACAAATGTTTGTGAACCACGCGGAGTCTCCCCGCGCCTCGCAGCAGCCCCACGGGGACCGGCTCGTCTGACGAGCGGCGGTTCCCCGGCCCAGGGAAACGACCCTGCTCGCCCGACGGCCTCCTGGAGCAGGTGACAGGGCCGGTGATCAGGGACGGGGCCAGCCAGGGAGGCCGATTGGGGAGGTGGTGCCGGCGGTATCCGGCAGAGCGCTGTCGGAGGCCGCGCCGCGTGGAAAGCGGCGAGCACCGAGCCGGTATTTTAATTAAGCAGGACCTCTTTGATATAGGCCGCTTGATGCTATCTATCTCTGCGCTCTGTTCCCGTCACGACAGCATTCGGGTAGGAAAATTGCTGAGCGAGGAGGGTCAGGCAGGGCGTCGGGGCCGCGCCGAGAAGCCGGAAAGCCCCAGGGAGTGGCGGGTGCTGGGAGCCCTAACCCCGCCGCGGTGCGGTGCCGCCGTGCGCCTTTTCGGGGGGCCTGGAGGAACGGGAGCCAATTTACCATGATTAAAGGCACAGGCGAGGAGGCGCCACGCATTTGCATGCGCCTTCATCTTCCCTAAGTGGATTTTTGAGGGCAGCGCAGTAGACAAGCTCGGGCTCCGCATTCCCTCCTCCGGTGGAGCGCCCGTCCGGGTGGCCTCGTGGAATGGAGGGCTCGAGCCCCCCGCCGGCCCCAAGGAGCCGGAGGACCGGGCTCGGCACCAAGGTCCGCGCTGTTCCCTCCGCCACCCGGCCCCTCCTGCGGCGACGGGCGGCTCCGCGCTCTGCCCGCGACTAACCCGACTCCGGGCACGACCCGCAAGGGTTGCGCCCGAGGCAGAGGCTGTTCCTCAGCCTCATCAGGCCCCCGGCTCTCGCTGCCCCTTCGCAGAGCTCTAGAGCGGGCCGTGTCCCTCAGCCGCCCCGAGCCGCAGCGACCCAACGGGCCGGGCGCGCCCCGTGACAGCAGCGGCGGGCGCCGGGCTCGGGTCCGGCCGGCACCAAACGCGAGCACTCTCTCCGGCCGCTCGCCGGGGGCAGGGACCCGATGGGGCGGGCGTGACGAGCCCGGCTGGCAGCAGCGTGTCGCGCACATGTGCCCCCGCGGCGACCGATGCCAGGTGCGAGGCTGGGGGCAGAGTTTACCGCCGGTCTCTGACGGCACCGCGGGTTTCTCAGCCCAGGGGGTGTGGGAGGGGTCCCTTCCCAGTTCAGGGCAAATACCTTCGTTTCACTGGGAAATTTAACCTCTCCTTGGAGCTGGATCCATTATACGGGTTTAATATCCGCTCTTTTACAGCTCGGTGTTGTAAAAGGCAGCAGCCAGGTCTGTGAACTCTGACATGTGCAGCCGGGAGGGGTTGGGGGGGCCGACAGGACCTGACGGCGCGGGGAACGCCTGCGAGCGCAGCCTTTCATCTGCGTAGCCTCTGCACCGGCCCCGCCGGCCGGAGCGGGGCGGGGGCGGCGGCGCCCCCCACCCGTGCTGCCCGCCGGGGCCCTCGGGGCCCCTCCGCGGCCGCGGGGTTCGGCAGCCCCCGAGGCGCTTCCGGGGGCCTGGCGGTGCCCCACGGCTCCCGGGGAGCGGGCTGGGCCGGCGAGGCAGAGGCCGTGCCCGCACCGGTGTCCTTCCCCGCACAGACACTCGGCAGGTGCCCCAGGAGAGCGGGCGGGGACCGGGAGCACCGGCGAGCCGGTCCCGGGGCTGTCCCTGTCGGCGGGACGAGATCCCGCAGGGATCCCGCAGAGCCGCGTCTCCCGAGCTGGCGTGAGCGGGGCAGTGGGACGGGGAAGGACGAGGCCACCCCAATCTTCTGCTTTTTCTCCCGAGAACTGCCAGGTGCGTGGAGCAGCCCGGGCGGGGACACGGGGCCAGGGCCGTCTGCGAGGCACGGCGAGCGCTCGGCGCCTGCCGGGCGGCGTCGAGAACGGGGCGGGAGCCCGCTCCGCCGGTTCGGCAGCTGCGCCAGGCTGTCCGGCAGGATCCTGGCAGGATCCCGGCACGATCCCGGCACCCGCCGCCCCCCAGTAGCATCTGGGGTTCCCGAGGGCCGCCCGTGCCGAGTGGCGCTGGGAGCCGTCGGGCCGGGGCTGCGGCGGCAGCGAAGGGACCGCTCGCCGGATGGAAATGGGCTCTCGTCAGAGGGAGCTGGCCGCTCCTCTGCTTTTCCGAGGCGCTGCGGGATCGTTTCTGTAGGTTTAGTTGAGAAACTTAAATACAGCTCTATTTCCAGGGGGGAAAAAAATAACAACAACGAGAAATCGTTTCCTTTTGGTTCTGAGAGGCCTCTCCGTTATGACTAACGTTCCCCCCTCGCCCTGCCGAGGGGAACGCGGGCCGCGGCCTCCCCGAGCCGCTCTCCTTGTCCCAGCGGGGCCGCCCAGAGCTCCGCTTAGGGTCAATGGAGAGCGTGGGCCAGGCGGGACCGCTCGGACACCGCTTCACCACCGCGCCCTTTGCGCGCCTACGCAGCAGCGCTGCCCCGGCTCTTCTTGAAAAGACACATGAAAAAAACGCGCTGGGAGGAAGAGGAGAAGAGAAGAGAAGAGAGGAGAGGACTCTGCCTGCAGACGACGTCGCTTTTACGTAAAGATATGAACAGCGGGAGCTGCAGTCAGGGGTGACGGCGATGCAGCGGCTGCTGAGGCTCTCCGGAGCCGCCTTTGTCAATATAAAACCATCACGTACTACGGGAAGAATCAGAAGCCGCGCGAATAAGCAGCGCTGCTCTGAGAGGAGCGCTCCGCTCTGGTTTGTATTAGCGATTATTGTGCTGTCATTAAGGAATGCAGGGGTGGAAGGATTTGCTTCGGGACTCGAAACACACGCGGTTCAAGAGCGAAGCAAAACGCTGCAGCCTGTGTGCCGCACAGAAAGCGGAGATAACGATGAACAAACCCCGAGAGAGGTTAAGGGGGAGCCGGGGGAGGCCGTCCCTCCTACCCCCCTAAGTCGAGCCCAGTCCCGGGGGCTGCTCCTGCCCCGCTCCCCTCAGACCCTGCTGCTCTCCAGCACCTCGCGCCTGGCAGCTCGTCCCGCCGAGCGGTGCGTGATGCAATTCCCAGCGTGGGATTCCTCACCTGCTGCCAGCTGATCGCTCGGAAGACGCACGTGAGGCTGCCGGCTCTTCTGGCAGCGTTCCCTTGTCCTCTCCCCTTTTCTTGCATATCTGAGTTACCTGACATGCCAGGTGCTGGCATGGTGAAACCGGGAGCGGTTCTTGGAGTGCTCCGGGACCGGAGGGCTGCCATCAGCTCTGCCGCTGCCTGCGCTCCTGCCGGCGGGCATGGAGGAACACGGTTAATTTTTCCTCCCGTTATCAATAAACCCAGCTTATTGCCTACTATTTCTATTTATCTCTAGACTTATATTTGTGTAAACTCAGCTGTGGCATCGAATTGTTGAGGAATCCCTTTCCCAGGGATTTTTCCTGAAAGAGCTCCTCTGATCCTGCGGCTAAAAAGTTATCACGGACAATAAGCACCCCCAGCCTCAGTTAGTCAAGGACAGATGAGTCCATATGACACCCTTTCCCCCAACACAGACCTGCTCATCTCAAAACGAGGGACCTGTATATTTTTCGTTGGAGTCGCTGTGACCGATTCTGCCTCAATCGAGACAGAAGGCGGCTCTGGTGTCTCGGGGCTCCGCATGTGAAAACGGGGAGAAAGAGTCAGAGGGTGATGGAGCAGGGCCCCCGTTCCTAGACCAGTTTTGGCTTTGCTCTGTCCGTAGGGATTCCCCGGCTATTTCTGAAGTTCAGTATTTGCGTAACAGACGGGGAAAGATGTTCCCCAGGAACAAATAGTTTATGCGACACACGCGTGCCCAAATGGTCACGTTTACTGCAGATTGGAGTGTCCTTCCAACCTGGGTGAAAGGGACTATTAAGAGAGAACTGAAAGGTTGGATTGAGAACTTCAAAGTGTGACTTTCGATGTGATCCCTGTGGATATGAGCACATTCGCGTTTTCAGTCGCGGTCACCTGAAAGCTCGGTCGGGGTCAGCATACCACCCTGGCGGGAATGATCTCATGCTTTAGACGAAGCGGATTCCGTTGCAAAAACTCTGATTTGTTCAATCACTTGCCCACATAGAACTAGTTCCGTGCTTGTTCAACTCCTCATCGTTGCTTAAGCCGGGTTTAGAAAACAAAAACCCCCAACCCCTCAGTCCCAAACAGCCCATCATATAAACTGATCGATAAATGCATTTACTCTCCTGATTCTGGCTGCGGCAGTGCGATTGAGGCAGAGGGGCACAGAGGGAGCCCAGGCTGAGCTCCACGGCCGCGGGCGAGCCCCGTACCGGAGGCAGCCCCGCTCCGCAGCTCCGGGCCCGGGGGCTCGGAGGGAGAATCAGCAGCAGGACAGGCAGGAGAGAGCCGGCCCTGCCCGCTCCCCGTGCGGTTCCGCACCTTCCCCGGCGGAGGCTCCGGCGTGCGGGACCCCGGGCACGGAGCCCGTGTCTGCGGGGACAGACACCGAGCTCACGGTCTCAAGTACCAACAGCACCCGGGTGTTAATTTTTATAAGTGTCAAGGAATAAACCCATTGCTCACAAACGTAGGGGCAGCCCGGATTTGTAGATGGGTTTGTGTATGAAGGTTGGAAGATTTTCTAAGGTTGCTCTGGGGCCGATGCAGCCCCGTAAAGCGGCACAAGCCCCGCTCTCCTGAGCGGTGGCAGCTGCTGAAGGCAGAGGCGGGGGGCTCACCAGCCAGGCTCCCCCCGCGGCGCTCGGAGCGCTCAGAGCTCGGGGTTCCTCCGTGTCCAGCTCCGGCCACCAGCACACCGAGCCTGCCGCGCCTTCGCCAGCCCCGCGCTCACACCTTCCACCCGAGAGAATCTTTTCCCTGCCTTTGTGAAGCGGGAGTTGCACTCCAAAGTGCTAAGAAAAATTCCGGGTAATCAGTAAAATAATAAATTTAAACAAGACATTAATGAGATCTGTTAAGTTATTGATAAGATATTAAAATGCTACTGTTAAATGGGAAAAAGCAGGTGTGAAGTTCGCGAGATTTTGAATTTTCAAGCTCAATTCCAAAAAGAAGATAAACATTGCACGTTATTATTTTGTTGGGGAGTCCTAAAGCATCTCTGCTGCCAGAGCAGGAGGTATAGAGGGCAAAACACGGTACGGACGAAGAGGAATTTTCAGGGTAACATTTTGTTTCCTTGTGGCAGGTGAAAGGCGCACAGAACAGTTGCTATTGGTGATTAAACGGAGTTTACAGCACTGTGAGATACGGAGCTGAAAACATCGTATCCTCGAACAAGAATGTGTGCTTCTAAAATACAATTACGTTGGAAAAAATAGCATTTTAATTTCAATTACAATTGTTCTACGAGAGACAGATGTGAACTGCTAAAATGTTTATAATGTAGCTCAACAATAAAAAAATATTAAAGAAATATGTGTCACTGATGGGATTTGATTGGCATGCTGTATTAATTACAAGACTTTCACCTCTGAGACTGCTGTTCCAATCCCGACAGTGTCCAGGGAAAACAATTTAAAGTTTGTTTATATATTCTAGAATTATATAAAATCGAGTAGGCATCTTAAAAAAAAAAAAGAAAAAAGAAAAAAAATTTATGAATTTCAGTACAGTGAAACACTTAAAAAGGAGCATCTGCTAACACATACATTTTGGTCACCATCCTACAACACTAATCTGGAATATTTTCAGTTGCTACTACCTGGATAGTTTGGAATGAAGTGAAAGATGTTACCCGAATTTGTCTCACATGACACACCGAAACCCGCATGTCTCCAGCAGGTGGAGGCAGGAATGCCGCTCATTGTTAGTGAATTAATAGAAATAAAATAATCAGCGAGGAGAAGCCAGTTCCAGTAGCACTAAACCGAGGTGCTCAAAATCCATCGCTTAGAGAGCTCAGAAGAGCAGTTTAAAAGCACGGGATCTTAAATCCTCCTTTATTTTCATTCCTGGTGGCTAAAGCATAGGGTCCTTTCCGGACACATCTGTAACGTTTCTTTGCAGCCAGAAAAAGAATTTTCTTAACCTTAAAGCCTTGCTGGGGATGTGCCTGTGTCAGGGAAAAGCCGAACTTCTCTCCACTGAGCATCCCAAGCGATTGTGCACAGACTGAGTGGAGACATCCCCGAGCACAGAGCCAGAACCAACATCAATACCTGCACTTCCAGGGCAGGCTCTGGCCAAAGCAGGGCCCCCGTCCCCTCCTGGAGAGCCAGGCCCTTGTCCCCTGTGTGCCAGGAGAGCGCACACTGCTGTGCCAGACTGAGCCAGGCTGAGCCAGACTGAGCCAGGAGAGCACACACTGCTGTGCCAGGCTGTGCCAGACTGAGCCAGGCTGAGCCAGGCTGAGCCAGACTGAGCCAGGAGAGCACACACTGCTGTGCCAGACTGAGCCAGGCTGAGCCAGGCTGAGCCAGGAGAGCACACACTGCTGTGCCAGACTGAGCCAGGCTGAGCCAGGCTGAGCCAGGAGAGCACACACTGCTGTGCCAGACTGTGCCAGACTGAGCCAGGCTGAGCCAGGCTGTGCCAGGAGAGCACACACTGCTGTGCCAGACTGTGCCAGACTGAGCCAGACTGAGCCAGGCTGTGCCAGGAGAGCACACACTGCTGTGCCAGACTGTGCCAGACTGAGCCAGGCTGAGCCAGGCTGTGCCAGGAGAGCACACACTGCTGTGCCAGACTGTGCCAGGCTGAGCCAGGCTGAGCCAGGCTGAGCCAGGAGAGCACACACTGCTGTGCCAGACTGTGCCAGACTGAGCCAGGCTGAGCCAGGCTGAGCCAGGAGAGCACACACTGCTGTGCCAGGCTGTGCCAGACTGTGCCAGACTGAGCCAGGCTGTGCCAGACTGTGCCAGGCTGTGCCAGGCTGAGCCAGGCTGTGCCAGGCTGAGCCAGGCTGAGCCAGAAGAGCACACACTGCTGTGCCAGGCTGTGCCAGACCGTGCCAGACTGAGCCAGGCTGTGCCAGACCGTGCCAGACTGAGCCAGGGCTGTGCCAGGCTGTGCCAGGCTATGCCAGGCTGTGCCAGCACCCACGGGCTGCGGGAGAGGAGAGCCGAGCTCTGCTGAGGGGAGAGCCTTCCAACTCTTACCGCCAGTAGAGGATGGAAACAAAGAGAGACTAAACCATTTATTTAGAGCCTGAAGACCTTCAGTCAAAGAACCTCTTTGGCCCTGAAGCTTCCACCAAGAGTTAGGGCACCCTCCTGCACAAGGGAGGAGCAGAAAGAGCCGGAGCTGCCAACCAGAAGTGCCAAAGCACAGGGGGTACAGGGGGCACAGGGGGGCACAGGGGGGTACAGGGGGCACAGGGGGGTACAGGGGGCACAGGGGGCACAGGGGGCACAGGGGGCACAGGGGGGCACAGGGGGGTACAGGGGGTACAGGGGGGCACAGGGGGCACAGGGGGCACAGGGGGGCACAGGGGGCACAGGGGGCACAGGGGGCACAGGGGGGTACAGGGGGCACAGGGGGGTACAGGGGGGTACAGGGGGCAAAGGGGGGTACAGGGGGCACAGGGGGTACAGGGGGCACAGGGGGCAAAGGGGGCACGGGCAGCCCGAGCCCTGCATCCCCTCCCCGAGGCTCTGCCCTCTCCCTGCCACCGAATAGGGACAGGTCACATCAGCTGAGGAATCCTGAGTGACATCTCAGGGATCTGCACCACCCGTGCGCTGGTTTAGGTAAATGAAGACACTCAGTTCTCGAAGAACAAAGAACAAAGGTGTGTCTGCAGTAGAAACGCCAACATTTGAAGAACCATCGCGATGTAAGAAACATCCCCCACGTCAAAGTAGGAGCAGTAATAAATAAATCTGCACTAGGGCAATATTTAGAAGCGTAACCCCCATTTTAGTCTGTTCTTCATGTTCTATGGTTAGACATTTTATGTGATTTGGATACAACTCCAGTGGTACATTAAAATTTATTGGCCTTGAAAACAATGGCTGCATCACTACTGATAGAAGACTTGGTGTTACACTGTCAGTGCATATTTTATTTGATCTCAGTCTTAAATAAAACTCAGACCTTTGGACTCCATACTGAGTTGGACTTTAGCCTTTTCATGTAATTATCTCGTGTCTTGTTAACATTTTATGAGCACATCTGCTTAAATAAACTTACTTGATGTGCATTTGTTTTGGCTGTAGCCTTCTTCATAGGATGGACGTGCTTTTCTCTTTGTCTTTTAAAAGAAATCAAAATAAAGCTGAACAATGAGACTGCAAGGGGAATAAATTTAAATGTAGCGTTTGTTTCATTTAACAACAATACAATACAGCTGAAATCAAATAGATCTGACAACATTATTTATGGAGATTTAATATTTATGTGCTAATTGTAGAATATTTAGGTAATTACAATTCTAAAGCATTGTTTTGTTTGCCAGTTTCATTGACTAATTGACATTGGCGCACCACGGGCAAAATGTGTTTGTAGAAATGGACTGTACAAAAGGCTGGAGTTTTAAATCTTTTTAAAACTATGCTTTTATTCACCTTCTGAATACCTTTAGAGGAATAGAATATTTTCACATTTTTCCCTGTTTGCATGAGAAGATCTCACTCATTTGTTTCTGTCTCCACATGGTCACAGCACATGGAGAAGTGGCAGGGGAAGGAGGAGACCTGGGCAGCCCCTCCCAGACACCTGCCCCGGGGTCTGTGAGGGGAGAACACACCTCAGTCCTCCCCCAGATCTCCTGCAACCAAGGGACTCCACACACCCCCCAAAATACTGCTCCAAGTACTTATCAAGCTGTGCAGATTGAGTGCTCTCTGTACCTCTTTAAAACATCTCATCCATCTCCTTTGGATCTGTTGGCACCTTTGGACCCGCACTGTTAACGCTGTGTGCGAATCCAGCCCTGCCTGTGGCACCACGCTGGGCTCGTCACACCCAGCCAGCCCCGGCGAGGGAGAAAGGAAAGAGCAGAGGAAAAGGAATAACGATAAACAATTTATCGTTATATATCTCAATTCCTCCAGGACAAAGTATTCCTCGTAAGGATTTGAACCTCACATGCTGAAACTAAAACAAATGCAGAAAGAACTGGACAAATTACATCTCGTCTTTCTCCATCACCTTGCTCCATGTGATTTTTAATAGAACTTGGAGCACACAGAGCTGTATTCATTGACCACTAGAATGCAGCAACTTCCGAATAAACAGCATCTTCATACAGCAACATTGAGCATGAGTTAAACCCAACTGAAAACATTAAACAAGGGATGGGTTTATGGGAGTTGCAGAGAGGGTCTCATTCATCTTTTCCTGTTTCAGCTCCAGTAACTGCCCCTTACAAAAGCTGCTTGAAGTGCTCGAGGCACGCAGTGCTGGTTGTCCCTGCCCTGCTGTGCCAGCCATGCCCTGCTCTCCTGGCACAGGTCACTGGGACATCGGGGAAATGCTCCCCTCGGTTTTGCTGAGCTCTCACCTGGACATTCACCTGCCCCAATAGCAGACAGCCCTGGGTGGGGGGCAGTTCTGCCCCCTCAGCAGGGAGCAGCCCAATTCTGAGGAGCCATCAGGTCAGTCAGTAACTGCATCAAAACCAGAGGCTCTTGTGAGCACTTGACTTTTTTCCATTTCTCCTGGTCAGCAAAGTATTTTCCCCCAAAACACAGATATAAACCATCTTACACCAAGCCAGCATATATTCTAGAATGTGCCTTAGGCAAAATTTTATTGTTCCAACATCTACTACAGCAGAGTTTGCTGAGCATACCCCACCTCCAGAGCTCGGGGACCTGTGTGGCCCCTGCTTAGAGAAGGCAGCCGGACATTCACAGTTTGTTCAGAATGTGCCAGCCCACTGCAGAGCACGAATGCCACCTTCCATGGACCTGCGGCAGAAGGCAGTGAGTGGCTCTGGGTGGTGGCACCAGCGCTGCCCCCGCTCTGACCCTGCTGCCCAGCAGAAACATTCTGAGTGCACCCCTGGGCACGCTGGGGATGACTCCTGCCTGGCTGAGTAACTTCTCAGGACTCACAGAAGAGGAAGGAACATTTCAGTGCTCAAAACCCTATTGCCACCAGCCCAGAATACTCTCCTCATCTCTCAGCTTCCCAAAATTATAATACAACTATCCCGCCTCCCTTCCACTATACACTTCATCCCTCAGGATAAACTACCTCCAACTTGTTACTTTTCCAAAAGTCAGTTTTCCACTGGGTATTGCGCTGACAGAGCTACACATAATTATTCCCTGTATTACCTTCAAAGCATCAGGAACTAAACGAATTTTTTTTTCTTAATCGAGTTAAGTCAAGCGCTAAACCGGCACCATGGGAGAAATGCTGCAATCCCGAAACCTTTCCTTTCTCGCTTGGCTCCATCTACTGCTGCGGCCGCAGATTGCACACGGCTGAGGCACCGGCGCTGCTCTGCTTGCCACCAAGAATCCTTTAAAGGCTAATTCTTCAAGAGATTAGGAAAAAATCTGCTACGAAGGAAAAGACAAGTGCTTGTGTATGTTTACCCCGCGGGGTTTTTACATCAGAAGTGTGAAGCAGGATAATCCAGTGGAAAGTGAGCTGCTTCTCGCTGAAAAGCATTTTGGAGCCAGTTTAATAACCCACTATGAGACCACACATCAAAATTGTATTTATTTAGGGAGCTAATTGAAACGGAGCCTGTAAGGAGGAGCCGACACCAGAGGCGAGATGCAGCGAGGATCAGAGAGCAGCAGAGCTGCCCTGGCAGGGCAGGGCTCGTGTGCCCGAGCCTCGGGGTGAATTCCCTGAGCGGGGACACACGGCTGCTCCTGCTCCTTCCCAGAGCATTCTCTGCTGTGCCAAGAACGGGACTGCAGAGCCAGGCTGTGCCCCCTGCCAGCACCACATTTCACATTTCACATTCAGCTGGACTGAACTAATGATTGGCGTTTTTCCGTCTGTGCTGGAGGACATAGTAAGATTGTTATTACCAAAGGGAAAAAAAAAAAAAGGAATGTCACATTGGAAAAGCCTGTCATCATATAAACTTCAACAAGCATTTTTGGGCAAAATGCTGAAATTCTTATTCAGCAAAAAGCTTCAAACCAGGTTCTTAAAATCCAGTCAGGTGGCTCAAAACCATTAATGCCAATAAATAAAGTTTGAGTTTCTCCTGCCTTCAGAACAGAGCGAGGGGCACTGTCAGTTCTGGCTGTGAGTGCAAGGGCTGGAATCTCAGTGCAGGGAATCTCACTGAGGGCTCCTGGGGTGGACTTCTAAAGGCTGCATTGAATGCCGTGATGCCTGTGATAAAACCCCAGAGCTGTGTATAGGGGGCCATAGTCACATTCAAAAAAAGACTGAGTAAAAGTGCCATGAGACAAACAGCTGCATTTTGCCTTTTGTTTTCACTTTGGAACAGCATTTTGAGGCTCATATTTTGGGGAATTTAGTTAAAAACCTTTGAAGTGAAGCAGCCAGTGTCAACCAGTTCCCTCCACTGTGGTTCCCTCCTCCCAGCACGGGGCAGACACTTCAAGGTAAAACTTGCTCTACTTATGTTAAACTGATAGTGCAAGTAGAGAAGTCTTTTCCCTTTTGGTTTAAATGAATCCTTGCCACTTAAGTTCATGTTTATTTTTATAACATGGACTCTCTGTCATTTATTGCTCCCAGAGCGACTCCAAATACCATGCTGGTTATGAGTGAACCTGGGAATATACTTCTGAATTGCTTGTGATTTATCCTGGTTCTGATCACGTAACAGCACAGCTCTTCTGAAGCCTTTTCAAGGCTATTAATTATTAATTTCTGTACTTTGTGTTGCACCACGTGACACTTGCTGTGGCTGTGGGTAGGAATTACTGTCTCTGTGTTCCCCAGTAACAGCACCGTCATTGGGAATTTCGTGTTTCCCATTGCTGAACGGCTTTGGAAGAACGGCAGCCTGTCCCCAGCAGGCAGACACAGGCCATTTAAAACAAGATCCTCGGCAGGATCAGGGTGCTGGGGAAGGCAGAGCCCAAGGGGGAAGGTGAGACCAACAGCAACTGTGAAGACACAGGGCAGAAGCAGATGGCAACTGCTGTGCAAACGTGCAGAGCTTCCACCTTCTGAGGGGCCTCACACCCCCCGTCCCTCTGACTGGAGGTGCCACGGCAGCATGAGCCTGCACACAAGGAGGTTTCCATTCCTCAGTGCCAGCTGCCAACAGCTCTGCCCTCACGTAACTCCGTGGAGAAGCCAACAGACCAAACAGGTGACAGAGCCTGGGCGCGTCCTGTGCCAGCCGTGCTGGTGGCATCTCCCAAAGCCCAGCAGTGGCACCAGGGACAGAGCCCTGGGCTCACCTGGGTCTGTGCCTCTGTCCTGCTCTGCCTCGTGCATTCCCTTGGGACAGGCAGAGATTTCCCCACCCTGGCCGGGCACTCTGCCAGCTCTGTGTGGGACCAGACCCCTGCACGAGGGGGTCCATGCCCAGGACCTTCAGCAGCCACCAGAGAGGAGCCTTCCCTCCCCCCTTCCTCCTCAGTTACTAAATCTGTTTAAACTAGGGGAGAGGGGTGAGGAAGTGAGACCTTTTGGAGAAGTCACATAGAGTTTGTTTTCCTTGGGGGTTTATATCAACACTGGTCTTGACATTTTGCCTCTTATTATGTGTGGCTCTTTAAAAGGTGAAATAATATTTTCTTTTGCTTGAGAAAAGGACAAAGTTCAGACAAGGCGCTCAACCCCAAATCATTTTCTTTTTTCCCAGCAGTTTACACATTGCCTATGCTATGGTTCTGCATAAAGCAGAGTGGCAGGGAGACCCGGCTGCCCCAGGTGCACCCAGCTCACCTGTCCCTGGCACCCTGCCCTGCTCCGTGGGCAGGAGGCACCCACGAGCCTGTCCCAGAACGCAGGGCACGGACTGCAACAGGTCTGAGGGTGCCAGCCCACAGAGCCTGACCCCAGCTGGCACAAAGCCATTGCCAGCACAGCCCCCCTGTGCCCCAGCAGCACCAGCTGTGCCCTGCAACAGCCTCCTGCCCACTCTGGCAGGGGAGTCAGGCATGAAATTACTGCTCCTCAGCAGGAGTGCCAGGATCAGGGAGAATCCTCCTCACCCACAGTGATGCTGCATTAGGGTCAATCTAACCCATGTGGGTCTTCTAAACCCACTGGAAACTCAGCAGTGCTGACTGGGGAAATAAATAATGTGTTTTCTACTTGGAAAAATGGGGTTGATTCTTAGTAATGTGAAATTGTAGTTTGTTTCTGCATTAGCCGAAGTTTGCCGCTTCTGCTGCCCTTTGCAGTATTTTTATGTATATTTAATGAAAGATGATAGAATTTGGGATTGATTACATTCAGTAGAAAGCAAATATAATACTTAAGTTGTAACATACTAATTGCTACAGGCACAGATAATGGGGTTATAAGCACAGTAAATCACTTATTTGCAGTATTATTTTACCCCAATATTTAATTGCAACCTAATAAATGTGCATCATGTAAAATCAAGTTAAAACAGACCTAAATAATAATCTGCAAACTTCTGGTAGTAAAATGGGAGTTTTCTATAACACACGCATTTCTATTTAGACAGGTTTTTTCAGTGCTCTCTTTAGAAATACATTTCACACACAGACAGTCTTCAAGCAATATTAGCCTGTAAAACATGTATCAACAAAGAGTCTGCAAATGTCTTCTAGAGCCACAAAACTGTTGGTGATAAGGAATCAGCACCGAGCCAGCCCCTGCTGTCGAGGTGGGATGGAGAGGTCACCCACAGTGATGGAACCTGCCCGGCTCCCAGGCACTGACGCAGCACCATAACCTCAAACCAGCTGTTCAAATGCTGTAGGACATGCCAGGGACCTCTGACCCACAGGTGAAGAGGGAATGAACGCAAATCACAATTCCCCAATTATTTGGAGGTGAAATGTGACACTGGAGTTAGTGCTCACCAATCAGGTTAACAAGTTAGCTGAAACTTTATCTTTCTGTACTTAAATTACTGGGAAATCATCTTGCTGCCCTGATGGAAGAGATACCAACCATTCCCTGCTTACCCAAGGGCTGCAGGGTCGGCCACTGTCCGGGACCAGCCCTGCAGCTGTGGCTGCCTTGGGGTGGTCCTGGCTGCCCCCAGCCTCCAGCCCAGCCTCACCCTGCTCAGCTCCTGCCTGGCACGCCTGGGGCTGGAGCCACAGCAGCCCCCTCTGCTCCTGGAGCCACCTAAGCCATCGTGCCTGTCACACATTTGCCAGCTTGCTGCCAAGCGAGAGGCTCAGGAGAAGTCAGGAGCTTTCCCTTCCCCAGCACATCCATGCTGTGGGTGCAGGACAGCCAGCTGTGCTGCCCCAGTTCCAGCTGCAGCTCTGGGTGGGTGCAGGACAGCCAGCTGTGCTGCCCCAGTTCCAGCTGCAGCTCTGGGTGGGTGCAGGATGCCCAGCTGTGCTGCCCCAGTTCCAGCTGCAGCTCTGGGTGGGTGCAGGATGCCCAGCTGTGCTGCCCCAGTGTCCAGCTGCAGCTCTGGGTGGGTGCAGGATGCCCAGCTGTGCTGCCCCAGCGTCCAGCTGCAGCTCTGGGTGGGTGCAGGATGCCCAGCTGTGCTGTCCCCGTGTCCAGCTGCAGCTCTGGGTGGGTGCAGGATGCCCAGCTGTGCTGTCCCCGTGTCCAGCTGCAGCTCTGTGGGGTTCCAGAGCTGGCCCAGGCCCCGGTGAGCACAGCCATGCCCCACAGCCCTGGCAGAGCTGCACTGGCACACCACGGCCCTGCAGGGACATCTCTGCCCCCAGTAGCTGCTCAGGAGCCCTGTTAGAGCAGTGCTGGCATTCTGGTGGAAGGCTGATGCTTCTCTGAGTTTAACAGCTTATGATAAATATGCTGCATGCTGTCAGGGTAAGATTTATCCTTTCCTTTCATTCTACAGCTGTCAAACATGTTTGATTTTTCTCAAGCTTTGAGTGTTGCAGGAATTTAGCCAATAAATACAACTGATGATGATTTTCACTTTAGCTTCAAGCATCTGCCATTCATAATGAAGCCTGATTAAAAATGTAAGAAGGGTATTTTTAGTTTTAAAATGTGTCAGCCCTGTTGCAAAAGATAGCGTAAGGCATGAGTAATTAACTTTTTTAAAATGAAGGCACATCAAACTCCATGAAGCAAATGTAGGAATGAATGCAGAGCTCTGCCTGGGCTGTGATAATTCTGGTGTGCAGAGCGTGGTGTCACAGCTCTGCTGCCTGTGGGACAGCCAAGCCTTTGGCTCTCACTGAACTTCTTTTATTGTGTCTTACTGGCAGTGAGTTACAAGTCAGTGACTCCCTGCCCTGCGAATGACTTCAGCTCAGGGTCAGAGCCTACACATCCTTCAGAAAGCGATGGGGAAAATGCAGGAGCAGCTCTCCAGGTGGTGGCAGGAGTAGACAGCACTGGTGAAATTCAGTTTTCTCTCTCTCCATGAGGTTCAGTGGCT
Source organism: Acridotheres tristis (assembly GCA_037013685.1). Taxonomy (NCBI): domain Eukaryota; kingdom Metazoa; phylum Chordata; class Aves; order Passeriformes; family Sturnidae; genus Acridotheres; species Acridotheres tristis. The sequence goes on along the minus strand of CM072904.1, from coordinate 10,816,913 downwards.
GCTGGCCCTGCTCAGCTGGGCTGCGGGGATGCAGCTTTTGCATGGCACAACACCTGTCAGACCACATGCACAGCCAGGCAGTGCTCCCAGGGGAAGCTGCCCTGAGCCCTGCTGGCATCTCCCCACAGCAGCAGCGGGTGTGGCCCTGCAGCCCCTACAGGGCGGGGGCTCAGAAGGGTCTTTCCCACAAACTGCAGCAGGTAGGGAGTTATTCTCCTCAGTTAACTCCTGACTATTGAGTGTATGGAGATGCAGACAAGGACGATCAGCGGTTTTAGGAATTCACTTGCTTTTACCCACATTAACCACTTCTAATCTCTTGGAGACAATTGACATTGACAGAACTGAATTGTCTGATAATAAATTTATCAAGATATTAATGATCAGCAGCTTCTCTGTGTACTACTTGGCAAAATCACTACAGGTCTTCCTATTAGTTGGAACTGCTATCCATTTAGGGCTTGCTTTGAAATTTTATCTTTCCATCTTGTTTTCTGTTTCCTCCTTTCCCCCCCCCCTTTTTTTTCAGAGACCTCATCTGTTTGCCAGCATTCTCTGATCAACATCTCTCATGTGTTTCCCATTAGGGCTATGATGTGTCTAGCCATTTTACTTCTCCTGCCCTTTTAAGTGGTGTCAGTCTTTATGCTTTGCTACTAGTTGCCTTTTATCTCTGCAGTCTCCAATTCTCGGCGCACATCATTACCTAACTCTTGAACTATCTTTTTCTTACTTGCTATGACAAATCTCGGGGGCCTGTGGCCAGCCCTTGCAGGATGTGGATAACGATGCCTGCCTGGCTGTCAGGAGAGGTGGCTTCCCATGAAAATACCAAGTCCCTGTTTTTGTGGCCTCCTGGACAGGGCTGCAGGTATCCTCCCACACACCTGTGCTGTCACTGCCAGTCCCAGCTTCAAGAGACCCGAGAAACCTCCTGTGCAAACATCTGGAACACCACGACCACTGGGTGCCCACATCCCCTTGGGGCTCACCAGGCTTTGGGATTCACAAACACTGAAGTGGTAACAGAGCAAAGGGACTGAGCTGCCCATTTTCTGGCTGGGAGAAAATCTGCTCACCACGCCTTGACAAAAGGCAAAGCTTTCTATTTTTGTAAGAACAAGAGAAAGTGAAGCAGAAGGCAGCAGACAATCTGTTTGCACGGCTGTCTTTAGTGGGCAAGTGCTCCTGAGTGTGCCATGCCTCTGGCATTCCTCACAAAATACCATGGGAAGGGCTGCACGGTGACACCAACAACACAAGAAATCACAAGACAGTCCTCATTTTTCAAGTGCAAAGTGAGTGATAACTGTTTAAGAATTCAGCCCTGTATTCTGAAGCAGAAAGGTGTTCCAGCTCAGTTTTCCAGGGGGTATGAAAAGGATTTCCTGCAGTGTGGTTCATTCAACTCACTTTTCATAAGCTAGTTTTCAACAACATCATCCAAAAGCCATTAGTTTCATTGTATGTATCATGCAGGGTTATTTAGTAGGTCAGGAGGAAAATTTAAATGGACAGGTGCTTTAAATTACAAGATGGTGGAGGTGGTTAATAAAAAAATACTAGAAAACATTGGTAACCTTATTTCGGGCTTGAAGTGGGTTCTTTAACTGATGGGAAAATGGCTTGTAGAAACACTGAGACCTGTCAGAAGTGGTAGTTTCAAAATGCATTCAGGAAATCAAGCTGCTCCCCAGAGATCAGCACACGCTTCCCAGACATTATGCACCTTTAAAACTATTTATTTCCTCTTGGATATTTGCACTGTGGGTGCAATTAATTATGCTGTGCAAATGTCCTGTATGTGTGACAGAGAGAAACCTCAGAACACTTGTATTTCTTGTCACAACCTGAAAGGTGTGAGAACCACGCCGGGCTGCCTCCAGGTACGCCACAGCAGAGCTGGGGAGAGGCTGAGCACCTCTGTGCCTTGGGCTGCACAGACAAAAACGGGCAGGAGGAGAGTGGCTGGAGCTTAGGGACAAAACAGGGAAGAGGAGAGTGGCTGGAGCTCAGGGACAAAAACAGGGAAGAGGAGAGTGGCTGGGGCTCAGGGACAAAAACAGGGAAGAGGAGAGTGGCTGGGGCTCAGGGACAAAAACAGGGAAGAGGAGAGTGGCTGGGGCTCAGGGACAAAAACAGGGAAGAGGGGAGTGGCTGGGGCTCAGGGAGTTTTTGGCCATTGCTGCAGCCCAGCTGGGCACTGCTGGGAGCCCCGCCTTGTACTGAGGCTGTGCAATGGGCCCTGCCCCATGCAGAACAGAACCAAGCCAAAAGCTTCTTGCAGCTGAGCACCAGAGCTGTGTGCTGGCCACCAGCCTTACCTGACCCTGGCAAACACCTCACCTGGCCACCAGCCTTACCTGACCCTGGCAAACACCTCAGCAGCAGCTGAACAAGCTGCTGCCACCCCCACAGCTTCACAGTGTGTGCTGCAGCACCCAGAGCGCAGGCACAGCACTCAGGGCACAGGCCAGGGCTGTTCCAGCACCCTGGGGCTCCTGGAGTCACAGCTGGCACTGCTGCCAGCCAGGCCCTGCCCAGAGATAGCCACAGCCCGTGCCAAAGCTGGGCAGGGCATGGCACAGAGGGGATGGTCACACCCAGCCCCACCACACCACCAAGCATTGTGACCACTCACAAGTCCTGCTGGTGTCAGCAAGACAGCTCAGAAGGAAAGGAACGGCACAATAGGGGAGAAAAAAAAAGAACACAATAAGGATTTAAGAGGGAGATGAGGAGGATTTAATTATTTTATACATTAGAGGCTATTTATTGAGATGTCTGCTGAAAGATGAGTGCTGTAATGGATTCATGTATGCAGCATGTGAGAAGGGTGAGTCTGGTTTGTATAAACATTCCCCAACATCACCACATCTTATCTGATTTCTTTGACTTGGAGACCATGCAGGAAATCTAATGGGAGTCAACTGCTTTCCAAGATGCTTGATACTTCTTAATTATTCCAGGTTGGAAACATGTCAGCAGCCAGAGCAGAGAAGCTTTGCTATCTATTAATTCCTGGCCAAGATGAGACTCTTCCTCTGCTCCTGAAGCTCAGGGCACAGGAGAAAGTAGGAAGGCAATTAAACTGCAGGGAAAAGCTACTCAGTGCAGTGGGCAGTGACAGGGACAGGCAAAACTCTGAGGGCATGGCTGGCAGCAGAACACCAAAGGCTTTGGTTGTCTCTCCTCTCCCCACCCTGCCTGGGCCAGCTCAGGGCCCCAGGGGTGCCTGTGGTGGGGCAGGAGCCCAGGAGCAGCAGCACCTCCTGCCACACACACCTGGGGGATGTTCTCAGACGTGACTCCCTCCTGAGGCTTGGAAAGAACTTTGTTTGCCTGAGGTTTGCTTTGCCATGCCACAGAGAGGGGAGCATTTGTAACTGGTTTGGTGACTGCTGCTCCAGCACAACCCAGTCGAGCCCTTTGGCCACCTGAGCCCTGCTAGGATCCAAACACGAGACAGGCAAAGACAAAATGCACAAGGTCACAGAGAAGGGAACAACAGGAAACAGAAGGAGCAAATCCCCCGAGTTTTTCTGCCTTGGATGCCCTGCTGATGCAGCCTCAGATGATGCTGGGCAGCCAATATCTGGGCAGGAGGATGGGGTGACTGTGGGAGCCCCAGAAAAGGTTGCCTGCTCTGTGCTTCATTAGACCACTCATCCTCTGAGACTGCTTTGGGCAACATGACTCACAGTCAGTGGAAATTCCAAGTTTTTTTCTTTTTCCTCAGCATCTTTCCCCATGTGCATAGTTTGCATGCCAGGGGATGAGCTGCTCTGCCCAGATGCTTTCCTGATGGTTTGGCTCACAGACACAAAAAGGTTGAACAACATGTCCCAATGCACAATGAAATCCCGAGAATGGGCTGCTGCAGGAGCAGGGGTGCTTTGGACTTTGCTCTGCAAAATATGCATGTGTGTGTATTTTACCCTGGCACAGCACATCTAGTCTGCTTTCCTTTCCTGCAAGGAATGATGGAAGAACCCACGGGACACCTTTTTTCCCTGCCAACTGCTTCTGCATCATAAGTTGGAAACTGATTTTACACAGTATCAAAAGAGTGCATAAAATACGCCTTTTGTATCCAGAAGAGAAACATTTTAGTCAATTATGGTGAGCCAGATCTCTCCATTGCCTGGTCCTTTGAGCCCTGGGGACATCGGGGAATCTGTCTGAAAGCTGAGCACACAGCCAGAAGTGCTGTGATAGGATGAGTGGGAGATCACTGCCATGATCACTGATCATTGAGGCTTCTGCGATTTGTGCAGTAAAACACTTTAGAAACCAAACTTTGCTTATTTTATCCGTAACAGAAACCTACTGAAAAAGCTGTGAGATGAAATGGTTGAGACTGGCAGAGTTTGGCCTGGAATCTGGATTTCCCATCAGAAGTTTTTAGGACTGGGTCACAGGTGCAATAGCACTGCACCAGGCTATTAACCCCCTGAGTGCCACGGGCAGGGCAGTGACGGCCAGGCTGGCACCAGCAGCCCCGGGTGTGGGAGCAGTGGGGGCCCTGGAACCCCCCCAGCCCATTCCCTGGCCAAGCACCGTGGGTGCCAGGACCACAGAGTGTCCTTGAAACCGAGTGCACAGCAGTGAAACCAGGGGAGACTTCAGGGGGGCACAGGCAGTGCCCTGAGCAGCAGCTTCAGCTGGGACCAGACTGACTTGGCATCACACACGGGTTCTGAATGCTTTGGGCATTTCTTCAGCATGACCACAGTGTTTGTACCAACAAACCACAGCTTCCTTCCCAGAGGAAAATAAAAATAACAGATATTTCTCTGACTGAACACAAGCACAAACAAAAACAAGTTTTCCCTTTCCACTCTAGCAAAGCAGCCTTAAATAGGAGGGAAGACATGAAATAGGAGCTGCCATTTCCCTGATTGTTAAAAGCAAACAATCAACAGAAAATTATTTTTTCACCATACAGTTTTCCTCATGAAAAAAGGAAAGACATGAGAAAGAGTCCTCGTTCCATTTTCTAAGTTTGTCTTCTCTTTCTCCCCAGAGCCCCTTGACCCGGAAAGGGTCTTTGTGCACAGGGTGCAGGGGCAGGTGCCTCTGAAAAATGAGAAGGAAGGTCAGCAGCCAGAGCAGGGGAACAGGCACCTGTGGAGCTGAGAGTCCTTGTTACCCAAGAAAGCAGCTTAGGTACAAGACACACCTTGTCTCTCTTATTCCAGGAGTTAAAAATCATGCCTATGAAATGTTATATTCAATGGATTAAGAGGAATTCACTTCAGTAAAACTCGATGAGAGCAAATCTTGCAGTGTTATAGTGTTTAGGTGTGAATTTCCTGTTCTCTTGATGACTTTTTCTTGTTTGCAAGCAGAGCTGAGGCCTGTGCTGAGCTGACACGGGACAGTGAAGAAATGTCACCTGCCTGGTGTGTGGGTGCAGAAGCCAACTTGGGGCAGCTCGAGCCAGCAGAGAACATCACAAGTCCTCAGGGAGAAACAGCCTCAAACCTGGTTCTCAATCCACCTTGTTCAAGAAAGCTCCAGACACAGAAACTGAGGACCCTCAGATTTGGTTTTGTGTTTCAAGTAAAGAAAACTCCAAAATTACAAAGAAGGGTCCGGTGAAATCAGTGAATTTTGCCTGGTTCTCATCCAAAACCTCCCAGGCACTTGGGTCACAGCAAACCTCACACAGGTTCACCAAGAGCTCACCTGGTTTCCAGTTTCATTGGCAATGTTCTGCATAGCTTTGCAGAAATCCCAATTAAATCCAGAGGGAATCCCTTGTGAAGCCCAAGGTATCATGCTTCTACAATCTGCCTTTTTTTAGGACTACACCCAAACAACTGCCAAATTGAGGCACCTATGAGTATTGAAAACACTTCAATTATTTAAGGGTACACACACAGTAGAGAGTCAATTAAAATCACTGACATGCTGGTTTTTTGGAACTGTGTTTCCATTTGGAAACAATTCAGCCCAAATTCTACCAAAGCCCTTCAGAGCATATTGAACTGATTTAAGGAGTTTGCATCCAAAAAATTTGAAATTTAAACAATGAAAAAAAGAGGTTAAAAGGTGCAGTAAGGGTTGTTTATAAATCATGCCCTCAAATGTTAAGCAAACATGCTGCCTTCCCTGCTGGCAGGAGGGGAGCCAAGGGCCAGCAGGGATGCTTGGCTGTGGGCAGGGACCAGGTGAGCAGTCGCTGGTGCTGGGGCAAGGGGAGCCAGAGCTGCTGCTCTGGGGGGACAGTGAGGGGCTGGCACCTGAGCTCCGGGGAGCAGCTCCAGGGGAGCAGTGCCAGCACTCACTGCCCATCAGAGGGGCCAGAGCTCGCCCTGCTCTGTCCCCCTGTCCCCCCAGGACAGCGGAGAGCCCCACTGGGACCTCAGCCTGCTGGGACCCCGCTGCAGGGGACACTTCTTGACAAACAAAATGCTTCTGCTATTCCTTAACATTTCATTTCCAGACTAGCTCCAAGCCAGCTCCACGGAGACCAAGCCTGGACCCCAGGGATAACATCAGCACACCTAAAGAGCACTTTGTTCCTTGCGTGCACTAACGAAAAATTAAAGGGATCTGCTTTCATCTGACTGAAAGCAACAATTTCCTATGAAACATCTTTAGCCCTGAGGGTGCTGTGTGTGCCTATGCCCCTCCCCATCAATATTCTTTTGCCTGTACAAATGGAAAAAATTGGGGCAGCCCCTAGGCAAGTAATACTTCTCCAAAGGTTGCTCTCAAAATAAAACAAAAAACAAAACGATAAAAAAAATCCCTAGTGACTGCTGCAGACTGTATGCAAAACCCATAGACTTCCCAGAATTCAAATTCAAAATTCCCTGGGGAAATGGGCCTTGTTTCATAACAAGTACAGGAGCTGGTGACTCCAAAGGGGTGGAGGCACGGAGGGGAGGTTTGGGGGAATTCAGGCAGTGATGGGGGAGAAAAGCTGTGCCAGACCTGCCCTAGAAGCTGTGCCATGCTCACAGTGCTTCTCCTCCACACGGGCACCATCCCTGCAGCTCCCAGGGCTGTGCCAGCATCAGCACAGAGGGCCTGGGCAGGCTGGGGGGCAGAGCCCACTCTGAGGGATGGTGCTCATTTTGTGATAAATTTCCAGGGAAAAGCCACCCTTGGAACAGGAGGTGCCTGAGCCAAGCCCCAAAGCCCTGACAGCAGCTCTGGCCACAGAGCCTGCCTTGTCCTGGTGCGGGGGACACTTCTGCCCAGGGACAGGGACCATCCCTGCTGTCTGTCTGTCTGTCCCCCCCGGGCTGTCTGTCCCCCCCAGCCCATCACAGACCACGGCACTCAGCTCTTTAATCTCCTCCCTCACTCCTCACCGTTATTTACAGCTGCTTAAAGCACCTATTGAGCCTTGCCTGTAAAAGGCCTGGGTGCTTTTTGATCATGCCATGAATCTTTTCCTCACAGACTTCTCCTGGACCCACACAGTTTTCCTGAAGAGCCGCACACACTCCTGCTCCTTTCAGAGCAGGAACGAGGATTACGGGGCTATAAAAGCGGAAGGAGGCTGCTTGGCAGAGCATTCCTTGAGATTTGCCAGCCTAAGCACACAGATGTTTCTCAGATGGGTGAATTTGGAGATGAAGATCTACGTGGCATCTGTCAAAGGGCTGTTGTTTCTGATCTGTGACAAACACTGTGCAGGATCCTGCCTGGTCTGCCAGGCGAAGGCTGCACACAGCAGATCTACCCATCACTGATGCTAATCCCCAGTAATTTATGAACTTTCTTGTGCACACTCGTTTGTACCTCATAATTCTCTTGTCCATAATGAAAAATTGTCTCTGGTTGCAGTTGTCCTTCCAGAGCCAAGGAGCTGCAACTGCACCCAAATGGATTTTGGAAGAGGGACCACTCCTTAACTGTGCTTGCCCAGCAGCCCTCAGCCACAGCAATGAGCCCTGTGGACAGAGGCATCCTGGAGCTGCAAGAGCTCTCTTTGCAATTCTTTTCTTTCGGAGCTGATGGGAGCAGCAGTGAGCAGCTGCTGTGTCTGACACAGCTCGGGGCAGGATGCTGGCAGCACGCCCTGGTGCAGCTGCTGCAGGGGAGGGACCTTTTCAGTCTCCAGCCAATCCCAACGTGAATTCCTCATGAGTCTTTTACCTCAGCTCACACTTGAGGCTCACACCCAGCCCTGCTCACTGCCTGGCCACTCAGGGTCTCCATTCCATCACTGCCAAGAGATCACAGAACTGTTTAGGTTGGAAAAGCCCTCAAAGACCATCGAGGCCAAATTGTTCCCCCAGCACTGCCAAGGCCACCGCTGCCCCACGTCCCCAAGTGCCACATGTGTTTGACTTTTAAATCCCTCCAGGGACGGGGATTCCACCACTGCCCTCTGTGGGAAGACCTTTTTCCTGTCCCCGAACCCCGGCGTCCCCTGCAGCCTGCCCGGTGCTGGGCAGGGGCTCTCCCTCGTGCCCAGGGCTGGCCTGGGGACAGGGGTACCCCAAGGGCTCAGCCCCTGCAGACACAGGAGCTTCCTCTCTGAGCAGGGCCAGGCTCAGGACATGAAAAGGGTCTACAAACACCAGAATGCTTTGCTCATTGTGAATCCCAAACCATAACTCTTCACTTCAGAGTTTCGAATAAAAATCCAACTGCAAAGTGCCCACAATTGGTGTAAAAATCTGTAAATCACAAAAGAAAGAGAAAATGACTAGGCCAGGTTTCTGAGAAGTCATGAGTAATGGATTGTCAGCCTCGGTTCAGACCAGTGCTAAAAATCTTTTTAACTAATGCATTAACTCTTTCACTGCCCCTGTAGATAAAAGCATTGGGGTCACAAGATGTTACAATTTCAACATCCTGCTCCAATTCATCCAGAAATATTGTAGGTGCTTGTGGAACCCCTTCTGCAGAATGAGATTTTATTCAAAGTTGCTGAGAACATTAATTAATTGTTAGAGTATTTCAGAAGACACAGGGAACTCACATACCTATGTGAAAATCCTGCCAAAAGACACCAAATAAAGACACAATAAAGGGAAAGGAATTACTGGTAGTTTCTCAAACAAGACTCAGGTCTGTCTCCCACCGCCAGACATGGGTGTCCCAGCACAGGTGTGCCCGGTGTCACACACACAGGTGTGTCCCAGGGCAGGTGTGTCCCAGTGTCACACTCAGGTGTGTCCCAGGGCAGGTGTGTCCCAGTGTCACACTCAGGTGTGTCCCAGGGCAGGTGTGTCCCAGTGTCACACTCAGGTGTGTCCCAGCCCAGGTGACCCCAGTGTCACACTCAGGTGTTTCCCAGCCCAGGTGACCCCAGTGTCACACTCAGGTGTGTCCCAGCCCAGGTGTGTCCCAGCCCAGGTGACCCCAGTGTCACACTCAGGTGTGTCCCAGCCCAGGTGACCCCAGTGTCACACTCAGGTGTGTCCCAGCCCAGGTGTGTCCCAGCCCAGGTGACCCCTCCCGGGTGCAGCAGCTCCGCCCGGAGCCCCCGCTCGCCCCCTGGCGGCCGCGCCGGGACACGCGCGGGTGGTGACGGCGGGACCGGGACAAGGGGACACGGCGGGACCGGGACAAGGGGACACGGCGGGACCGGGACAAGGGGACACGGCGGGACCGGGACAAGGGGACACGGCGGGACCGGGACAAGGGGACACGGCGGGGACACCCCGGTCCCCGCGGGGCAGGGCCGGCGCGCTGCAGCCCTGAGCAGGCAGGACGAGCCCCACAGCATCACCTGTGCCCAGGTAACGACGGGAGCGACCAGCGGGCAACGGGGACGATGGTGACGACGATGATTAAACGCACGCGTGCCGCTGCAAAGAGCGGGGAAAGGAAACGCCTTGACGCGAGTGTAGCGCCCGCAGGGAGACTCCTACAGCTCCTGCTCAGGTGACAATGCTCCACCTGCAGCATCGCTGCCATCCTACTGAAGCTGCGCGATTTATCGCTGGGTGCAGGTACAGAAATGTTCTAAGCCGTCATTTCCCGCAAATCCACCTGTTCGGAAGCGCCAAGGAACACTCATCCCTGTGGTCGCTGCAGTTCGGTGGCACTGTGACCCCGAGGTCTGGCCGGGATGGCCAAGGCCACCCCCACTGTTTGTACAAGCTTATCAGAGGTGACATTTCAGATTGGAAGCCAACAGCTAACACGGGAGTCCCAGAAACATCAGACCTGCATACCGAAACTGATTAAATATTCCAAAATAAACTGCAAGTGTCAGGAGCTGCCAGAGCAGAATGTGACCCACCCCGGTTTTTCCTCTCCCAGTGATGCATTGGTCATTCTGATTTGTTGTGATGTTCATTAGTACCTGGGGAATTCATTACTAAACACACGCAGGTCACCTCCACTGCAGCTACTGGAGGAAACAGGCACTTCTGTACACAGCCACACGTTTTACAGCTGTAATGACATCAGTAAGAGGCACACTCGGATCAGACTTAAAACTGAAAAGTCCAGGCAAGCTCAGATGCTGCAGTTGTGAGGAACTGCCACAAATACCTTTGGCAGAGCTGGATATTAAAACCTGTGAGCTTGTTTGGTCAGAGTCGAGCCATAAACCACGAGATTCAATCACATTGGAATGCGAGGGCTGCAGCGAGGGGCAGCGCCTCGGCACGGCCATGCCCCTTCCAGCAGCTGCTGCACACAAACCTCCAGCTCAAAGCCTGAAGAACAAGTAAATTCTGATGCAGGGAAAACACAAAACAATATCGCAAAGGGCAGCAATGACCAAAAACTAATCATCATGACACTTGAGCCTGCATGACCAAAGAACAAGGGACCTGTTGCTGAGAGGCAAAGGGCAGCTGGGCTAAATTAGCCAAGCAAGTTTGAGTCTGGATAGTGTCATTAGGAGAAAAGCAGAACTATGCCATAAACTCTAATGAATGCATTAATGGATGGCTTGTGCCTCTCAAAAGGGGAAAAAACGGTTTAAATAAAGTTATTAACACAGCCCACCTGTGTTTGGCTCTTGGACTATGTTGCTTAAATAGGCCATTAACTCTTGGAGTAACTAATCTTGAAAGTGAATATGGCCTTTCTGAAGTAGACATTTAACTACATTCATATAATTCAATTAGATGGAGCATTCTCAGTCCAAAGCAGTGCTCCTGCTTTCATCTCTAATAATGGTAAAGAGCAAACTTCATTAATACGGTGCTAAAAAAAAGAATGGCATCCAAAAATAAATTCCTGGGACTGAACCCTAAAATATAACATGCAATTTCAGTAATATGAGTTAGCATGATTATAACACAGAATTTTAATGTTGCATTTAATTCTAAAATCAGTGTTACGAGAATGATCTGAGTTTTAGGGCTCTGCCTAAAACCCACAGAGGAAAACAACTGATATTAAAAAAAAATGTTATTGATCCAAAGTTTCTTTTCTGAGCACTAGAGCTCACATCAGTTCATAGAAAATGCCTTCTGCTTCGGTTTTGGGAGGGGATGAGGAAGAAAAACCCCAAATTTCAGCCTGTGTAAGTTCATCCAGTTAATAAATAGTTAAAGCAAATTCATTAGGAAACAGGAATTTTATAGATTTAGTTAAAGGTTTCTTCCTATTTATGTCACTGAGAAATGATAAAATTCCTTTTATCACTCTACAACTTGTTAATGTTTTACCCCAGGACCACTTCATCTGTAATAAACATCTTAACAAAATATGCATCCCTAGGGAGGAACCGTTAATTTCCTTAAGGCCTCACACATGTAACGGGGTTTTATTGCATGCAGGTGCTTTGTGAAATTGCATCGACTTGTAATAAACGTCCAGTAAAGAGCAGGTAGCACCTCGAAGGGGGAAGTGTTTGTGCACCTGCCTGAGCCGGGGCTGAGCACACCCCAAACCCGCCCAGAGCTCCCTCCCCAGCACAGCGAGGCAACCCTCGCGATTCTGGGGGTGCCTAACCCGGAGCGGGAGCTGCAGCCAACATCTCTGTGCAAACAGATTTATTGCTGCTCTGCCTAAAGCTGCAGCAGAAATTGCAATGAATGAAAAGCACAAGACAGGACAGGGAACGGAGCGTGGCATCTCCTTGTCCTCAGTAGGGGTGACCTGGGTAAGACCTTTCATGGACTAATATATGTTATTAATATATGCTATTAATCTGTTTAGAATTGAGCAAAAACAACGTTTAACTTAATTCTTACCAGTAATAACGTACTTTATATTTTTCAATGAGGGTGGATTTGAAAATTATTTTTAAACCATCTGAACAGAGCTGGACCTCTGGTTTCCCAAGGATGCTGATTGCACAGGACTGTTCTGCTCATCACAGTAATTAACACGAGTGAAGCCTCCTCCTCCAGCATCGTGTGTGCTGCAGCTCTTTGGTGTCCAAGCTGCTGCCTTGGCCAGTTCCCTGAGCCCACTGAGAGCTGGGGTTTATGTTCTGAGTCGCTGTTCGTGGCAATACAACAGAGTTTGTGTCTTGGAGGAATTTCTGAGTTGAATTTCAAAATCCAGAACTTACAAAGAGGTTTTACTGAACAACTTGTGCATTTCCTTCCTCTCCCACACCCTCTTTTTTGTTTTCCCCCTTTCTAAATGTGGTTTTCAAGTAAAGGGGTATCAGGCAAAATTGCAGCCAGAAGTCAAATAAACAGTTCTGGATACCTCAAGCAGCTCAGATTAGGAATCTCCAAGATTTCTAATTGGAATTGGACCAAATTGGTCTGAAACCCCTCAGTGCCTTTTCTGCAGGCACCACATCCCCTCAGTCAGCCCCAGGCTGAGACACTGGCTAAGCTGCTTCAAAAGCTCCTGTGACACTTTAAAGTTCGGGTTTAGTCAAATTTTTTACCCAAGTGCAAAGGAGACCTCTTGATCTTTAACAAACTTATCACTAAAATACCCAAGATGCTTTTTCATTTTAAATTTGGTCATTTAAAAAAAAATTGGAATTCATGCAAAACTAAGAACTTAAATGTTTTACCCAGCCCAGACTAAAGGATATGCACTCAGTCCAGAGCATCACCCGAAATATTTATTAATGGCTGTTGGAATTGGAGATGTATTTTAGTGCATGTTTAATTAAAAACCCCCACCTTTTCCCTAACACTTCTCTGAGCTGGGTACATAATGTAAAAAACTCAGCTGTGATGTTATTGAAGTCAAGAATTATAGCAAACAAAATACTGAAATGAATACTGATTTCTTGAGGGGTGCTAAATGAGTACTATACTAATTACTGAGGAAGAAAACTATTCCTAAGGAAGTGTGTGAAAGAGAGAAATTTAGAATCCGATGTGGATAAATAATTAATACTAGGAGAAAAAAAATGAGCAAAACACCAATTCAAGAGGAAAGACTGAAATGGTGAATTCTAAAGAAAATCTCCCCGAATTTTAAAAGCAGAGGAGAAGGAAAAAAAACCACTACAATAAGTAACCTCACACCTGAGCTAAGATGGCAAAGAAATAAATATCCCCGCAAAAGTCAGGAAAGCATTTAAGGACATCATTCACCCCGTGAGGCTCAGCCCGGCTCTGACCCTGCCGGAACAGCCCGCGCTGATGGATGGCACCGGCCCCGGGGGTTCCCTGGGCTGGGGGCTCCTGCAGCACAGCCCTGGGCAGGGGCACGGCGGCTCTTCCCTCCCACCCCGACAGCGCCTGTCCCCGTCCCCCGATCCCTGTCCTGTCCCCCCATCCCCGTCCCTGTCCCCGATCCCTGTCCTGTCCCCCCATCCCCATCCCTGTCCCCCCATCCCATCCCCACATCTCTGCCTTGTTCCCCCCATCCCTGTCCCCCCATCCCTGTCCCTGTCCCCCCATCCCTGTCCCCCCATCCCCGTCCCCCCATCCCCATCCCCGTCCCCGTCCCCCCATCCCCGTCCCCCCATCCCCGTCCCCGTCCCCCCATCCCATCCCCACATCTCTGCCTTGTTCCCCCCATCCCTGTCCCCCGATCCCCGTCCCCCGATCCCCGTCCCCCGATCCCCGTCCCCGTCCCCCCATCCCATCCCCACATCTCTGCCTTGTTCCCCCCATCCCCGTCCCCCGATCCCGTCCCCGTCCCCCAGCGGCAGCAGCGCCTCCCCCAAGGGAGAAGCTCCCCTTTTCCAGCCGGCCGCCTGTGAGCGGCTTTTCCCCCGGGGGGATTTATTTGTGGGTGCTGCTGGGTGCCCACAGAGCTCGGGGCAGGCGCACCCCTCGCTGACCCCGCACTCATTTCCCCCAAACCCAGGCCAGTGCGCCCCCAGAAAAGCTCCTTTCCACTGCAAAGGAGAGGAACAAACACAAACCGAGACAAACGCTCAGCCCCTCCGTGCTGAGGGAAACACAGACAGGAGTCAGAGAGGCAAATGTAATTAGGAAACATATGAGAAGATTCAAAAAAGTTCAAAAGAATATGAGAAATGAAATGTATAAAAAGTAAATAAAACACATTGTTTAAAAATGTTTCATATTAGACTTCCCCTATAAACATTTTACTTTATATTTTATAGATTTCATGCTATTCTAATCAACTTTATTTTTGTAACTTCACAACTGAAACTGCAAAACTTACAGCCTGTTTTCACATTTCTGGGGTGTCCTGTCAGTCTTTTATACCTCTCAAGATGGGGGAAAAATAAAGTCAATGAAGTGAGCCAAGAAATTCTAATTTCAAAACTTTTATAGAAAATTCTGCTGAAGAAACTCAGGCACCACATCATGGAAAGACCATAAAGGTTTGGTGAAAACAGTTCCAACTCCCAGACAAATCAAAGCCTAAATAGTTTACTGTTGCTTACCAAGAGTTTGTAAACTTGTAAAGGATATTAATGAAGGTGTAAACTCTTACCGCAGAAAACCAAATCTTTGCTGTAGAGGACTGGGGCACTAAAATCAAGCAAACACAACACCTCATCTATCCTAAACCACACCAGAACCTCAGAACTGGAACAGCCATGGAATCTGAAAAACAATTTTGAGATGCAAGGCTTTGCTGGCCGCAGTCATCTGGAGGAAGGTCCCATCTCATCTTTACAATCAAAGAGTTAACTCTGATGTCCCAGCACACAAATAAGTAAATGTGGGATAATTAGGAAACAAATTCTGCAAACATCTTGAAAGGGGCTGGAGACCTTTGATCTTTATAGAAAAGAAAACATTACAATACAGTCCAGCTTTTGGGGTCTGCACACATTTTATACCAAGGCAGAGGATGGTATCTTTCTTAAAAATCAAGTAACACCTAATTCCATCATACCCTAATTATCTTAACTGATTTCATATGTCTAAAGGTATTTCACCAAAAGATTAGAGTAGAAAGAGGGACTGACAAAATAATTAAATATGCAATTTGCCAAGCTTGGACAATATGGCTTTGAAATCACCTTTTCAGGAAGTTTTACAGCTTGTTCATTGACATATATATTGCAGCCTTCAGATTCTTATTTAAGCTCTTTTGATTACTTTAATGGATTAATACCCGAGTACCATCCATGTAGAGTCTAATACTCAAGCCTGTTTCTAATTTGTCCAAAGCTGCACTACTTTCCTTTTGGTGTTATGCTATGAAAAAATACTCCATCTTGATTCCTTTTTTTTTTAAATAATAACTTTTTTTTTTCTTCCAAAATAGTCCAGTAAACACAGAAATAATCCTGCATCTAGTATCCTTTCCAGTTACATGGAGTGCTTTCATGTTTTCTAAAGTTTTGGTGACTCAACAAAGAAACCTGCACCCCACCAGCACCACGTTAGGCTGGGTTTTACCAGAAGAGTGCACAGTGGCTGCTTTAACCCTTCAGATGTTTTTGTGGTGAAAATGTTGTAATGAATTGATGCCTGGAGTGTTTTGGGGGGCACCAAGCAGGGCTGGCATGGCACCAGGTGCTCCCAGCAGAGGTCTGGCCCCAGCCCAGCCCAGCCCAGTTCCCTCCCTTGTGCCTCTGGAGCAGCTCAGGGACAGCTCAGGGACAGGTCCTGGGCCAGGCACGGCCTCTCCACACTCCAGGGGATTTCTCTGCTTGCAGCAACAACAACATTCCTACTGCTCTCTCCTGCTCCTGCCTCCTCAGGATGCAGGAAAGCTTTCCACCTAAAACCCATGTCCTGCTGATAGAAACCATGGCGAGAACCACCAGAAATGAAAGCAAGGGCTGCTTGCTGTCCCACCCCTGCCACAGACCAGACCCCTGCTGTGGATGAGCCTCTGACCCTGCAGGGCCAAGGAGCTCCCTGGGACTCAGAGTTTCTGTGAACTTGTCCCCTCCCAGCTCTCACCACAGCCCACGGTGGCACATCTCCTGTGATGGTGACAGCAGCAAGCTCAGCTCACCCCACACAGCTCAGGGACTCCCCCAGACCTGACCTCCTGTGCTGGGACCCTGCTGTACACAGGGGAACACCGCTGAAGTTGAAAAACATTTGTCGAAATAGAAGTAAAATACACATCCAAAGCGGTGACTCTTGGCCACAGACACCAGAGTGCCACTGCTCAAACACAACCAAAGAGAAGGCACAGCAGAGAAAGGACAGCCAGCTCCTCACACACGAGGCAGCAGAGCCCAGCTCACCCAATTCACCCACTGGGATTCTTGCTCTGCCCTGTACAGAGACAAACAACATTCAAAACTCCTCGAAAAATGAGCTTCCTCTTCCTAATATTGCTGACAACCCCTCCTGGGCTGCCCAGGCCCTGCTGTGCACACAGTCAGTTCAAACTAGGCTGACCCAGCTTCTGCTTCCACAGCCTGGGGCACTCCTCCAGCTCAGTTCAAGTTTTGTGAAAACAAAAGCAAATGCAAGCTTTCAATATTTCAACAAAAAAGAAACTCAGGTTTAGAACTGCACAAGACTCTGAACACTAGAGAGGGGAAGGTCTCAGCCATTCCTCTGGAAACCAGCACACATCCATTAATGAAGAACACTTTTTCTCAAAATTTAACAAAACAATCTAACCCAAACCAGCATGACCTTTGCCTCTGCCTGAAGAATTCCAGCCTAATTATAAACTTCCTCTGAAAGATGAAAAAATATAGCTGATACTCACAGTTTTGGAGAAGAGGCAGGCAGCAGCAGCTCAAAGGCAGATCTGCCAAGGGAGCCCAGATCTGAGGGAAATGATGAGAAAGGGCTCAGGTGTCTCCTTTCACCATCAGCTGGGACCTGATCATGCAGCCTTGCACCTGAGCAGCTTCACCTGGGCACCCTGGCTGCAGTGTGACCCCAGGTGTGCTGGCTGTCAGTGCCCCTCAGCATCCTCCACAGCAGAGCCAGCTCCAGGCTCTTGTCTGAACCAGTGGCAGTTGTTTCCCACTGACTTTTTTCAGGTTCGTTATTTCTCTGTTCCACTTTATCTTTTGAAGTCAGCAGAAACGACCCAGGATTGTGAATGCTGCTCGCAGACCACAAACCTGTGCGTGGTCCTGCTCAGGAAGGCTGTGAGGTGCCTGGAGGTCTCGGGCAGGGTGTGTAGAAGGGCTGGGGGACCAAGGCTTGGCTGCCCTGGGATGCTGCTCTCCCTGCAGGGGATTCCGGGGTGCCAGTGGATGTCTCCCCTCCCAGGGCACAGCCCTGCCCTCGCTGGCCACAGCAGGGGAAGAACAGCCCTGCTCTGATGCTGGGATGGAGTTGAGGGCCTTTTTGTTTATTAGTGTTCATAAAGTTTTGCCAAGTACACACGTTAGGGTTGAAAATGTCAGTAATGTTGGAAATGTTCCCTGGAAGCCACAGTTCAGCAGATGCCTTTAAAAATAACAAATTGAACCACAACAGAGAGACACCAAACTGACCAATCCTTCCAGTCTTTGAAACTGTGTACATGCACCGTATTTCAGGGTCAATTTATCACAACATGCCCCTTCCTCACTGGTGCATAGCAAAAGGGAGAGCATGGACATATTTATAGCAGGCACTGCTTCTCAGATGGTATAAATATGTCCATGCTGGAATAAATCATGGCATGGGTGTGAGCTCAGTGATCCATGTGAGGAATAAGTGTTGCTGAGCACCTGGGAGCCCCCCTTGGGCATGGGGCTGCCCACAGCCACACGAGGCCAGCTCCTGCACGACGTGGGACAAGGGGCCTCACCTTTGTGTTCTCCTTCCCACTTGCACCAAGAGCAGATGGAGAGAATTAAAGGAGCCTTCTCTGTATTCTCCTTCTCTGATCGTTCTTGGCAGCTGTTTGCCTGTTGGCATTTGGATATAATGAAGCTCCCCAAGACAAGGGTTCCCCAGTTTGTTCTTGGACCTATCTCAGGTGAGTGCTGGTGGCAAGGCACCATTAAGGCACGTCATGTTCCTCTGCTCCTGTGGAAATAATAGATGCTTTCTTTCAAACTTTTAGCTGTTACCAATAGTGTTGTATCACTATCACTGGTGTCCAATTTCTAAACATCCCTGCAGGTGGAAAACCACAAGTAGACTTCCAGATAGTATGGGGTTAAGAGAAAAGCCAACAAAGTGGGTTCCCCACTAACCACTGCTACTAGGAGAACAGCACCCAGAGGGTCTGCAGCTCCAGGGACAGGCTCAGAGTCAGGGGGGACACAGAGAGGTGAAGGGAGATGTCTAATTCAGGATATTTCTGGCTTACTTGTACAACTGGTGTCTCCTGCAGCCTTGGGAAATTGCTGGGATTTAAGATTTGCAAAACTGCAAAAACAAATATATTGACAGAAGAATCAGTTTAACTTTCAAACAGCAAAACCTAATAATTCCCAAATTATCAGGAGTCTTGGGGCAGAGCTGTGGGTAATGATGCACAGAATGTTCACAAAAGAATTGCAGAAGGTGCACGGAAAAGTCTAGTTAAGGAGACTAAGGGAGCAAAATGCCATCAAACCCCACCAAGACAGAGCTGCTGTGCTCTTGTGGGATCATTTAAGATAATGCCCACTCCTGTTCACGGGCAGTTAGGGCCTTCTAAGAATAAACTGATTAAAGAACATTTTGCAACCTATAAACTTGGTGCAGTTTAAATGAAGTCTTTTAACCTTGGAGGTCTTATTTTCCTTATTAAGAAGTAGGGAAAGCCCTTGCCTTCCCCAGTTTGATCAGCTCATTAACAGACTGACAATATGATGCTCAATGCTTTAATAATAACATCTGCTGACTTCCTCAGGGCCCGTTTCAGAAGAAATTAGGTGCAGGTTTGCATGCCAAAGCGAGCAGGGATGTCATGAATCTGCACCCAGCTGGGAGCAGCAGACAGGCTGCAGAATCAGTGCCCAGGCAGGCCTGGCTGAAGGAGCAGGGTCTGCTGCAGCCCCCTCCCCTTGCCCAGGAGCACAAGCCCAGCAGCCCCGGCCATTGCCCTGCACAGCACCCAGGCAGCCGTGCCACCAAGGGGGCTGGTAACTGCTGTGGGATTTTTTTAATCTAGTTTCCTATGAAAACAAGGTTCCTGTGATCCCTGTGTGCTTGTCTGTCTGCCTGTCCTGCCCAATAACTTTGAACTCTTTTCTTTACTGATTTAAACCAGATTTCACAGAGAGGTAGAAGTCTCAAGGATAATTAAGTTCCAAAAATGTTCATATGAGTAGGAATTTGGACAGAAAAAGGAATTTAGAGTTAGAACAGGGAAAACGCTTGCATTAAGGGCTTTGAGTCTATTGACTGGCTTCTGCCACCCATGGCAGGTCATTGCTGGGGACTGTGGGAACGGGGCTATGTGCCGGTGGGAAAAGCACAAAGTCTTTGTGTGATTCAGAGCACAATCAGTCACAGGAAGCCACCTCTGCGGCCTCCAGGGCTCGTGAAACTGATCCTCACATATCCCCAAGTTTGTACTCCTTGGGTTTTGCCAGCCCTCGGACACGACAGCTTTTCCCTGAACTCGTTTGTCACCACAGAACGGCCACCAGCAGCAGCAGCACCCACCCTGGCCGGGCCAGGGCTGTCCTGGCCACTCCTGCTCTCCCTCTGCTCATCCCAGCCAAGCCCTGCCATGCTCCTGTGGGACACCCACGGGCAATGGCCACCACGGGCTTCTTGCCTGGCTTTAGAGTGAGGACCATGTTCAAACACTCCTGGTGGGAGCATTGCCCTGCCAGGGAATTAAACTGAAATGATTTTACAGCATGATGACTTCCTGGGCTCCCTGTTGTCCTGACACTTCAATAGCTTTGGAGTCACCTCCCCAGCAAACCCAAACACCCAAATGCCAGCCATGCCCGTGGGGACATCAGCCACGCTCCCTGAGGAGCCAGGGAAGGACCCACTGCTGGCACTGCTGAGGTTCAGCCTCACCTCCCCTCCCAACTCGGATCTGGCACAGACTGATGGAGACTCACCAACCTCCCAGGCCTCACCTGCTCCCCCTCTAGCAAGTTTTCTTAATATCCAGCGTGAATTTTCCTTATTACCATTTAAAGCCCCGTTTTGATGCTCCTGTCTTAGTGGGGCTGCTTGGGCTCCTTCACCCCTACAGGTACAGCCCAGGGAGCTGAGGCACATTCCAGTCTCCAGGGCATGAGCTGCTGGGAAGATTGTGAAATAAATCCTGGCAGAGCAGCTGGATGAATACTCCCTTTAATTTCAGATAGAACACTCCGAGTCCATCGACAGAGTGGTCTCACTTGGGGCATTCTTGTAGCTTTTGCTTTAATCGAGTAAAATTCTAGAGGTCAAATTTCAGCCTCAGCAGAAGGATGTCACCAGATTTCCAGCATTTCTGGTGGAAAATCCCCAGACTAGAGCCCATTTGCTCTGAGAATTGCATGATGTTCATTCAGGCTTCTTCTCCTCGATGTGTTGCCCATTTTATGAACTTCTGCTTTGCTTTAAAAAGAGGCATCTACCATTTTGCTTCCCTAAAGAAGCTCATGTTATAATTCAAGTGTCAGGACAGATTAAGTTAAATGTGCTGTGTGATTCCCAAAGGAAAACAAACTTCCAAACATCCTCTGTTTGCCTTGTTCCATGTCATGGATTGCATTAGAGCCGAACATGTAATTCTGTCGCCTAATGTGTTAAAGTTGGCAGGAATTTTACTCTCTGTGCAAGGTGAGAAATTACTGAGCTAACAAAACATTTAGTTTCCCCCTCCTTGCGTTCCTTCTTTATGAGATTCTGAATGTGACATTTTCACAAAAAATCCCTACACTTATTTGTGAAAAATGTATATTAAAACCAAAACACATCAAATGGAAAGAAATCACAGATGGTTTTATTCACAAGCAGCAGAATTAATGGCCTTCCCTACTCTTTATAAATATTGGAAGCAGATGAGTTCATTACTATTTCACTCTAATAAAGAAAACCTGCCTGATTTTGACAAGACATCTACTTATCTAGTGTTTCTACTGAATAATAAATCTATTTTCTTTGAAAAATAAAAGTTATCAATAAACAAAAACCTGCCTGGAAAATCTGCCAATCAAAAAAAAACCCCAAACATCTTCATTTCTGATAGTGCTGAAATGGAATTTGAGGGATTTTGAAAATGTCACTAATTTTCAGAATAGAAAGTTTTGAAATGTTTACTTTGTGGTTGTCTTAAATTTTTACATCTTTCAACAAAGCAAGCAGAAAAGTGAAAACATCTGAAAAGGCTTTTGAAAAGAAAAGAGTCAGCACAAGCTGGATGAAGCTGTGGGCTCCTTTATCTTCCAGAAATCCGCACACATGGAGTGGAGTTTATGAGGGTTTTTTTAACCCGGCATTCAAACACTTCCCAGTTCACAATCCTGGCTCCATCGCATTTGCCAGAGCTTCAAAGTGCTCTTGGCAGCTTTTCCTGCACTGGGATAAAACATCTTACCCAGGGGAAGCAAAAGCTGAGTCATTTTTAACCCCAAACAACATTCACTGATGTGGTCATCTTGTTAGTCATGGAAATCCCATGTTAGCTCTGTTTGTGCTTCTTTCAACACTTATTAACCAAGGAGCGAGGAGGTTTTATTTTAAACTGCAGAAGATGTTTATCCTCCCTAGGGCCATGACAATCAGTTACATGGCTTATCCATCATTCCAGAGAAAGGAAAGGATTTTGAGAAACTCCCCAGGCAAGTTAATTTTTAAAGCTGTAGGAGGGAGAGGAAAAAAGAAAACAAAACACCACCAAAGCCACCGGCACACAAAGCCCAAAAGAACCCTGTGATGACACAGGGGCTGTGCCAGCCCCTGCTGCTCCCCTCCGGCACTGGGAGATTTCCTTGGGGCAGGAATGGCCACAAGGCACCTCTCCAGAGAGAAACGGCTGCTCCCACGTCTCAAAGCACTAAGCAGAGCAGAATTAGAGATTCTCCCTGGAAACCCAAGTCCGTGAATGATGGATGTAAGGCAGCTCAGGCACTGGGTGTGCTGTGGCCACAGGCAGCAGGTGACAGAGGTGACAGCAGCACAGCCCTGAGCCTGCACAGCTCCAGGCCGGCCTGGGCAGCCTGGGCTGGCACGGCACGGGCCCACTCTGGTTTCTGTCCTCCCCACAGCACCTCCTCCCTGCCACGACATTCCATCAGGTGCCGGTGACAGCTCCCACGGCAGCCACAAGATGCTGCTTCTGAGTTTTTTGTGGAGCAAGTGGTACTGCTTTCAAAAGGTTATAAAAACATATGCCTGAAGAGAATGTCGGGAACTTGGGTATTAATCTCTCTTAATTCAAAGAGCACTCAAAATAAGCGAGACAGAAATACTGTCTGGGGTGAGAAGATGCCAGAGGTCAGATTGTGCACCACTAGCTTGGGTCAAGTTCAGAAGAATAATAATTTAGCACAAAGAAAAACAATTTTCAGTGCAGTGCAGTATTAGCCTCCCCCTGGCTGAGCAGCCCGTTCCCCTCAGGTCCCTGCACTGCTGCCAGGGTGGCCACGGGCTGGGCCCAGGTGGCCACTGCTGCCCCCACAGCTGCCAACACCATGGCTGTGCTGGGGATTGCTCCTGCCAGGCTTTGCCCAGTCCTGCCCCATAAGTCTGACTTTGCAGCATACCTGTAGAGAAAGACGTTTTAGACACATTTTCTAAGGCCTTTTATATCCAATTTCCAAGAAAAAATGCCCACAAACAAGACCGTGTTTCCTATAGGGGATCGTGTTGCCACCTCTGTACTTCTCCTTCTGGTCCAGGTAGTTGTTTTAGTCAGAAAATTAAAACACAAAGCACACAGAATTATCTGATTAAAACAAGTTTCATTTAACAAATTATATTAAGAATACAGACTGAGTTATCACACAATGAAACTTCCCTTTGTAAAATACAGGAGGGTCATCTAAAATAAATATAAAACATAGTAACATTCATAAGATTAATGCACAGTAAAATCACTTTCAGTAACCCAACCATCTTAGAAAACCACTTTGCAACTGCATAAAAGGTTTCTCTCTGCCATTTGTATGATGACATTTAAATCTGTTGCTGTTAGGAAACAATTTCACAACAAACGACCAGAATATCCCAAGCGTTTGGTTTCCCTGCGGTGGATGAGCTGGGCAGCACCTCAGTGAGCTGGCTGGTGACAGAGGAGCAGCCTGTCCCCTCCTGTCCCACAGCCTGGGTGACAAGGCTGGGGTGGCTGACACCAGCACACCGGGCAGTCCCAGGGGATCCCAGGCTGCTGAAGGCTCCAAGGCTGAGGTAATTAATTAATTGTTTGGATGCAGAGAGGAGTGCCTGCCCTTTGGGAGGAGCAGGAGCAGCTCCCCAGGCTGCTGGGGCTGCCATGGGACAGCAGCTGTGGGCACACCTGGGGCACAGAGCCAGCGTCACCTGGGGAGCAGGGGGAGGTGAAGGCCAACGTGGGACCTGCTCCATCCCATTCCCCCTCCTCCCAGGAGATTTCAGGCCCCACAGAAGAGGAGGTGCCAAGGCCCGTGGAGGCTTGGCAGTGCCACTAGCACCTACCTGGCACATGCAGTGCCCATGACAGGAATTCTCCAGGCTGGGCAGCAGGTGGGTTCAGTCTGGAGAGCTCGGGACACTGAGGGGGCAGAGGTGGGTGTGAAACCAAACAAGCCCAAATGCTACAGACTACCAAGAACCTCCCAGTGCACAGGAGGTTCCCAGGAAACCTCCACAAACACCGTGGGGACACGCAGGGACAGTCACAGGAACAGTCTGACACAGTTTACTCCTATGGAACTACAGATATGAGGTGCTCCTGTAAGGGAAGACACCTGCTACAACTATTCACACTTGAATTTTATCACGAAGTTCACACTCTACATCACTTTCTGGACTAACTTCTTGCCTTTCCACGATCAACACAGCAGGCAGCACAGCCTGGCCTGGGTGGCCACGAGTCACCTCGGCACAGGACCAGCTTCTTGCCATGAGGAATCCAGGAGGCAGCGTGTCACTATGAACGCACATCAGAAGGCGTATTTTACAGTAAGCAAACCCCTCACTGCTGCTTTTCTGTCTCTGTTGCAGATGTATAATAATTTGGCAAACTAACTTCTCCATCAGCCACAAGATTAAACTACCTAGAGACCAGTTTTGTTCTACAAATTCAGGCAAGGTAGCCAAGAACATCTGGTAAAGCTCTGCAAATTCACTTCTGTTGCTTTCCACTGACTCCTCCCCTCCCCTTATGCTCCAGAAGGCTTCTCCACAGCCAGACAACATCCACATCAGACTCCCTGAACATTTATTGCCTGGGCCCATTCTTCCATGTCTCGTCATGTCTTGTCACATCTTGGGCAGGGAGGAAGATGCAGAGATGCTGGTACTGGCCGTGGCACTTGCCAGCATGGAGGACTCACTGTAAGGATGCAAGGACCAGCCTTGCAATGAGCTGCCATGACTACAAAAGTTATGGAACAGCCAATAAAACCTTCCCGTGGAAATGCTGACCTGACACCCCTGGTCTCAGGAATTCAGCAGTGCAATAAAAAAAGCTTCCTCTGATCAGTGGACTGAGAAGTTGACACAGTCAACCACCCTGCACTGTGTCTCGCTGTGCTTTCCAGCACTGGCTCCGAGCCCTCTCCCTTTTGGAATTGCCTGGTTTTCCAGCCTGTGGTTAGCAGGGCTGAGAGCTCAGCTGGCTCTCAGCAGGTGCAGCTTTTTGTTCAAAACACCTTCATTGTGTTTGCCCCACAGGATCTGCATCTGTCCAGTCCGTGCATTTGGAACAGGCTGTCCCTGCACGGTGCAGGTCCACAGCATGGAGAGCAAACTCATCTCTCGAGGTTTGCAGGTGAGTCCTGAAGCAGCCTTGCTGGTCCAGTGTTAGAGAGGGAGAAGTAAGTATACAAATATATCCTGAAGATGTAGATGCCTGTCCCAGCCGTGTATCCTGCCAGTGTTTCAAGTATCCAGTGTTTCCTCTAGGTCACTGCAGAGCAAGCTGAGCTCCTTAGCTCCAAGAAGGCTGAGCAAACGTAGCAGTGGGTATAAATATTAAAGCACTGATTTTCTCTTACATAAGGGACTCAAAGCTCTGCACCCATTTCCCCAGACACACCCAGGGAGTGTGGCACTGAGCCTGGGGCTTGGTGGCTCTCAGAACCTGCTCCTTGCTGAGCCCCCGTCGGCTGTGCAGGCAACCCTGTCCTTATGGAAGAGGTGGCTGGAGCAGGGGGCTCGAGGAGGGGCCCCTGGCAGCTCCCTGTCCATGTCCCTGTGGCAGGCACTGCCCCTGGAGCTCTGCAGACTGTGCTGTGCCCTGTGCTAGCCCGCAGCCTTCCTTGCTCCACCACGAACAGGGAAGGTCAGCTCTCATCCCAAAGCCACGAGGAACTCACTGCTGCAGAGGGCTCCTGCCTACCTGCCGTGACCACTGAGTCACAGGAGAAGCTATAAATGGATGCCACAGAAAACTACAGAACAAATTGCAAGCAGAAAAATAGAAAGACAAAAGATGGATGACATGGGCACAGCACTACGGCATAGAGTGGATTTGAACTTGAAGTGAACCTGAGCCGAATGACCAAGCTGCCATGGTATGTTCATTTGTCGATGTCGGCATCATCAATCTGCCCTTTGTGAAGCCTGGCAGTGAGGTCTGGCTTTTCTTTACTGCAGGATAAATAACAACTAAAAATGGTGGTGCAAGCTCCAAGTAAACGAGCACTTCCAGGGGGTCACCCAAGGGCTCCAGAGCTGGTGCACAGCTTTAACTCTTTTGTCCAAAAACAACATACATGCAACCAAACTGGCCTCTGCTCTCCAACCACATGGCAATTCTACAGAGGCAGCTCCAGAAAATTATTTACCTGACGGAAGAAGCTGAAGCAAAGATGTGGACTCAGTTTGTCCCGAATGTCACGGTATTTGTGCTCTTTATCCTAGCAGTACAGCGTGGTGCCTTAAAACCAGAAATGAATCTTTGGACAAGAATTATTTTACTTATGTACAAATAAAATATATTAGCCGACAGTACAAAAACTGCTGTTAGTTACCACTCTGTGCAAATAGAAAATGCCAGATCAATCCAAGGGAGTGCAAAGTGAGTCGGGGCACATGTACAACCCAGGCTGTGAGCAACAACACTGTTACTGTTACCAATGCAAATGCATTTCAATGGGGTCAGGAATCAGTATTTTACAATATAAAAAACTGTACGTTTTAACTCTCACTCCAAAATTGCCATTTTGCTGCTATGATGTATCTTTGTTCTACAGCAGAGACTTGAAAGAGCAGCACAGAGTCAGATGGGCACTTGTAAATAACTTATTACAGCAATGGACTTCTCCAAGACATGCGTTGGGCTAGGGAGCAAGCCCAGTCAGGAATCTCAGGGAGGCAGAGGTTAGGGTTTCATGAATCCCACGCTCATCCTATGTGCCATGTCAGTGTTCAGTGCTTCCCCACGAATGCCAGGAAACAGGCACATCTCTTGTTTTAGCAGCTAGAGGGGAACACGTTAGAGAGGTGTCTCAATGACAGGCAGGTGATGGCATCCCAGTTGTCAGCAGGTCCATAGGCAGCTTGGCCGGGGTCAGTGGGGCACTGCCAGGGTGCCACTGCCAGCACCCATCCAGAAACAAACACAGGACACTCGTTGCCCTAGATCCATATGGACAGATGGACACCCTGTGCAAAGCGAAGGTGCTTCATCTCAGGACCTGCAGTGCACCTTGGGCACCCTGCCTGCCCTGCCAGTGCCCACGGAGAGCCAGGGGCCCTGGCTGCCCCAGCCTACAGCAAATCCAGTGACCACAATGGATCTGAGACTGATGCCAGCCACAGCGGAACTTCTGTGCCCAGCCCTTGGCAGAGGGATTGGCAGTCACTGCAGCTGAGTTCTGCACTGGACTGAGTGCCACAGGAGCCTCCTGCTGCAAGGTGTGGAGAGCCAGGCAGCTCCAGGGCAGCCGGTGTGGCAGTGCCCAGCCGTGCCCTGTATTGTCCCTTTTAGGGTCAGACGTCTCTGCAAGCTCCCGGCTGTGCTGGCAGAGGTTTGCTGCAGCTCTGCAGGCTGGGACTGTCCTGGGTTACCCCGTGGGGATGAGAAGGGGCTGGTCAGGCTCCCAGGGCTGTACTCACGTGGAGAGGGGAGTGCAGGGGCAGGGAGGGGGCAGCTGCCCGAGGGTCGTGGTGTGTGCAGGGGTGGTGCAGTGCAGGGCGGGGGCGGTGGGGACACGGCCAGGCCCGTGGATGGTTCCATGGTGGGTGGATGGTTCCATGGTGGGTGGATGGTTCCATGGTGGATTGATGGTTCCATGGTGGGTGGATGGTTCCATGGTGGGTGGATGGTTCCATGGTGGATTGATGGTTCCATGGTGGATTGATGGTTCCATGGTGGGTGGATGGTTCCATGGTGGGTGGATGGTTCCATGGTGGATTGATGGTTCCATGGTGGGTGGATGGTTCCATGGTGGGTGGATAGTTCCATGATGGATGGCTCCATGGTAGATAGATGGCTCCATGGTGGATGGTTCCCTGGTGGAAGGATGGGTCCTTGGTGGGTGGATGGTTCCATGATGCATGGTCCTGTGGCCGTGTCCCCGTGTCCCAGCCCTGCTCAGCAGTGCACACCCCACGCTCTCTGGCCGTGGTGGCCCCTCAGGACGGCGGCACGGTGACGGGCGGGCAGCGGGTGGGGCTGGGCGGCAGGCGGGCGGCCGCGCTCTGCTCCGTCCGGAAGCTGTAGTCGTACTGTGGGCAAAGCAGAGAGAGGAAACCTGCAGCACTGCCCCAAAACCAGCACTGCCCGTGCTGGGCTGGGACAGGAGCAGCAGCAGAACAATGAGAGAAAGCCCGGGCCTGACAACAGCTGGCCCAGGCAGGGCCGTGCCAGGTGAACCTGCTGCTGACACCGGACCCACATCAGTGACCTCCCAGGTAGGGCTCACCCCCTCCCACAAAACCCAGCTCTAACACAAACATGACCACACCCATCCTGCCCATAAATCAGCTGCTCAGAAACACTCCCCCTGGCCGGCTTACACAAGCCACTACCATCAGAATTAACATTTTTGGTTGGCAATCCCTATATACACACCCCTGTGTCCCACGATGTCCCTGCAGACAAGGGACAGCCGTGCAGGCGAGGCCATTGCTCTCAGGGCACGGTAACAATGCCCGGTAACAATGGTAACAATGCACCGTAACAATGGTAACAGTGCACGATAGCAGTGCACGGTAGCAGTGTACGGTAACAATTCATGGTAACAATTCACAGTAGCAGTGCACGGTAACAATGGACAGTAACAATTCACGGTAGCCGTGTGCGGTAGCCGTGTGCGGTAGCAGTGCCATCTCGTGGCCTGTGGCCACCCTGCCCGCTGCCAGGGCACCCAGCCAGGCCGGGGTACGGGCGGCTTTCCTGGGGCAGGTGGAAGGTGAAAGCCACACCGTATTTTGGGGTTACCGGGGTGGGAGCTGCCCAGGACCCTGGCACAGCCGCTGCCACGGCCCCGAGCACGGACTGTCCCCCCCGTGCACCTCCCGGTGCCGCGTTTGTGGCTCCTGGAACGTCACACACACAAACACATCCCTGTGCGCTCCTCAGAGCCGGGCTGGGGCACGGGCCGGGCTGCCAGCGAGGCAGTCAGGGCTACCATCAGCCCTGCTGGTGCCTGGTGGCCGGCGCAGGGCTGTGCCAGCCGGGCAGGGGCCGTGCCAGCTGTACCAGGGCCGAGCTCCTTTTGGTGCCGGCTCGGGAGCCCCGCTCCTGCCGAGCCCGGCCCCGGCGAGCCCGCGAGCGGCCGGCAGGGGGCGCCGCGGCTTCGTGCCGGGCCGGGCGGGAATGGGGCAGCCGGGACTGGGGGCGGAACCGGGACTGAGCCGGGACTGGGGGGCGGAACCGGGACTGAGCCGGGACTGGGGGGCGGAACCGGGACTGAGCCGGGACTGGGGGCGGAACCGGGACTGAGCCGGGACTGGGGGCGGAACCGGGGCGGAACCGGGACTGGGGGCGGAACCGGGACTGAGCCGGGACTAGGGGCGGAACCGGGGCGGAACCGGGGCTGGGGGGCGGAACCGGGACTGAGCCGGGACTGGGGGCGGAACCGGGGCGGAACCGGGGCTGAACCGGGACTGGGGGGCGGAACCGGGACTGAGCCGGGACTGGGGGCGGAACCGGGGCGGAACCGGGGCTGAACTGGGGCTGAACCGGGACTGAACCGGGGCTGAACCGGGACTGAACTGGGGCTGAACCGGGACTGAACCGGGGCTGAACCGGGGCTGAACTGGGGCTGAACCGGGACTATACCCGAGATGTACCCAGGGCTGCACCAGGGCTGTACCAGGTCTGTACCGAGTCTATACCGGATCTATACCGGATCTATACTGGGTCTGTACTGGGTCTATACCGGGTCTAAACCGGGTCTAAACCGGGTCTATACCGGATCTATACCGGGTCTATACCCGGGCTGTACCACGCCTTTACTCCCACGGCCACACCTCCTGTCGCGATGCTGCAGCCACTGGCACACGCAATAAGGCCTCATTTTTCAACACCCAAACGCATAAAGATGTCAGCTCAAACTGTTTACTAATTAACACTTAAAAAGACACAAATTAGATATGCGTGGCTAAGAGCAATTATAATCAAGACGAATCTCTCCAGTCATTGGGGAACCGAGGAAACTCCTAATTGCTGGAACCAATGTTTTAAAATCTGAAATCATGCCAGTTAGCAAATATGTTCATTTAAAGAACATTTCATGTGACTGCACTCAGGAGAATTGACTACAAACATGCAAACAAGGAAAAATATTTCTGTGTAAAATTAAAATTTTAAGCTGTTCTAGATTTACAACTTCTTCATTAAATATGTTTGCAAAGAGCAGCCCATGAAAACTTGTAGCAATTCAGTGGTTAAACGAACTGCCTTCCTTATCAGTTTAAAAGGAATGATGAATATTGGATGCTCCCTTTACTAATTAGACTCTCTCTAGACTTTTCACACCACACGAAGCACAAATGAAGACAGGGTGCACCCTGCCAGTGGCCAGAACTCTGCCCTCACTGCCACAGCATCCACACAGAGCTGTGAACAGTGACAGTGCCACCATCTCTGCTACCACCTGCACCTGCCCCTGGCCTGTTCGGTGACTCCAGCCTACCCAGGACAGGCAGGGGTGGCAAGGACAAACCCCCAGAGCCCTGCTGGGAGAGCTGGCAGCAGCACTGTCTGTCCTGCACTCTCCTCCCTGTCCTACATGCACCAAACTCACCATCAAGTGATGGCATGTGCCACTTAGACCTGCACTTCACCAGCTCTGCACAGCCCAGCCCTCTGTGCACCCCCCTGGGCACAGCTGTGCCATCCTGGGGCAACGACAGCAGCTCACGTGCAGTCCAGGGTTTGCATCTATTTCCATCATTTTCCTGACAGGGCAGAGTCCTGAAATTCAGCTGCCTTCAGCCTGGAGGATGGGTGCATACATCTGCAAATGTGGTGACAGAGAACAGTAATTCTTGGAATTCTTTGGGAATATTTTTTGCAAGGCATCTTGCTCCAGGGAGAATGTTCTGGCTGCTTTGGATATCCAGAAGATTTGCTATAATGGCGCTATTGCTTGCAAGGGAAATAAAGCCATGCCGAAATTCACAATATTTATATGTGTAGCTCTCTATGTGCAGACAAGATGCTTCATCAAGGAATATGGGCTGCATAATCATACTTTTCATTACACTGGAACGCACACAGCCTGCCACAGAGCAGGAGCTGTGGGACAGCAGGCAGGTATTGGCCTCTCCTCCCCGGCCCACACAAATATTCCAGTGCTGGTGTCCCCCCACTCCAAGGCCTGTGAGGGCACAAGCAGGGCTGTGCAGCCCACACCCCTGCAGGCAGCACACAGAGATGCTGCAGCAGCAAATTCACATGGATTCCCCTAAAGGGACCATTGCTCCCTGGCCAGCTCAGGGCAAGAGTAGGAGAGCAGACAGGCATGTGGAAGGGCCACCAGCCCTGAGCATCCCCTGCTCCCAGGGGCTCCTGACAGACACAGGCAGTCCCACCCAAGCAGAAGGCCCCACACTTTGCCATCAAATTCACCATGTGAAGTGTCTTCACTCATCACAGATCATAGAGGGCATCCCTGACCCTGGGCTTACTGCTTGACTTTATCCATCCTCTGTGACTCGGGAGAGACAAGAAAAGTATTTTCCATAAGGGAAGGGTTCTTAAGAAGAGGTGAACACAGCCCTCGTGATTTGCTCAGTGCCTGGCAGGCCACTTACCTCCTTTTCAATTTCTGCAAGGGTTTTGATTGTGATACCCAAGAGATCAACTGGCTGCATCTGGCAAGAAGGAAACAAAAATGTCAAATTCTGGGTCAGGGAGTGTGTTTGTTTGTTGTTTTGTTCTGTTTTAAGTCAGCAAACACTCTATCACCAGAGATTTAGAGGCACCATCTGTAAACACAGGCACGATCCTGTTCCTCATTCCAGCAGGAGTGAAACAGCAGAACCCCCATGGATGGCCAGAGCCCAGGGAGATCTGCACCTCCCCTCTGCACAGTCTGTGCCCCCATGGATGGCCAGAGCCCAGGGAGATCTGCACGTCCCCTCTGCACAGTCTGTGCCCCCATGGATGGCCAGAGCCCAGGGAGATCTGCACCTCCCCACTGCACAGTCTGTGCCCCCATGGATGGCCAGAGCCCAGGGAGATCTGCACCTCCCCTCTGCACAGTCTGTGCCCCCATGGATGGCCAGAGCCCAGGGAGATCTGCACCTCCCCTCTGCACAGTCTGTGCCCCCATGGGTGGCCAGAGCCCAGGGAGATCTGCACCTCCCCTCTGCACAGTCTGTGCCCCCATGGGTGGCCAGAGCCCAGGGAGATCTGCACCTCCCCACTGCACAGTCTGTGCCCCCATGGGTGGCCAGAGCCCAGGGAGATCTGCACCTCCCCTCTGCACAGTCTGTGCCCCCATGGGTGGCCAGAGCCCAGGGAGATCTGCACCTCCCCTCTGCACAGTCTGTGCCCCCATGGATGGCCACAGCTCGAGGTGTGAGCAGCACCAGCTGCAGGAAGCCCTGACCAAACTGACCATATGGTGGCAATGGTGTCTAAAGGATCCGCAGGGAGGATTAACACGACCTAATCTCTCTGCATTTGTCCTCACAGCAGGGACTTCAGCTTTCTGGGAATAACGGCCCATAAACAACCCTCTCAGAAAGCAAGGGAAGTGAAAAACCCCTGTCAGCAGGAAGAAGAAAGCACAAAGCTGGAGCACTACTGGAAAATCAGACACAGCTGATGGCCCAGTGTTTGCCTTAACAGCTTCCTGTAAATTGATTTTTAAAAAGATGCTGCTTTAGGATCAAATGGATTCAGGAACTGGTAGTGGGATGCTGCATCTTTGTGCTCTGGATCATCAACTTTAACAAGCACTGGCCCAGTGACACGCAGAGGTCATTCTGAAGCAGCAGCAGTGTTTCTGTTTGAGTGAAGTAGGCACCACCTGGTGCCCTCTGCAGCTTGCCTGCAGCCAGGCAGGACCCTGGCAGCTGATGGCACTGGAGTGCACTGTGCCATTACCACTGCCCTCAGCTTCTGGAGTGACAACAGAAAGCAGTAAAGCCGTTGGCCCTGTGCCATCCTCACAGCAGGTAAATCCAGGAGAACTCCACATCTGCAGCTTTCTTTACAATCTATGCTAAGAAATTAGCAATGCTTTCAACACCAGGGAGTCCCATTGCCATTCTTATTTTTGATGGTAATAAACCTTGAAATCCCAGGACAATTCCGTTTTAGAAGCAATCTGGCAAAAGCCTTTCCCACCTAATGGGCAGCTCTTGTGACATGCAGCCTCGGCCCATCTCAAGCACTGGGAATGTATTTGGCCCCACAACAGAACAGCTCCCAGAAGCAGGAAATTTGTCTTGATGTTTTGTGATCGCCCTCCACGAAACGATGGATTTCAGACACTAGGAGAACAAAAAAGGCAACTCACCCCTTCAGGAGCACAGGCAAACTTCTCCGAAATCATAAAAGGCACTCCATCCATTGCTGAAAGGGACAAGACATCACACGTGACATTTCCAGCTGGCTTCTGACATGCAACTTCACACATTCCCAGAGACAGATCAAGCGTTCACAGCATTGACACGTGACTGATTGCTCCCAAACATTACTGCCAGCCTTTTCCTCCCTCTAAGCTGCCAGTGGACATAGCTGGGTCAGTCCCTACCAAAACAGGAATTCCAATGAATTCTCCTTTCTCTATCCATACACAATTTCACAGCCTCAATTTTACATTTTCCAGTTTTGTGCAGCTGGCAAAGCAGGACAGCATTTGAAACTGGCAGGAGGATACACTTCTCTTCACCACCTCCTCACCAAAGCAGCTCAGCACACTCTGAGCAAGAGGAGAAGGAACAGCTGGTTCAGGGGACAGCCCCCTGAGCAGTGACCACCAGCCCTGTGTCCCGGGCACTCAGCTGCCACCACCTGGGCAGGACGGTGACAAACACCTGGGGCCAAGCACCTCCCTGGCCTGGCTGCTGCCAGTGTGAACTCAGCAGTGAGCAGTGGAGCTCAAACACTTGCAAGCCACATCTGAAGGATGCAAACCAGAGGAATATGGAGACAGGCATGAGGACATGACACCACACGGCACAGCCCCGTGTCACACAGCCCAGCTGTCTCTGTAGCATAACCGTAATGGCACTCGGAGCACTGCTTGCCTTTACACCATCCTGTGTATTCATCCTAGTGCAATGATCACTGTTTGTACCTTGCTATCACCATGTCACAGGAAGCCTCCCACAAGATGTGGTAGTACAAGGGAGACACGTTTTTAAAACGTGTAACTCAGCAACTTGCACACAAGACTGAAAAGGGCGTGTTTCTAAGGCAGTGCACACCTCAGATACACCCCCTTTATTGCACTTGCACCTTTAACATCTGAAGTCTTTAGATTTCAACTCTGAAAGAAATAAAAAACTTCGAATTAGAGTAGATTTAAGCCCTGAGAGGCCACCCAGTGATCCTCAAATAGGGTTTTCTTTCAGAAAGCAACTGCACCCACAAACCCAGTGCTCCTCTGTCTGCTGTTTCTAAATTCTACAGCACCACTGAGTTACCATGTTAGTGATTAGACAAGGGTCATTTAAGAAAACTCAGCCTTTTAAATTTGCTTTGTCTATTCTCGATTTAAAAACTCCCTCCATGGAGTAGTTTTGTTACCAAAGGTGTTGTGAGGCAGCCACAGCGCAAAGGGAAAGCAAAGGAAACAGATGAAAAGCAGCATCACCAAATCCAGGAAGTTTTAAACCTGCAAGACCATCTGCACTTGTTATCCGACAGAAAGCCCCTTTGATCAGCCACACGCCAGCTTTGTAAAGCAATCTAAAGGCTGAGCCAGGCTGAGTGTGCATCCCCAGAGCCCCGAGCCCCCGCCCAGCCCACCCGGAGCTCAGAACCACAGAGCAGAGCAGCAGATAAAAGCAGGGTGAGCCAAAGGCTCCGCAGCGCAATTAGCACTCTCCTAAACAAACGAGCTTCAACAGAGCTGTAATTAAGCAGGCCTGTAATTAAGTATATGCCCTTTATCATAACGATCATGCTTAAGAATGGCATGATGCATGGAAGTGTGTTATTAACGCTGCGCTCCCCGGGCGCGGAGCTGCCGTGTCAGGCCCGTCACCAGCCTGCTGCTGAAACGCATTAAAGGCAGAAAGCACAGAACAAGGTGCTCATTCAGCATCCCTTCCACAGCCAGGCACCGCTGGCACCACGGTTGAAATACCACCACCAGTTCTGGAAACTTTACACAAACCAATCCCTGGGCAGTCAGTGCCAGTGCCTGCCCCAGCAGCAGGAGGGCAGCGCCCCTCGCCCCTTCACCCCCTGGCTCAGCCGGGCTCCAGGAGCCCTTGGGCCACCCAGGGGCTGCAGGCAGGCACTGGGCACCCCCAAGACAAGATGCACAGGGAGCAGAGCTCCCCCCTTGTGTCTGCTCCAGGGCTGAACAAATGCCCTGAACAAAGGAGATGCTCTGGGGTAAGAACCCTTCTGTGCCCCCACCTCACCTGGGCAGTGCCCTGCTCACAGGATGAGAACCCACAGCTGCTGCTGGGGACACTTGCAACGATCTCCAGCAGCAGCAGGAAAGAGCCCCCACGGCTATGTGGGAGCCTGACCCAGCATTGGGGTGTCCAGCACTGGGGTGTCCAGCACTGGAGTGTCCAGCACTGGGGTGTCCAGCACTGGGGTGTCCAGCACTGTGTGTCCAGCACTGGGGTGTCCAGCACTGGGGTGTCCAGCACTGTGTGTCCAGCACTGGGGTGTCCAGCACTGTGTGTCCAGCACTGGGGTGTCCAACACTGGAGTGTCCAGCACTGGGGTGTCCAGCACTGGGGTGTCCAGCACTGTGTGTCCAGCACTGGGGTGTCCAGCATTGGGGTGTCCAGCACTGTGTGTCCAGCACTGGGGTGTCCAGCATTGGGGTGTCCAGCACTGGGGTGTCCAGCACTGGGGTGTCCAGCATTGGGGTGTCCAGCACTGGGGTGTCCAGCACTGTGTGTCCAGCACTGGGGTGTCCAGCACTGTGAGTCCAACACTGGGGTGTCCAGCACTGGGGTGTCCAGCACAAGGGCCTGGCCATGGGGACCACTGTTCCCACTGCACACTGTGAGGCAGCACACAACTGCTGTTTACAGTAGCAGCTAATTTAATAATAAAGTTAAATGAAACCAGAAGTCTAGGAGGGCATTTTAATTCCTTGTCCCTTGTTCTGTAAATAAACAGCAGCAGCAGCCTCTGATTTCTCTCTTTTTCCTTTTTGTTTTTCTCCTCTTGCCTTTAAAGCATTCCTGGCAGGTTCTGAGGAGTGACTGCTGTGCTGAGACCCACCCTGTGCCACCACCTCCCTGGGCAGTGTCACAGTCACACACCAGGCCCTGGCCCTGAGCTGCAGCTCCCATTTCAGAGTGGCCAAAGGCTATACCAGGCTCCTCCATGTCAATCTGTGCCACGTTTGGACCAGCAGAGAGTAACACCAGGGGATGAAAGAACTGGTTCTGGTGAATGACAAAGCACAGTTCTTTCCAAAGGAACACATGCTGATTCAAAGAGAAGTGGTGGGCAAGGTCCCAGTTTTATAGCATTACTTATCATAGGGGCAGCTCATGCACTGACCCACACAGGCTGCAACTTCTTTAAAGGTTGGGACTTCAAAATATTTCTGAAGACCCATAAAGTGTTTGCACCTTGCAGATTAAAGCCTCCTTGCACAGGTAGGCAGAGCTCTCTTGCCCCTCAAAGCCCCACTGCCAGAAGGAATCTGTAAAAGTACTGTCACCCTTCTCTAAGCACTCGAGAGATGCTGCCTTCTGTGCTGCAGACTCCAACTAAATCTCAGTTGTCAAATTAGTAATTCATCTTTCTTGAATAACTATATTTTTAGCCAAGCTACCAGATTTAAATAATCAGACCTGCCAATGCTACCCTAATTTAAACATGCTGACGAACTTTCACAGGCAGCATCAGCTAACATAATGAGTTTCTGGATGACAAAGAACTTCAGACGGTAGTTCTCTACACTACCCAGCGTAATAAGCACTTGTTCTTTTCTACAATGTGCACATAAAAGAGAAATCTAAATAATAGTTGCTGTAATTATCTTGAAAAATATGTGGTGATTAATGGTGATTATGAAAATCTGTATAATTGTTCGCTAAAGCTCCAAAGATCAGATGCTCTCTTGAAGCGACCGTCAGTGAAGAACTTGGAAACACAAAAGCTCCCAAGTGTGTGAGAGTGGGACCAGCCTTGTGCCAGCTCAGCCCTCACCCTCCCGTGACCTCTGCCAGGGGTTCCAGCACGTCCACGTGCATGTGTCACTGTGGCTGAAAGCACAAAGTTCAACCTGTTATTTATGCAAATAATTAATTACTCTTGTATCCAACTCACAGTTTGTCATGACACATTAATGACTTGATAGACTTCTATGAACTAGTGAGCACAGGACAGCAGAGCGCTTTTATCGTCATTTAATTTAAAAACGATCCTCTGTGAAATTATCTAGTTGTGAGTGATGGAAGCATAAAGAACAGACTCAGCAAAGCTTCTTTTGGATCATTGCTTTATTAATGGTAACGTCAGGGAAATGAAAAATGCTAACATTGTCATATTTAACTCCTGGGCACAGATGAATCGCTGCCTCAGAGGCTGGCGGGCTCTGCTTGCACACTGCAGTGAGTGCTAATTCCTCACACCACGACTGTGGGGATGCACAGCCATGGAGGAGTTTATACACCTTAACTCCCGAGGAAATAACAGCTGGTTCTGCATTAAATTCTCACCATAAGCTTTTATAGCTTTGGATTTCTTTACTGCTGTTTTTTCATAGCTTTTTACACTTGAATTTTCAATTTCTGATATTAAAAATATTTAAATAAATAAATAAATGAATCCCTTGCAAAACATTTTCCTGCATGACTGAAGATGAAGACCTGTTAATCCAAACCAACAAAAAACCCAACACTGAGTGCACTACTGCCACTTTTAAAATTTAAACGACCTTAGATTGTAGAAAGCACTTTCTCTAATGCTGCAGAACTGTTCCCATTTTCCCCAGACCTGAACGCTCACAGCGTTCATCCTTTACCTAGAAGAGTATCTCATAAACCAGCAGAGCTCCCCTGCTTAGAGAACACTTGATTTTCAGCTAAATGGCACCAGAGGAATCGGCGAGCAGACTGAGAACCAGGGGCTGGCACAGAGCTCAGGCACAGCAGCACCCGGAGGGGAGCCATGGTCAGCCTGGAGGGACCCGAGCCACACGAGTCTGGTGTGGGCAACAAACGTGGCCACCAGGAGAGGCACCGAGCTCCCAGGAGCTCCGTGTTAACAGCAGGAAAGCAGAGCCAGGAGCAGTCTGTGGCCAATACAAGGGACTGCCCTGTCCAGCAGCAGCACACCCTACCTGGGGTATTTC
Organism: Acridotheres tristis; assembly: GCA_037013685.1. NCBI lineage: Eukaryota > Metazoa > Chordata > Aves > Passeriformes > Sturnidae > Acridotheres > Acridotheres tristis. Next base: position 10,778,713 of record CM072904.1, on the reverse strand, counting down.
TACACGCAGAGATTTAAACAGCAACCTGAACAGTAAATGTGTGTGTGCTTTGTGCTACAGTGCACCATGGCTCCCACACGGAGCCACACCGAGCCACTGATGGCTAAAGCTCAGGGCCAAAACCAGCAGCAGCCTTTCCTGACAGCTCCAGCCAAGCCTGCTGCAACAGGGAACCTGCAGCTGCCCAGCTGTGCTCCCCCAGCTGCCCAGCTGTGCTCCCCCAGCTGTGCTCCCCCAGCTGTGCTCCCCAGCTGCCCAGCTGTGCTCCCCAGCTGCCCAGCTGTGCTCCCCCAGCTGCCCAGCTGTGCTCCCCAGCTGTGCTCCCCCAGCCGCCCAGCTGTGCTCCCCAGCTGCCCAGCTGTGCTCCCCAGCTGCCCAGCTGTGCTCCCCAGCTGCCCAGCTGTGCTCCCCAGCTGCCCAGCTGTGCTCCCCCAGCTGCCCAGCTGTGCTCCCCCAGCTGCCCAGCTGTGCTCCCCCAGCTGCCCAGCTGTGCTCCCCCAGCTGTGCTCCCCAGCCGCCCAGCTGTGCTCCCCCAGACGCCCAGCTGTGCTCCCCCAGCTGTGCTCCCCAGCTGCCCAGCTGTGCTCCCCCAGCTGTGCTCCCCAGCCGCCCAGCTGTGCTCCCCAGCTGTGCTCCCCAGCTGCAGACACCACCCCCAACGTGCACACAGCTTCTCTGTGGCATCCAAAGGTCCAGACACAGACAGGGGTGCCCAGCTCTGCCTGCCCAAGGGAGAGCCCCAGAGCACTTCATGTGGCTCCTGCTGCCCAGGAGCTCTCCCAGGGCTGTCGTGGGGCAGGGCCAGCTGGAACAGCCAGCCCTGTGCCCTGTGCCCTGTGCCCAGGCAGCAGGAGGGCAGCAGCACCAACCCACCCAATGCCTGCTGCAGTGAGGGGGAGAGCAGGGGCCTCCTGCCTGGGGAAGGAACCTCTGCCTGGGGAAAAGTTTACAGCTTTCCTGTTCATCTTGAAATGACTTTGATTAAAAAAACAGACCCGGACTAAATTTTCATTTTTGCTAATTTGATTGTCAGCCTTGATTTTCTCAGTTTCCTGCATAGCTCATGACATGGCACAATTAGTTCTTTACTGCTAAGATCAAGCCACGAAAACACTTGAAAAAGTACCCCTGGATTTGATTATTTTCTTTTTTAAATAAAGTGAAGGTTAAGTACTGCATGGTGACGCCTAAGGAGCACCTCAGCACTGTGACTCCATCAGCACCAGAGAACATGGAGAGACTTCAAACAAGCTCTTCAAATTGCAAGTGTTTAGGAGCTCTTGATTTTATTATTTTTTAATAAAATGCCCCCTTTGAAGTCTCTGCACCACACTAAACTTCAAAGATCACACCTTAGCATGTGCTGTTTCCAAGCCACAACCCTTAATTAATTAAAGCAGAGCAGATACAAACCAGGGCACTGGCGTGGGGCTGAGCAGAGCTGGGACAGGGCTCAGGGATGGGGAGGTGAAGGAAAGGCAAAGGCAGAGGCAGGTTCTCCTCCAGTGTCTGCTCATGGCTTTGTGCTGAAGAGAAACCCAGATGCTTTTCCATTGCCTTCAGCTCTGGCTGTAATGACAGGCTCCTTGGAAGTCATTAAACATGTCATGTCTGTCTGCCCCGGCCGGGCAGCCCAGGCTGCAGCAGTTGCAAAAAGCATCTCAGGCAGCCCCACAATGGCTGCAGTGTTCCCTGGCCAGCAGCTGTAAATTCCTGCTGCTTGATGAGAGAAACATCCACAAGCTTCTAGTGCTGCAGGGTAGGAGCAGTGGGTATTAAATCCACATTGTTACAGTGCCTGGCCCCGGAAGCTTTTTCCTTAGCTGAGGCAGCTCTGGTGTGAGGTGGCATTTGTTGCCACCGTGCCAGTCCTAGGCTGCCCAGGCTGTCTGGACAGCAGCCAGGTCAGTGGCCAGGGGCAGATGCTCACACTTGCAGTGACACTGTGATCCTGCCAGCAGCACCCACACCTTCCAGCAGTGCACTGAGTGACCAACATCTGTCCCACAGGACTCCAAGGGGAGACAGTGGTGCAGGGTCCTCTCTACATGGTTTGGTTTAAGGGACTCAGGTTGTTTTTAACACACAGCAGCTTTGTGTTTCCAATAAAAGCAGGAGAAAGAAGCAAGAGCAGCTGCCCTGACAACACCGTGCTCTCCATTCTGTAAGCATGCCTGCCTGTCATGGAAAGAAACTCATCATGAGCATGGCCAGGAGGGATGTGGGGATGCCCTGGAGCTCCCTGACCCACAGAACTGCTCCCACCATCCCACGGAGCATTCACCCAGCCAGAGGAGCCTCCACACAGACCCAGAGCCAAGGCCTTCAGTGCTGGAGAGGATGGCACAGGGCAGGTGCCCTCCTCCTGCCACCAGCCAGGCACAGAGCCACAGCCCTGCCCAGCCCAAAGCTCCTCTGTGCCACATGGGATCCAGATCTTCTAATGGGATTGAATTCTTTAAGTGCTCAAAATCATTACTGAAGCCACATATTTCTATCAGGTAAATTTCATCTGCATATGCAAATGATATCTAAATACACTGCACCATTAATATGATCAGTAATTACATAATAATAGTCACCAATCTCCACACACATCAAACTTACAGTTTTGTAGCTATTAAGGAAACTGTGCTTTGTAATTAAGATAATCCTCATTTCCAGATGCTAATTAACTATATAATAATTAGCTTCTTTTGCTAATGCAAATTAAGTATTTTCATCCTTATTGGTAAAAGAGTTGCTTATCACTTAAAAAAGAGACGACCTATAAATAATCCCTCCTCCTCACTAAAGGTGAAAAGGTAACTCCATTTTTATCAGTCTCATTTGTGAATGTAAATTAGCCCTGATTAATCAGACCACAGATTAATGTGCCCATCTTGTGGCACGGCCTGGCGTGGCCCTCCAGCCCTCAGAGGGTGAGGTTTGCTCATGGCACCCAGGAGCCCCCGGCTCCTTCCTGCTGGTGCTGGCACTGCAGAGCTCTGTGCCTCAGCACGGTGGGGACAGGCCAGGAGCCCCAACAGGGACACCCAGTGCCACCACCCTGTGCCACCCAGCCCGGTCCAGGAGCACCCAGAGCCAGCCCAGCATGGTGGGATGGGCCAGGAGCCCCAACAGGGACACCCAGTGCCACCACCCTGTGCCACCCAGCCCGGTCCAGGAGCACCCAGAGCCAGCCCAGCACACCGAGCTGGTGCCACGAGCCCGGGGGTGGCAGGCAGTGGTGGCAGCTGCAGTGGCAGCAGTGCCAGCCCGCTGTGCCACCCAGCACGGCCCAGCCTTGGTGCAGAGCATTCATCATCTGCTAAACCAATCCACCCACTCTGCAGCACCATTTGTCATTAATTATGCTAATCAGCACACCATTACTCTCCGATGACACCACGGCACTTATTAGCCAGTTATGGTTTTTCAAAAGCACAGCTCATTGTGTATGTGAGTGCTGCGCCTGCATTAGCCTACAGGGAAGAAATGTCCAATTATGAAAAGAAGAAATTTGCCATTATCTCCCTCTAACAAACCAATTTAGTAATTATAAAAGTCTCTGAACTCAGAAGGATTTGTTAAGAAAAGCTGAGTGATGAAACCAGAGAATTTTCTTTGCAATAACTTTCTGAGCTGGAATTGAAGTGACAACAGAGAATGAGCAGTTTTTATTATCCTAATTACAACTCTTGCATCTTCACTTTAGACGATCAAAAAGCAGAATTTATCTAAACACAGGCCCGTATTTGGCTCTTCCCTTAACCTGATGTGTTTATTTTAACAGATATGCAGCCAAATGTGCATAACATGTCACAGACCCCGAGATGGGCTGGCCAGTTCCCAAGGTGCAGCTCTGCAGCGTGGATGGGATAATGCAGCAGCCACCCAGGCAAAGGCAGAGCCACCCAGGCACACACCAGGCGTGGGGACACTGGCCAGGAGCAGGGACACCTCCCGTGCTGACACAGCTACAGGGATGGAGCCGGGTCCTGCAGAGTCCCTGGCTTTGTTGGAGCATCCAATTCCTCCCCAATTCCTCCACTGATTTGCTCACTGCAAGGAGACACCACTACTTTTAGACCCTTAATATGTGTTAAGAGCTCATTAATATCATCAGAGCAAATGGGCCTATTAAAACATCTTTAAGCAATATCTGAACATACATCTCCCTAAACTATATTTAATGACTGTACTTAAGATACATTATATGAAAGTCTTAATGAGACATTAGATAGCATTTTGAAGATTAAAATTAGAGAATCCATATAAAGTCTGTCCACTTAATTTAGCCTTAAGCTGCACTGATGAAATACGTTACCACCAAATTATTACTTCATTAGAACAAATATTTTCTAATAATTCTGATTTATGCCATTAGTTGTCTCCATATATACTGTATACTTGTATCTATATGTACATATAAAAGAATGTATAAAACCACTTTCTAGTTCAGGAGAAGACAGGAGAAATTCTGAGTTTTCTAACAGCTGTTAACTACTTGTCTTTTTTTCTATTGAGTTAAAAATATGCACTCTTCATAACAATCCATTTATGATGCCCCATTTATCCATTAAAAGGCCATTGCTTTTCAAGGACCAGTAAGGTGCCTTGGGGCAGAGGTTGAGGAGGGTGGCAGTGCAGCCCCCAGCCCCAGGCCAAGCAGGACCCTTGCTCTGCACTGCCCATGGCCCAGCCAGGGATGGGACCTGCCAAAGTTACCCAGGGCCCGACAGGACCTCTGCCCAAACCTGCAGCAGTGCCCACGGATGGGCACCCACCCACCTGGGCACTGCTGCAGCACAGCCAGGCCACGGGACACCCCCCAAAAACCCAGCCACTGCCAAAACAAACTGCAAGGAACTTATTAGCAAGAGGGGTTTATGTGTGGTTTATTTTGTAGAAACAGCTTTTCATTAGATAAATGAAGCCCAACAACCTTTACAAATGTTTCCAATTATGCAGTGATGCCATTGAGATATCTGGATGGTGATAATCAGGGAAAACACCAGTGACATCTCCTGCTCGGAGCTGGAACGTGCTGTGCCGCCTGCACGGCTGCTCCTCCCAGGCCCATCCCACCCAGCCCCAGCAGGCACGCACAGACTCCTGCTCTCTCCCATGGAATCTGCACTATTTACATTCATCCTGCCCAAGCCTTCTATCCAAAACAGTGAACATCTCATTGTACCAATTCTGCATTTTGAACTGTGCGAATTAAGCATTCTTCATAAATAACAGCCTGGTTTGCTGCACTGCAACTCCTTTTTATTAGCAGCACAGAAATGCACAATGAGCAGCGTGTTCTATTATTCTTTGTCAAATCACAGAATGCTGCATTAGAATAACTCTGCTGGTCAATGTAATATAGTATATTAAATTCAACTTCTGTGCAAAACCCACTGTAAAACAGCATGATAAGAAGGCTATAAAAATTTAATTTTACTCCAAACTCCATCAAAAAAAAAAAAATGGTGTGAAAAGTAATTTTGCATAATCAGTACACGCCATCTGGAACAATTAACTGATTTCTATAGAACTATGAGGATCAGTCATATCTGCTTATTAAAGATCAGAAATTATACAAGTAATAAATCCTTGAAAAAACTAAGCGTACTCCCGCCTGTCAATGCTATTTTAACTTCAAATACTGAGGAACGCCTGATAAGGCTGAAAAGAAGAGATTAATATATGCAAATTACATCCAGCATTTAAAATCCCCAACAACTGTCTCTGGTTTTCTGTCCCTTATTTGCTGCCTTTATGTTTTATTCATAGACCAACTCACCTGTCACTTCATAAGCTATAATATTATGGGGGGTATTATTAAACAGCATAAAGCCAAGCTTTAATTGGAAAGCTTCATTGCATTTTCCAATTATTTGGAGTAAATTAAAAGCAGATGCACATAGTTTAATAAGGATTCTAATATCAGTTCCGGGAAATCAAAATTCATTGTCATTACTATGCTGTGATAGTTTTGCAAACTGTACTCAATTTTGGAGGTTTTGAAAAGAAAATCTGTCTCTGCAATCTGTTAATTGTCATTTGGTTAATAACTGTTTAAATATCCAAACCTCTGAGCGGCTCCCTATTTTAAAAAAAATTAAACTCTGGCACTGGCAAAGCAAAACAAACAGTGCAGGCCACCCCAAGGTTGTGCTCCATGGGAATGGCACAAGCTCATCCTCATCCTCTTCCTCCATCAGCCACTGCTGACACCCCAGTCCTGGGATCCAGGTCACCTCCAAGGGATCACCACCCTTCCCTGCACCACAAACTGCTGCTCTGGGGTGAGGACACCCCAGTCCTGGGATCCAGGTCACCTCCAAGGGATCACCACCCTTCCCTGCACCAGCCCTGGCTGTGCCACCAGGCTGTGCCCTGTACACCTGCTCATACATAATTCATGGCTCCGGGGTTACAGACGGATAATCCTCTCAGCAGAGACTGAGCAGCCTCCTTGGAAGGGGATGTGGGAGCTGAGGAAACGGGAGAAGCCCGGGAGCAGGAGGGGACACGGCAAGGGCAGGGCAGTACCAGCCAGGGCCTGGAAAAAACAAGTATTGTCTGTCTGAAAATGTCACCTGTGAGAGCCCATGGCTCCATCACCCCCGTTTGGGGTCTGTGCCCCAGCACAGCCTGGGTAACACGGGGGGCACGCTGACACAGCACACCAAGGATGGGATAATTTAGGAAGAAAGATACTTTTTGAATCTCATTAAGTATAGTATTAAGTAACACACTTTCCTTTCTGAAATATGCAGCTGCAGCATTTTACATGAGACTCCAGCCCCCCTGAACTGCTGGATATTAATAGAGCCTTTCATAGCTGGAAGATTATCCAGGTCTCTCAGTCCAAAGACTGGAAACTGCAATAGGGTAAAGAACAGGCTGACTTTAATCTCGGCTTCAGGAAAGAGGTTTCAATACAGAATAAAGCCTGTGTCACGACTTGTCTGGCTTTTGGACCATCCTGATTAAAATTCAGTGTCACAAAATATATATTTAGTTCCGCTTCTACTCTTAAGAAGCGCCAAGAGCTAAGTGAAGGGATGGGCACCGACAGTAAAATGCAGCACAGGACCTCCCCTCCCGAGACTGGGGGTCTCAAAACCCTTGAATATTAGAGACAATTGCAGAACCACCAGGAACTGTGCTAGGAGATGAAGATAAAAGCAATCCTTGTGCACTGATCCAGAAAATAGAATCTCCTTTTTTTTTTCCAAATTACCTGTTTTAGTAAACACACTGTGACAAGTGCATAATTTAATTATCTACAAAAATAATGAAGTAAAACAATAGTTTGTAAAAATAAATTATTAACCTCTGATTAAAACACCTGTCCTCCTATATACAGAAAACAGCTACTGCATCTTTTAAAAGGAAATAGACAACTAAAGAAGTGGCACATAACATAACCTGGCACTTTGCAACAAGAAGGAAGTTGACATATGGGCACTAAAATATAACAAAATCTAAATACAGAAGACGTCTGAAATAGACTTATTTTGTCACTATCAAAGAAAAAAAAGAAAAAAAAAATGGGCGGGGAGGGGCGTAGATACCCCAAGGCATTTCCAAGTCAGCCCCTCCTGAACAGGAGGGCTCAGGAAGGCAAGTGCTGTGTCAGGAGCAGGGTGTGAAGTGAGTGCTTCCCACGGCACTGCCCAGACAGATGACACCTGCCAGAGCCCCAGCCTGCAGTACAGAAAAGCAACTCGGTTTCCTTTTCAGGAATCCACTGCCTTTGATGTTTTTCCAGACCATTAACATCAGTTTCCACTCTCTCTGCTGCCTCCAGAGAGCTGGATTAGAAACCTGCGTGGAGTGAACGCCAAATGTCGCTGCAGTGCCTGCAGAACAGCCCGGGCTCTGCACACAAAGCCCAGCTCAGCCTGAGCCATGGCAGAGCCTGGAACAGCCCCGGGCTCTGCACACAAAGCCCAGCCCAGCTCAGCCTGAGCCATGGCAGAGCCTGGAACAGCCCCGGGCTCTGCACACAAAGCCCAGCTCAGCCTGAGCCATGGCAGAGCCTGGAACAGCCCCGGGCTCTGCACACAAAGCCCAGCCCAGCCTGAGCCATGGCAGAGCCTGGAACAGCCCCGGGCTCTGCACACAAAGCCCAGCCCAGCTCCTGCCATGGCAGAGCCTGGAACAGCCCCGGGCTCTGCACACAAAGCCCAGCTCAGCCTGAGCCATGGCAGAGCCTGGAACAGCCCCGGGCTCTGCACACAAAGCCCAGCTCAGCTCCTGCCATGGCAGAGCCTGGAACAGCCCCGGGCTCTGCACACAAAGCCCAGCCCAGCTCCTGCCATGGCAGAGCCTGGAACAGCCCCGGGCTCTGCACACAAAGCCCAGCCCAGCTCAGCCTGAGCCATGGCAGAGCCTGGAACAGCCCCGGGCTCTGCACACAAAGCCCAGCCCAGCCCAGCCTGAGCCATGGCAGAGCCTGGAACAGCCCCGGGCTCTGCACACAAAGCCCAGCCCAGCTCCTGCCATGGCAGAGCCTGGAACAGCCCGGGCTCTGCACACAAAGCCCAGCTCAGCTCAGCCTGAGCCATGGCAGAGCCTGGAACAGCCCCGGGCTCTGCACACAAAGCCCAGCCCAGCCTGAGCCATGGCAGAGCCTGGAACAGCCCCGGGCTCTGCACACAAAGCCCAGCCCAGCTCCTGCCATGGCAGAGCCTGGAACAGCCCCGGGCTCTGCACACAAAGCCCAGCCCAGCTCCTGCCATGGCAGAGCCTGGAACAGCCCCGGGCTCTGCACACAAAGCCCAGCTCAGCTCAGCCTGAGCCATGGCAGAGCCTGGAACAGCCCCGGGCTCTGCACACAAAGCCCAGCCCAGCCTGAGCCATGGCAGAGCCTGGAACAGCCCCGGGCTCTGCACACAAAGCCCAGCTCAGCCTGAGCCATGGCAGAGCCTGGAACAGCCCCGGGCTCTGCACACAAAGCCCAGCCCAGCTCCTGCCATGGCAGAGCCTGGAACAGCCCCGGGCTCTGCACACAAAGCCCAGCTCAGCTCAGCCTGAGCCATGGCAGAGCCTGGAACAGCCCCGGGCTCTGCACACAAAGCCCAGCTCAGCTCCTGCCATGGCAGAGCCTGGAACAGCCCCGGGCTCTGCACACAAAGCCCAGCCCAGCTCCTGCCATGGCAGAGCCTGGCTCACCCTGCCCTGGCTGGGCTGCCCCAGGCTGGCACCTCTGCCCTCTGCCCCTCCCCAGCGGGGCTCTGCTCTGTCCTTCCTGCTGGGAACACTCACGTGTGACCCAGCAGGTGGAATTTGGACTGAAGCCTCAGCTCACAAATGTTTCCCTCTCCAAACTCTCATACCACAGTTTGCTCTGACCTTTCCCAAAAACTGTCTTAAAGAGGGCAATAAATACTTAAATATCGTAAAAAGCTATTTATATATACATGTAATAAATACCCATTTAAGTAAATATTTACCTCCCTAAGGTAATAAATACCGGTGTGTGACTCCAAAATAAACAAGGCAGAGCTGTGGAGAAGCTGGCACCTGTGAGAGCTGCACATGGAAACCTGCCCTCCATGGCATGCTGGCACTCACACTGAGCCAACGCTGTGCTGGCAGCCTGCCACACTTCCCTTCTCACTGAAAACACTTCACACAAGTAGCTTGATATGCATCAATTAAAGTGTTCAAAGACCACAAAACAGTACCTGTAAGGTAAGAAACACATGCAAAGGCACTTCAGCATCAAATGACTGCTGGAAAAGTCCCTGCTCCTCAGCCAAACAAACAGCAAATGCTGTGGTCTGTCACAGCATGGACACTGCTCTATCAGAAGATAAAGTGTGTTATGTTTTTTGGGATGTGACATCTAAGCTCCAACCCACAGGACATGGCTTTTCTCCTCTTAAAGAGAATAAAAACCTTCACCTGCAGCTCAGCAAGGTCTTGAACTGAACATGCTCCGAGTGGTGAGAGATGCTGTACTTGTGGATCCTGGTTTATTTCTATAGATTAACACGACTTGAGGATGGGTGCCTAAACTTATGGATGACATGTTAGTATGTCCAGCTAACATCGTTAATTTCTTAAGGTACTTCCACAAACGTTTTGCCTGTTTGGGGCTGACAGCTGGCAAGTGTTACCTGAAAATGCTACCAACAAATATATAGCAATGTTCTGCTTTTGTTCTACTGCTTTCCCATATTTAAGTGTTCAAAAGATGAACCTCAGTCCAACCCAAGGGTAAGTGATCATCTTGTTATCTCCAAGTTTCTCCCAGAATAAATATCCTTGGAAAGGTTCATATGAGTGAAGTTGGGTTTCTGGCTACACACTGCCAGCTGCAGCAGGATCTGGAAGTTCATACAATTGTTTCGTGCATAAAACTGGTGTAAAGAGGCTTTAATTGCTTTATGCACACATTCTGATGGCGTTGTACAGACTGACAGACTCCCTACAACACAATTTCTATGCTCATCTGAGAACAGGCCGAGAGAGAATGAGATTGTCCTGGAGTCAAATTACACAAACTTGTCTGCTGCTGCCCCAAAACACATTTATCTGTAATGCAAGGCTGAAGATGGCTACAGGGGAACTTCAGGGGGCAAAAAAGACAACCCTGCTCAGCACAATGCACAGATCATTGGCAGCAAGGGCTGGAACCCTCTGCTCAGTAACTTCAGAACGCTGCAGTGGTGTTAGAGCCCATCCAATTAAGTGATGCCTGCAGAATATTTACACTCTTACATCTCTTGGTTCCTGGAAGGGTTAAAGCTTATTATTAGCATATAATTTACAGGTCCCTTCTCCCAGGAAAGAAATAATGCACAGTAAATGCCACATTCATTTTAATAATACATGTTACAGTCTGTGCCCAACATCTGCACAAAGGTAAAGCAGACAGATTTTTTTGACATGTCCCACTCTGCTATCGAAACACAGGCTTTTTGTTTTGTAAGTGATGGAAGGTTTAATCAAGGAAGCAGGCAATTCATCAATCGAAACAAGGCTGCTCACACTGCCCTGACAGCACACACATGGTTTTATACAGAAGAAACCTGGCCACCTGTCAGCAGCACCTTTTACATCAGGATATACAAATACACTGGGTGATCAATCCTCCAGCTCTTCCCATTCATTTCTTCATTTTCTTATTGTATTTTTCTTTATGCTAGATGTTGCCCTCATTCTCTGCAGGAATAGATGGGAGACAAGGCAGGCTATGGCTGTTTATACACTATCATAAAAATTTATATACCCTTAGAGTGACTTATTTCCCTTCCATTTGAGTACCATTATTATAAATAATTTTTCACTTCATTGAGGAATTTTCCCTGTATGTTATTATCTGTGCCTGCCTGTGAGGGCTGCCTCTCCCTCACTGTGCTTGTGCCTCTGATAAGCCAAAGCAATATGCTGCCAGAAGATGCTCAAGTCTGAAATGAAGGCAGTATGTAGTCACAACAACATCTTAATTAAACTGAAGGCCATGAGGAAAGACTGTGCTGTGAAATACTGAGCTGTGTCTGTCAACAGGTCTGTCTGGAGCGAGGCATTCTTCTTGCAGCAGCTGCCTGGCCCAGCATGCACATTAAACCTGCCAGCTCCTCAGCACCCTGCCCCAGCAGCACCCACAGACCTCCTGCACCAGAACTCATTCTGCCTTTTGGTCTGGGTGCCTGGCACAGGGTGGCATGAGGGAGGCTGCCAGGCACGAGGGTGATGCCAGCAGTGCTCTGGGCAGTGCCTCCCCCCTGCACCCTGCCAGGGGCACACTTACTGGCATGTGCCAAGAGAAGGCTCCTGAATTTCTGGTCACCCAGTGTGCCATGGCCAAGACTGGCAATGACAAAAGACTGGTCAGAAATTGTAATTGCTGCTTTTAGGACCATTCTTCCCTTGACTCCAGTTTTGTGCAAACAACTGCCCAAGGGGTAAGGGGCAGTTCCAGTGAGGATACAGTTATTCTGCCAAAATATATTTGCAACATAAAAGTGGGACTGACAGCCAAAATTCATTTTATCTTCCACAGCTGGAAGTGTTGTTTTCATAGAATACTGAGAAAATCCTGGGTGTCTACAGAGAGCAAAGAGAGCCCAGGCTGCAGCTCCTCATCCTACCCCATTGCAGCCCTCCCTTCCCAGGCAGACTGAGGCCACACCAAACTCCCAAGAGACTGCTCTCAATGGCTTTTGTTCCCCGCAGCAAGAAGCCCTCTTGTGAGCTGGGAGCCAAGAGAGGGAGCCCAGAGCCCGTGCCTGTGTGTGCCGGGGGCCCAGCTCCCCTGGCCCTCCCCTGGCAGCAGCCCAGGCGTGGCAGCCGGCTCCTAAATCTCCTGTTGCCATGGCACTGCAGCAGCACTGCAGAGAGCCCAGACTGGCTGCACACGACACCGACGGAACAGGAAACTTGGGAATGGCTTCCAGAGCGTGTCTGGGGGCTAATCCACCTCCCAAAGGCTGGAGCACACAAAGGGAACTGCGGCACCTCGCTGCAGCTGCTGACAAGGCAGCCGTGGGCAGGAGCTGTGCACGAAAATCCTGTCAGTGCACAGGATGTGTCATACGACAAGAGCCTTTCTCTGCAAAGAGCTCGCAGCTGTAATAGCCATTACAACATATGCACAACTCATAACAGTGGCTCTGGAGGAGAATGTGCAATTGGAGGAAAAATAAAGAGTTATATACTTGAAAATGTGCTCGAGCAAACATGAAGAACTAATGCCCTGTCTGGCTCCACGAGGCCTTGTTTTGTGCTTTGCCTGTAAGGATCTGGTGAAGTGTTCAGGCTCTGTGCAAAGCAGGCACCAGGAGCAGAGGCCAGCACAGCCTGCAGCAAGGGCAGTCCCCTGACACTGCACAGAGCTGCTGCCCCAGCAGAGAAAGCACAGCTTGTCATCCATCCCAGGCAGAACTGCCTCCTGCCAACACACCAACACACCTTCCCTGACATTTCCAAATGTATCAGGGCAGGAGAGCAACAAGAAAAACGAGGACTGACAAGTATTATGCAATTGTTACATTTTATCTCTTTGGGAACCTGAAGCTGCAGTTTCAGGGAGAGATTATTTAAATAACCCTTTGATTATGGTACATGAATTAATGCCATGTTCCTATATTACAAGTGTCACTCAGTACTAACAGTGAACCCGTCAGTGGTACTTTTTTGCCATCCTCTCTTTCCTGATTACACACAAGCACCTTCAACTGCACAGCCCACTGAACCCACTGCTGGATTTCCAAACTGTCCTAAAATCTCCTTCAGCCAGATGAAGGGACTAGACTTTCATTAGGCTTTGACAGAGTCAGGTTTAAATCCAATATCTTTCTCCTCTTGCAAAAACAACATAAAACAGAGCAAAACTTGTGCATTCTACCATGATTCTACCATGCCTCTGACAGTATTTCTTCAGGTGTGATAGCACTAGAGAACCCCCTGGCAGCAGGGCTGCAGTGGCCCAGCAGCAAGGGCAGGGTGGCACTCACCTGAGATGGCATACAGGTTGGAGTGCTCCAAATCCAGGCGGCTGCTGTGGCTCTTGCCCCGAAAGCTGGCTGGCAGTGTCAGAGAGATGTGCCTGAGGGAAAGGGAGCAAAGGGAAAACGTTAGCACAGAGCACAGGGTGCTGCTCCTGCCAGCTCACTGCAGCCAGGTTAAGCAGCAAACACCAATTTTAATGTTGCTTCCAAAGCTGTCTACACTCAGTGTCAGCCCCTTCCAGCCCTTGGAGTGCAAGAGTGGCCACCCACCCTGAGCAGGGCATTCACAGCAGCTCCACACCATCAGCACCCACCAGCAGCCAGCACAGCTCTGCCCCTCTAATCCACATCTCTGCTTCTCTCATGCACATCCCCATTGGCGTCAATGTTAATAAAATGTTATCATTAATCTTCTGGACTGCATTGCCACACATAAAAAAATAGAGATGTTTCCTCTTCATGGAGGGGCTCAGGGCAGCGTGAGGCAGAGGGAGCAGCTCCCACCTCAGCTGAGTGAGAGCTCCTGAATCTGGGCATGTCCCTCCTGCCAGGAGAGCCAGGCTGCCTTTGTGTGAGACAGGGGCCCGGGTACTCCCCAGCACTGCATCACACCCTGCCCTCAGCCAGCAGCTTTTATCTACCACATGAATCATCTGGAAGTTATCTGCCTTCAAAAACAGGACACGTTTTGGGAAGAACAAGGTATTTTTAGCCCTTGATGCAGATGATGGTGAACAGCACAGATAAAATAAGAAAAAGCAAACATCAGTCTGAGTTCGCTTTTGCTTTCCAAAGCTATTTTTAACCAAAAAAAGATGGTGTGAAAATATATTTGAATTTGGCTATCAGTTTGCTGTTTGAAACACAATCCACATGAGAGTCTCTGGAGAGAGGCATGCTTGTTATGAACACACTTTAAAACAGGAGACCACTGCCTGTGGGCATGACATGCTTCTCATTTGATTTTTAATAGAAGAATTCAAAAATATTTTCCAAGCCACCAAAGGCAGCCAGTAGAAAGTCTGAATTTCTCTGCCCTCTATGGGGGACTGCTTTCTTCTCAGCAGAAATTGTTCTGACGTAGGACTGGGCATTCCATCACTCCAGCTGCTACAGACAGCCAGAGAGATGGCTTCAAGATGAACATTAGCTGCACAAGACAGGGCAGTGACTGCTGCATGGAAATCAGCTCTCCCCTTCCCTCTTTCTTTTTATAAAAGATGACATTGTAGGGAGGAATGGGAAACAAAGCCTAATTTATTTTAAATTAATGTAAACTTTGGCCAGGATCAATAGAGCTTATACCTACAAACTTGATTGCATAATGCATTTTCCTCATGTGTTGTGAGAGCCAAATCATTTTGCATTGTAGAAGACAAAAAAAAGAGGCTGCCACTGAAAAGCAAGAAAATCCCAATTACAAAGTCCCCAAGTTCCTAAACACATATCGTGAAAGTATGTGCAGTTCTGTGGCATATGGCAAATCAATTACTAGTTTAAATTTTAAAACAAAAACATGGTAAATGTGTTGCACAAATAATCAAGAACAACGGTTTGGTTTAGATTACAGCGGCCACTAGAGTTTTGAATACAATTAATCATCATTCCAGGCACCAGGAAGCCATATTGACACTTATTCCTAATTTGAATATTTAATTAGGGTGAAGTTCTTCATCAAATTATCACAGAACTGGGAGGAAAGCCTAAAAGATTTAAACAATTACTACTTTAACCCTTACCCAACTGCTCACCTGTGAGCACAACAATCTCCTCCTGCTCTGCAGAGCTGGAACATGCTCAGGCAATGTGACAAGGCAGTTTGTAAAAGGCCCTACAAACACCCTGGGAAAGGGGAACACACACCCAGCACCCCAAAGGGCTTCTCTGGAGAGGCCAGGCTGGCACAGGCTTGTTCCTCTGACTGCCTGTCAGAAGACCAGAGCAAAGCTTTTGGGCCACATCTCTATTTCAGCATCAAGGGTGCTTCCTTCCAGGGCTTTTTTGGTTTGGGGCTCTTCGGTTTGGTTATTTTTCATTGAAGAGCCTGTCCAGAACCATGTACCAGGCTCTTCCTGCTGGCACAGCCACTTGTCCTGCCCGGGGCCTGCAGCAGGAGCTGGTGGGATGGGGCTGGAGGCCAGGGCTGCTCCAGACCTGCTGTAGCTGCAGCACCCCACGAGCATCCTCCCTGTGCACAGCCCTGCCTCCAACAGCCCTTCGTGTGCTGTATTAATCCAGATAAGAAAATCTCTTTTAATGAGGAGTGATATACTTATGAACTCTCTAGAGTCATAATTAGAGCAAACTAATTGAAGTTGTGTTTTGACACACTTTCCAAATTCACGGGTACTGCATGACATATTCACAACACTACTGCTGCACACCGTGGTGACAGCAAAATCATTAGGCTAATAACACTTATTTGCATTCTGATCATGCCAGCACGGCCGTTAAATGCTGCCTCAACCAGCACTCGTTTACTCAGAAACTTTCCACTGAAAGATATTAACAGTAATTATTAGTACCTCAGTGAATCTCTGGTGTTAAGGAATGGCAACTCAGACTGTCCCCATGGCAATTCTGTCCCTTTTGAACTGCCACAGCAGCAGCTTTTCCCTCCCCAAAGACAAGCACTGAGGCAGTCTGAGCTCAGTCTGGACAGTCCTGGCAAGGCCAGGCCCAGGGCTCCAGCCTTTCCCTCCACAGCTGCAGTCAAACCCATACTGCTCCAACACCAAACATATTTTTTCACAGCATATGATAATTTGATAATTTCAAGACAATTCAGAGCAAGTTTAATCACCCTTTTCACTCAGTTGCTCTTTTATTCAACAAATCCACAAAACAAGTCAGCATGTGATAAGGAGATCTTCACGTGCAGGCAAAGGGGATTTGAGGTCTGTGCACATTATGGCCACTTTTTGAACATTTTTGGACAGAAACTCACATAAAACAGGCCCAGGAATGCCCTACAGTTCCAAACCTGTTATTAAGAACTGTCTGCAGGAAGGTGATGAACTGCTTTTGAAGTGATGGGGCAAGTACTCATAAAAAGGAACAGAGGACCACAAGGGGAAGTGCCAGATATCAAAGGATGCTTCATAATTCATACAAAAATATCAACAAAGCACAGCAAAAGCCCACTGGTAAGTTGGGCTTTGGACCCAACAGGGACAGACTGGGGTGGCACAAACATGACACCCACAGCAGCATCTCAACTGTCAGGCAGAAAGTTTCATTTTTTCACAACCTTCAGAACAGACTGCAAAACCTGCAGTCTCATGGGAATACCTTACCAAAAAACCCACAACAGCCTTACTTTCCATAAACAATGGTCATCATGTAAAGATCATTCCTCATGAAAAATTGAGAACAGAGCAATTAAATTTCCAGCTGTAGAGAGCTGAAAACACACCTAAAATGAGTTAATATCAGGCTGCAGCTCTCAAGAAATGTAATCCAACACGAAAGCTTTGCTTATGCAGACTGGAAGAGGCACATTTCTAAGAAAGTAACTGCTGGGGTTCTATGAACTGACACCAGAGGACTTGGCAACCACCCCCTGGAGCAGGAGGCATCTCCCAGGCTGCAGCTCTCGGCCACTGCAGGTATCTGTGCTTCCAGCAGTGGCAACATCCCAGCTACAGCATTTCTTCACAGCCCTTAACTCTGACTGTGTTGGGGCACTGAGATGCCAGAACACCTACCTCATACTCCAAAGAACTGCAATGAAAACCTCAACTGCGAGGCAAGAATCACCTCGGGTAATGGACTTCATTCCAGACAATCTATTCTAATCGTGTAAACCAAATATTTAAATACTTTTTAAAACCTTCCTGACCCTTTCCCTAAAACAAGCAACATATGGGCTTTGCAAGCATTTCATCTCATTCCAAGCTACTAAAATATCCTGTTTCCTAAGAGTCAGTGAGAACTGGGGGGTGCCAGATCCAGGTTTTATAAAAGCCCAATGGCAGGAGAGAATGAAAAAGAGTGAGCGATTCTTTCCACATTCAGATCTCCTCATTTAACTTTTCCAGCTGCAAGGAGGGAGGAGGGCAGCACACCCTGCAAGCTCTGGGCCCAGGGGTGCCTCTGCCAAACCCTGCACCAGGGCAGGAGGGATCTGTGCCAAACCCTGCACCAGGGCAGGAGGGATCTGTGCCAAACCCTGCACCAGGGCAGGATGGATCTGTGCCCCTGTGCCAAACCCTGCACCAGGGCAGGAGGGATCTGTGCCAAACCCTGCACCAGGGCAGGATGGATCTGTGCTCCTGTGCCAAACCCTGCACCAGGGCAGGAGGGATCTGTGCCCCTGTGCCAAACCCTGCACCAGGGCAGGATGGATCTGTGCCCCTGTGCCACCCCTGCACCAGGGCAGGAGGGATCTGTGCCAAACCCTGCACCAGGGCAGGAGGGATCTGTGCCCCTGTGCCAAACCCTGCACCAGGGCAGGAGGGATCTGTGCCCCTGTGCCAAACCCTGCACCAGGGCAGGAGGGATCTGTGCCCCTGTGCCAAACCCTGCACCAGGGCAGGATGGATCTGTGCCAAACCCTGCACCAGGGCAGGAGGGATCTGTGCCCCTGTGCCAAACCCTGCACCAGGGCAGGATGGATCTGTGCCCCTGTGCCAAACCCTGCACCAGGGCAGGATGGATCTGTGCTCCTGTGCCAAACCCTGCACCAGGGCAGGAGGGATCTGTGCCAAACCCTGCACCAGGGCAGGAGGGATCTGTGCCACCCCTGCACCAGGGCAGGAGGGATCTGTGCCCCTGTGCCAAACCCTGCACCAGGGCAGGAGGGATCTGTGCCCCTCTCCAGCTGAATGCACAGCCCTGGGGATGCTCACAGGGCCACAGCATCTGCTGCAAACCCACAACCCAAAGTGCATGGCCTAATGCAGAATGGAGCTCCTGCAGCTTCCTCTACATGGGGATTAATTCAGATCAGAGGATTTGAGTAACTAGGACAGAAACAAACAACAGAAAAAACCCTAATAAGTTGAATTTACACCGCTGGGAAGTGTGAGCTGCAGCCCAGGAAATCCTCCCAGGCAGAGGCTGCAGCGAGAGCTGAGAGGCAGCACTGCAGGCACCGAGGGGCTCCTGAAGCCTCGGCTGAGCAGAGCCTGCCTCGGGAGCTCCACATCCTTCACGAGCTGCTCTCCAGAGTCACGAGTTTTCAGATAATGAAGCAGTAGGGAAAAATTGCCAAACAGCAGAAATACTCCAGAAAGATAAATTACACACGGTGTAAGATTCCTGGGTTAGGACTTTAAATTCTGTCAAATTAATCAGCACAATGAAGCCCAGGCTCCCAGGCCAGATGCAAAACCCCTGTGAGAGACGAGCCCCTGGCTGGGGGTGGTGGGGGCTGCCCAGGCACACCCTGGAGTGCTGCAGGCACAGCCCGGGCCCAGGGACATCCACACCTCCCCTGCAAAACCTGTTAAACAAATATTCCACATAAAGACTCATTTGGGAAGAGCACATTGTCAGCACTTTGCCAGTAATAAATAATGACAGTCCAAACACTTTACTAAAAGCAATAAACTCAAGAAGTGTTTTGGAAAATGGTGAAAGTGATTGATTTAAAGGAAGTATCTGAACACAACCACATGCACTTCAGGGTGAAAGCACAGATTACAAATCAGCAGTGGCAGAGATCATATTAAATAGCAGACAACACACAAGTTTTAGGGAAAAAAAGCTCAGTTTCCCTGCAGGGCTTATTTAACAACCCAGAGCACAGCTTCTCCAAATGGATACCTCCGGTTTGGACTTAACAACCCTGTGCTATGCCCCAAAGAAAACATGCCTGCAGAAATACTGCTACAGCAGGAAGAGGGCTCTCTATAAAGAAAAATGACTCTAAGAAGATTGAAGCCTCTTCACTCAGAGCACTCCACAAATTTTTCAATGCATGCTCAAAATCGGCCAAATCCATCAGGCCCATTCTAATTACAGTTCACAGCTTTCCTTCCCAGCTGCTGCAAGAGACTCCTGTGCCTGCACACCAACAGTACTGTTTGAACATTTTTTCCAAATCATCATTTTCTACCACTAAAACACACTGGACTGTGACCAATTTTTGCACGTCTTCATCCAGCTGAGCTGGATGCAAGCCACACGGTCAGTGCTGTTTCATAAGAAACCCTTGATGGGAACCAGACCCTGGGAAACCTGTGCCAGCCCCCTGACCCACCCCAAGCATCGTGCTCAGATCTGCACAGCCTACACACACCACGGGCATTTCATCCTTACATTTTGTGTCTCAGCACCCCCCACCAGAGAGGATCCATGGAAACATTCCCTCCAGGCTTCAACTCACTGTTTTCAATCACAGGATTTTTAATCCATTGCTGCTAGGATGTGACCTCAGCCCTTATGACATCCTTGGCTTCTGCTAAGTATGTAATTTAAAAACTAGGAATATTGTGCTGTGTTTCATTGTGCAAGTGATTTGAGCATTCAAGCCACTTAATATTTTCAAAATATAGTAATTAATAACTACTTTTTTAACTTCATCTTATAGGTATTTTCCAATGCAAAACTTTCTACAATTAGTTACAGGTCAGAAGGTGGTTTTACTTTCAAGTTCTTATGAAACAGATTTAAAAATGCAACTCCATCAAGAAAACAGCACTTTGCAGAAAGGATAACACTGGCAACATTTCTCAGAACAGTTTCCAGCCATACCAGCAACATCCACCCCTAAGTACTCCCTGTCTGGCAGCATGTGGTTCGGATGAGGGATTTAAGGCAGACTCCCACTGCTCTGTCCATTCTGGCCCTCACACCACCAGCAGTGGCTGCCCCTGGGCTATGGCAGCTTTCTCAGGATTTGGCTTCTCTCTACACCAGAGCAGAACAGCTCTGAAGCCCTGGAACCTTTTCCCTTACAGTTGCATCATAAAAATCTATCTTAAATGACTAAAGAAATAAATTATTATAGCGCTTTCTAAATAACAGGGCAGCTGCTTAAAAAATAGGAAAGGCAGAAGGTTTCCCTTCCATTACCACACTGCACAGTCAGGCTGGTGCATCCCAGCCCCAGCTTGGTCTCCACACTGCCTTGTTGGTGTTGCTTTATGACCTGCCTCGATTGCACATCATCAGCCTGCAGCAGAAAGCCACAGACTGATCCCTTCCCAAGCTTACACCACTGATTTCAAACACCGCTAATAAATCAATTTGAAAAATCACACTTCCCTGCCTAGCAAAGAAATTCCTACATTCCTCAACATGAAGCTCCACTGGGAGCAGAGAACAGGAACAAATTGTTTCCTTTTCCTAAGGAGGGGCCAGCTTAACTAGTGAAAAGGTAACTGGGAGCTCAGAAGGAAAATTCACACATCTTCTCTTACTCCTGGTGTTCAAGTAGAGCAATTGCTATCTGTATCAAAGCCAGAGCTGCACCTCCCTGCTGTGGTGCTCTGCCAGAGCAGGGTCTGCAGCCCTGAGCACTCGGCAGCCCACAGTGACCTGCTCCAAGCAGGGAGGGACCAGCAGCCAGGGCTGAGCTGCAGTAAAAACGAGCTGTTTGTGTTGGTTTTCAGGCACACAGGTCAGGCCAGAGCCCCAGGTCTGGCCCCAGGTCTGGCCCGGTTCAGCTGCTCTGCAGAGCCCAGCCCAGGACGGGGCAGGACCAGGGACAGGAGCACACACTGCTCTGCCCAGGCCATGGTGCCCAGGCTGGGGCACAGAGGGACAGCACAGGGCCCTGTGGCCAGGCAGGAGCTGCAGTGGGACCGGCCAGGGTGGCACGGAGCTCCTGCTGCACAGACTGAGCCTGCACACCAACTGCTGCACTCACACAGCACAGGAACGCAAGTGGACTGCAGCCACACCTTCCCTCTGCAGGAAAATCATTAACCTTGGGGATGGCACCTCGCAAACCAAGGCACTGAACGATTCCCAGGGTCAGCGTGAATCTGTGTTCCCAAAACCTCACATCAACAAGCAGAAGTTGTGACTGAATCCTGGTCTCTCCAAGAGGAAGATTTAATGCCTGTGACACATCATCTGCAATCAGAGTGCTCCTTTCCCCAAAGTACCCGTCACAGATTGATAACATCCACGCAGAAAGTGAAGTGCAATTCTGTCTGTCACTGTGGAACACACTTGGACAGCACTGACTGACATCTTGCTTGCAGCTGACAAACTCTGAGCAGGCTGTTGGAGTGACAGTGGCACAGGCTGGAAGGGACATGGAACCCAAGCCACAGAAGGCACCCGAGCTCACAGAGCACCAGCCAGGCCAAAGGGCTTGTGGCTGATTCTGCTGTACCCACAGCAGCCAGGGGCTGCTCCAAAACGCTGGAACCAGACTCCAAGAGAACATCACCCACAAATCCTGCTCCAGCCGACTCCAGCAGAGTGTGAGGCCTGGCAGAGCTGAGCCCTGGCACTGCTCACACACTCCTGCCATGTGCTGCTCCCCAGGTCCCCAGCACATCAACTGGCACTCCTGGATGCACAGGCCGGGTGAAGCAGGAGTGTGCCAAAGCTCAGGTGAGTCACCTGTAACCAGCAGCTGCTCTGGGGCAGGATGAGCTCCCTGACAACTCTGTGATGGGCCACCACCCCTGCACCACAGAGCAGAGGGGCTAGTGCACACACAGCTATCCCACAGTAACAACTCCTCCCAATTCAGGTTTAGTTTATATCCAGCAATTGTTCTGAAGCCCCTCCTTGATTCAGAATTATTCCATAATGCAAACAGCAACTGAAGAGAGCAGTGAGGTGTCTGACCAGCCCAACAGTGCTCCATGCAGCACTGCTCCCTGATTCTCCCTCACTACTGAGGCAGCTTCAGAACAACCCAGTGCTATTCCTGTCAGGATACAGCCACATGGAATAAAACAGCAAACTGGCTGCCAGTGTAATCTCCTCTCTCCATGGTGATGTGAAAATAAGAGATTACTTGTGACTACAGTCTTCCACAAACACTGTGCTGAGTAACTCACCACATTGCTGACAGTGTTAGAAGAGGCCTTCAGGCTGTCTGGGTTCCCTGTAATAATTAAATATTTGCAGGATGCACCTTTATATACATTTCTATTTCTTAAAAAATATATTGGATAATAAATAACCAGAGTAAAAAAACAGACATGAAGGATGCTTTGAATGATCAGGCTGGTGGTGTAAAAGTTACCTGTAAATCACACATGGGGTGTGAGAGTGGAGCTGGCTACAGACAGGTGGGTTTTACTACAAGGCATTAATGTAACATTCAATTATTCCACTGCATACTGGCTGGTTTAACTCAGCCAAATTAGAATACATTTTATATTGACTATTTTGACATTTGCTTTATTTGGCAAGTAAAACAAAACTGATCCAATTTCCTTGCAGCCATTGTAAACCATAAACTGCACAACAAGAGGTTATAAAATATATAAGCCTTGTAAACACTTCTTTTCAGACTGTCACTGATGCTTTGAGCTCTAATTTTGGCCCTGTTCCCAAAAGCTCTGACACTGCTCTGCAGCCTTCCCTGGTCAGCTACAAGTGACCCTTCCACATACAGTGATTAAGCACTGCCATTGACATCCTCTTGCTACGATAATTTTTTTTTCCTTATTGTGGAAACCTGTCCAGACAGAATTTCTTGCAAAAAGAAAATGAAGACCTGTGCTCTAAAAGCAAGATCTCTTTCTCTCTGATCTCACATGGCCTGGGCTGGCACCTAGCTTATGTCCAGCAGAGCTTCAGGAAAACATGTCAGGTCCTAGGAGGACAGGCTGGAATCTCCACAACACTGCTGGCTTTTCATCTCTTTTGCCTCCATCTCTGAGAAGCATGACAGCATGTCTGCCTGCAGCACACCTGACACACAGCACAGCAAGCACTGTGCCAGGGCATGGCAGCTGAGCAAGCAAAACTCTCAGTGAAACACACACCCAAGTGCTTTGGAGAGCTCAAAGAGCCACCACAGGACAGTGGATTCCAGTCTGATCATGGGTGAAGGCTCAAATGCACTCCCCTGCCTTAAGGAGGTACCTGACAGCTTGCTGGGGAACATGCTGCAGCAGTTTAACTCTGAAATGATCTGTAAACCAAGACTCTAAAGGACATAAGGAATTTCCACCCATGTGATATAACGACCTTTGTACACAAACTGGAACCTTGGAATTCCCCTCTGCTGTCTCCTTCAGAATTCTAGCTCTCACTAGTTCCTGTAATACTGTAAAGATATCTGCATGTAGAAAATGCCCGTTGCAAAAATACATGTACACTTACATAGGCAAAAGCACAAAGGGACCCAAAGGGAACGTGCTGTCCCCTGGCAATGGCCTGGCCAGTCTGTGAGCCCCAGCAGCAGGAGCACAATTCACACTGGGTGCTGTGCTTTCAGAGTGAATGTCAGCAGTGCAAAGTTCTCACTTTAATCACTGCCTGGGCTGGTTTGCTGCTTAACAACATCTGTTCTTGTCCAGAGAAATCCAGCAAGTAAGCTGTCAGTACAGCACAACTGCTGTATGGAAGTGTACACACCAGCACATCTGTTGATACACACACAGAAATATTGCCTGTAACACAGGGAGAACAGCCTGGACAGACAGCACAGCCCAGAGTGCTGCTCCCATCAGTCACAGGAGGCTGCTGTGCACGTTCATGGCAGCTGCATAACTGGAGCTCAGCAACTGAGTTCAAGAAAATAAACCAAGAACCAGTACTTCAAACCATGAATGGACTGATCCTGGAGATGAGCAAAACCTGTTTCCCTTCTGAAGCCTGTAGACACTGCTCCCTCCCTCTGGCTGCAGCCCTGGCTCACCCTTCTGAGCCAACACACGTGTATGTGTTGAAAGCCACATCCTGCATAATCTGAAGCAAAGGAAAGGCAGTGTTTTCTGTTTCCCTTCCTCTGCAGGCTTTTCCCTTCTTCTGGCTTCTTCACCCACTTTTCTTTACACAACAACAGGCAAAGGGACTTCAAGCAGGCAAATCCTTCAGCAAACAGCACGTTCCCTTATCAGATTGTGACACAATCATTCCACACTGATGCAGCACCCTGGCCTTGGATTCCCGGGCAAGGTTAACAACCACAAGACACGCAGCATCAAGCAGGAGGAGCTGGAATGCAGCAAGCCTACCTTGGCAGGTTGGGAGCGGGGGCTGGAGCCGGCGCTGGGGCGGGAGGAGGCGCGGGCTGGGCGGGGTCGTGATTGCGGGGCACTCTGCCCATGCGGTACCAGATGCCCATGCTGTTCAGCTCCCTGGGGAAACAACAGCAGCGTCAGTGCCAGCACTGCACCATCAGCAGGACGTGTTTCACCAACACCTTGGTCAGTGAGAACGAGTGTCATCAAAGAAAAATGAGGGGTGAGTTAATTGAATTAATTCCTACATCAAACTCAGGAACACTTGTACTTACTTAGACTTTCTAAGGATAAGCTTCACCTCTTACAAGCTACCACTTGGTAGTTAGAGGAGCACAGGGCCCTGCTTTGGTACTCACCCTATGAACGTGTACTGGGGAGGGGCTTGCTTAGACCTGCCCAGGATTCGGATATCGCAGATCGCTGCCTCTGTAGAATCTCGTGGAATGAATTTAATGCACAGCCTCTTCTTTCTGAAGGCTACTTCTTCTGCAAAAACAACCCAGAACACAGGGTGGGTTTTATGAGAGATTAGAGTATAAATGTTATTTGTACTCTCCAGATATTAGGCAGGTAATTATGGCCAAAGAACAGACATATGTCAACAAACCAGTCAGTGCAGTGCCATTCAGAGGGGAACGTTCTATCACACGTGTTATTTGCACTACAACAACCAGATCTCCTGCCTGCTGCAGAGATCTGCTCCCACATATGCCCCAGTGCAGCCCCACAGCACAGAACAGCAGGTGACTGCCAGTTCCACATGCCTCTCACACTCCCTTTGCTTTTTCCCAAGTAATTTTTGCCTCACTGGCCTGGACAGCCACACCTACACATTCCTCCCACAAACACTGCCCCTAGGAAGGTACCTGGGAGCTTCTGATACAGTCAGCTCATTCTGCTACATGCTTCCAACCAGCCACTTCCAACCCGCCGTGAGG
This sequence comes from Acridotheres tristis, assembly GCA_037013685.1. Lineage (NCBI taxonomy): Eukaryota > Metazoa > Chordata > Aves > Passeriformes > Sturnidae > Acridotheres > Acridotheres tristis. The sequence goes on along the minus strand of CM072904.1, from coordinate 10,753,219 downwards.
AGGAGCAGGCAGAGCCTGCCACGCAGAGAGGTTGAGTGTAGGAGCTGTCTGTCCACATCTCACACATCCCAAGTGTTAGGGACACCTCCTGATGAAGTCAGCAGGCACAGAAATGATACTCCCACCATGTCTGCCCTGGTTCTTTGCAAGGACAAACCAGATTCACAAAGCACTAAGTGCCAGAACCTCTCACAAGGCGGCTGTGCTGCTCTGACCTGTGCTCTGAGGGTGGATGAACGAACTGCACAGCCCTTTCTGCCATGTGCCACAGAGCAATCCCACTTGTTTCCATGTTATCCATCACGAAAAACTCAAGCCCATCAGAGTTCAGGCCTATCTGTATAATGAAGTCACAGATCTCCAGGCTGTTTACCAGCACACAGACACAATCCACGGCCAGCACTGGTGCTGTCTGTGAGCAGGGCTGGCACTGGCACACAAACATTTGTGGTGCTTGGAAAACAATGCTCCCTCTCACCCTAGGGAGTCTCAGGGTGAGCGAGGTGAGGTTCCTGTTTGGATACAGACACTTAGAAAGCAGGACAGAAGTCTACTGATACACTGAAAATCTAAAGAGCAGACACTGAATGAAAATCTGGAAACAACCAGCAACTACAAACAAGTGCCTGCAAAATAAAAACCCTTCATCTTAATATGAACAAATATCTTCCAACTTAAAATATGCTGTCACTTCAACAGATGGCAAGCAGCAGTCTCCATAGGCTCCTCCTGTTTTGTAATCCACACCTTGGGAAACAGCAATCCATTCCAGGCTCTGGAATGTGCTGCTGCACTAGCACCAATAACCATACAGACAGTGTGAGGTGTGCCAATAGAGCATCTGTGCATGCAGCTTGCAGTTACAGTGGTGTTTTTAGAGATAGTAAATACCTGCATCCATGAAGTCTAGTCTTCTCCTGCTTTGAAAAAGTAGGGCTTCTGTTTGAAGTGCCTAAATTGATTTTAGGAGTCTAGGATTTAAGGCTTCCCGAAAATCTTCTCAGGACCTATTAAGGAGTACTGTATTAAATGTATTAAGTGCGAGCCAGCTGCCACTTTGAGAGGAGCACAGAGACACCTGTAACCACAAATCTAACTCTGAACAAAATCAGTGCCTCTTCTTTGACTTTCTCTACAGTACAAAGTTGGACTATTTGCTTTTGCCTATGTTCTCTTTCACACTGCTTCCTTAGTACAGGCAGTGCCTCTGTTTTAAGGACTGTCACAGCCACAACCCAAAGCATTTCAAATTAATGACAAAGCCCCCTTCCACCTTTCCACCAGGGCTTTCACAGAAACTGAAGCAGCACACAGTAAGGTCCAGCACTCCCAAGGGTCAGCAGGATAAGGTGACAATTCTGCCACACGTGCCCAAGAATCTTCCAGAAGCAGAGGGTGACCTGGGGAATGGTTTTCAGAGTCTTTCACTTCCAGGTCACAGGTTCCAATCACAACCAGACCACAGTGATTGAAAAAACCATCCTCATGTGCTGCAGCCTCAGGTGAATGATTGCCTGTAAAGCAGGTTCCTGTCACCCCTTTGTGCTCACTCCTGGATTCCGTCACTGACGTGCACTGGGACCAGCCCTCGTGTGATGAGCAGCTGCACACCAGGCACCAGTCCTGCCATCCTCTCACACTCCACTCCCATGGGGCTTGTCCCCTGCCAGCCCAAAGCCCTCAGTGCCTGCTGCACAACACAGGGCTGCCACCAGACGTGGCTCCAGCTGCTGCTGGCACAAGCCCCAGGGGAGCTGAACACACAGCGTGGGAACTGCTCACTTATATGGTGCAGTGAAGCAATTCTCCCATGCAGAAACAAGGATGTATTCCCTTATTCCCCCTGGACACTGCACTTGTGCCTTGTGTCAGCAAGCACAAATATACCTGACCCCCTCAGCATTTCCTGGCAGGACAGGAGCCCTGGCTCACTCACAGCAGGAGATGTACAGTGGACAGGCATAAACCCACACCCCCTTCCTTTCAGTGCATTTCTGAACACCCACAGCTGCTCTGCTCCTGCTGGGCCAGTCCACTCTTCAAATTGAAAAAAAGAAACTCTAACAGGTGAGTGGAGACAGACAGGCAGCCCCATTAAACAGCCCGAGGAGGACAAGAAAACCAAGGGCTGTTCTATTATAGCCCAGAGCTGCCCCTCAATGTGCACATGCCACCCCAGAGAGCAGAAGTGCTGAGAATGACCCTCCATGGCCTGGGACACACAGGCACTGGCAGACAGGGACTGAGGAACAGACACTTACGTGAATCAATGGTCTCCTGGATGGGCATGAAGCCTACAGGTAAAGTGTCCTTGATATCAATGAGCTTCATATCCACCAAGACATTGCCCAAATGGCTCTTTGGAGAGAGAAAAGAAACAGTTGATTATGATAATGCCAACAAATTAAATCCCAGATCTTCCCACCTGCTGAAGCCTGAGATGCCTTGTCCTTGTATCTGATCCCAACATTAGAAATGGCAAGAATGCACCAAGGCAGCCCTTGCAAGTGTCTTCCCAGCAGGAACCAAACAATGACTGACTAGGAGATACCAGACAGCTGGCACTCAAAATTCTAACACTTCATCCACTGAAATACTTCCAGATCCTTGCAAGCACAGCCAAATTCTTCCTTTTGTAGGCACAGCAATTCCAAGTACAACTTCCACCAGCCCATGCACTCACTGAGCAGGTCACCTCAGCTCTTACACACTCTACATCTACAAGAGCAAAATGGCATTTCCATGACAGTAACAGCAGAAAGCATTACAGGATGATGGCTTATGCACTCATAGCCAAAGTTATTACATGCATTAGCTAATTAGTACTGAGTAGAGAGGGTTCTAGCTCCAAATGCAGCACACTCCAGAAGCACAGGCCATTTGGAACAACAAACTTCATTTAGAGTCCATATGAATTCTGAACTCCTGCCTTGTCCTATTAATCAAGGCTTGAAGAGATCAGAGCTCAATTCAGAGTGACAGCCTCCACAAAGGTTTAGAGACCAGATTTTCTTTGCATTTTTTGATAAAACCAGCACTGCTGCCAATAATCTGGAGTCACATATGAAAGAAGAACACATTTTAGGTACTGTATAGCCTTTATAAACACAAACACAACAGAGAACAATTAAAATTTCATCCCAAGCCATCAAACCATATCATTGAGTTTTATTGTTTGCAAAGTACCTTATTTATTTTTTATCTGGCAAGAGTTTTTCAGACAAACCTGTACTCACTGATTATTTCACTGAACTATTCACAAAATATTTAAATTTGCAGGCTCTGAAATAAAGGGAGGTCAGGACTGAGTTTATTTTTGGGAGGTCCTGCATTTTATGGTCAGCAGACCTGCAGCCCTGTCCCACCAGACACGAGTGTGGCACACATCTGCTCACGTGAAGGGGTCAAAGCCAGGCAGCCCCCAATGCCTCTGACTGGCCAGGGCATCTTGGAGCAAGCAAAGCTGGATGCTGCCAAGCCTGAATGTGTCAGGGAACATGGTCCTGGCACAGCAAGCAGCAGATGAAGTAGCTGCTGCTGATTCATCTTTCATGTTTTATTTATTTAAGCTGTCTGTGTGTTACATTAATGGCAACTTTCTGCTGAGCCACCCATCACTCCTCCATCAGCAGCAGACAGGAAGGAGAGGTGTCTGCAATGAGCTCATCAGCTGCTGGAACCCTGGGAGTCAGCTCTGCCATGTGCCCAGGAGAAAAGGGGACAAAGCCCCCAGTCTGTGAGACTCACCCTCCAGGGCCTCCCCACACTCAGGCACAGCAATGTCCTTACAGTTCTCAGATCCTGTAACCTGCTGAGACTGATGATTCTGCTAAACAGCCACTGCAGACTGACCCTGCTCTAACCCAGATATCTGAAGTGCATTAACTCCACTAACTACAACATCTTCTGCAGGAGGAAAGAGTTCCACACAAAAGAAACCCCTGAATGGTGAAACTTCCAACCCAAAGTGCAGCAACACATCAGTGTTCAGGGGAGAGAGAGGAGCCTCTCACCTCCCTTCCTTCCCAGACGAGGGAACTGAGGCCCATTAGCCCCTGGATGCCCCCAACAGGGAAACACATCATATATCCCATGTGGCCAACAGGACTGAGGGAAGAAGAAACTTTTGCTTTAATTTATACCTCATCAATATGAAGAAGGTACTCCCAAACCATGCCAAGCCCAGGGCTCCTGCCAAAAGTCCAGCAGGCACCACCTGAGGGCATTCACACCATTTCTGCAGACAGCAGCCGCTCCTGTCCTGTAATTATTTCTGGCAACTTCACATTTCAGGTAGCCACAAATAAACCTAATATTCAAATCAGCACAAACCTATTTAATAGCTTCCCTGCCTATTCCAGGGCTGCTATTCCAGCAGCTGCACATACTCTGGGACAAAAAGCACAATTATTGCCCATCCACCTCAGGAAGTGGTATTTCCCATAGCTCTGCAGTTTTACTTTCACCTAGAAGCAGGCAGGGAAGCAGATGGAATAAAGGTCAAATGCTGGGAACTGGAGCCCCCAGCTCAGCTGCCAGGACCTGTGAGCAGCCCCTGAAGCTGCCATCACTTTTCTGTTCCTGTCAGGTGAAAGCACAAGTACAAAATGGTCCTTCCAGACCCTGCCAATTGAGCCGCCGTGAATATCCAAAGCACAACCAGAAGCAGGATTACCCACTAGATGGAGTGCATTCATTGCAGAAGTCAACAGTTCCTCCAGAAAAAAGAAAGTTTTCACAGTAGCCTCAACCAAAACCACAGCAGAATGCACGAAGCTCTTGCTGCACACGGTCTCCTCTCCTGCACACAAAGTGTGAGCAGACAACTGCTGCTAATCACCAAGGAGCTCATACTTAACAGTCAGACCAGATTACAAGAATGTGGTAGCATATGCACAACGTGGGCACATTTTCAAGAATCAGCACCACAACCAACAAAGAAAGCAAGCTAATGCTGCAATAAAATATCTGTGATGCCTCTGGATTCAGAAACCAATATTTCCTTCACCAACACTACCTGCACTGCTTGTTTTTTGAGGAATTCGGGTTGGACATCAATCAGGGCCATGAGTGTGCAGCACCCATTGCTGCAGCAGGAAATGATTGTGAGAGGCTCTGAAATGGAAACATTCCCTTTTGTGCTTCTTTTATTGCAGAAGATTTTGTCAGCAATTTCTTTCCATGAGAAACACAGACAAAATGCAAATATTCTGCCATTGCAGCTTGCCTCCTTACTCACCCAAACTCAGCGAAATGCCTGCTTGAATTATAATTGGCTCCATAAAATGAATCATCTTATGGGTAAGAGCATACCAGGCACAGATGCAAATCATGCAGACACTCAGCAAACGGACTTACATTTTCTTTTGAAAATGATCTGGTGAAGCACAGGTACCGTGTGACCTTGGATTTAAATAAGCCATCTTTCCACAGGTCAGCATCCAAGCCATCTGCTGTTTGTGCAACCTGCAAAGAAGAGACAGAGAGAGGAGATATGTGAGCCAAGATAAAGTTAATACATGTGCAGTACTTCTTCCTCAGACCTCTCCTAATTAACAGCAGCCCAAACTTTCACAGCATCTCATTAGCTTCTTCACAAGGTGCAGTGCAAAGAACTTTCAAGAGAAGGTATAAAAAGAAGTTCTAAAAAATGCTGTCTCTCAGGAGACCCTTGATTAAAGATGCTCTGACAAAGGCTACTCTAATGAGGAAACTGCAACTTCGGTTACAGCCTCCAAACAATAGTTTGGAGAAGTCAGCACATTGAGGCATTCATTACCACCCTACACACAAGGGCACAGCGGGCATGCTGTGCTTCAGGAGGGTCCCTGAACACAGAGCCCAGAAACTCTCCCAGTCCCATCTCTGGACTATTTTCATGGAAAGCCATCAAGGAGTTCCAGCTCTCAGGTCAATAAGCTGCTTGCAGCAGCTGGGGGAATCCCTGGTCACTGGTGGATTTTAGCAGCAGTGCTGCATGTGAGGACCCACCCCGCAAATGTCCCTCTACAATGCAACCCCACATGCAGAACTGATGGCACGTGATGGAGCTGGGTAAGGAAACAGAGCCTGGACCCTCCACAGGAGAGACACCACGATGGGCAGGAGAAAATCTCACTTGGAGCTGACTCAAGGAGTGGGCAGGAGGCAGCACCATGCCCTGGGGAGGGGCTCTGCTCTCAGCAGCTGAGCACTCACCACACATACAGCAAGCTGCTAAGAGCCCTGGCCCCAAAATGTTTGCTGTCCAGTAAGAGAGGAGACAAGAAGGCAAACACAAGGAGAAGAGTAGAAGAAACAAGACTACCCCATCAGACACACCCAACTGGCATCTCCAGCATGGACTCCAGCATGGTCTGGAGCTCCACAGAAGCTGAACTTCTGCCTAAAGCCTCTCAGATGGGGCAAACTGCTCCACTGTGGCTCTTGCAATCATACTGAGTGAGCCCTTGGCCCCAGAGCAGCCTGATAACAAAGAGCTGACACTTGTCACTTCTGCACCCATGTTTAGTTGAGCAGAGACTGCACCAGGCACAGGAAGCAAGAGCTGTGTGCTGACAAGGCCTCCAGTTACCCCGAGGGCAGCAGAGACAAGAGACAGTCTGATCAAAGCAGCAACTGCACCAACTGCTCCCCAAATTTTGGCAACTGCTGCTCACAAGCCCCAGCTCAGGTCAAGCCATTGTACAAAACACACAGCTTCTGTGTTCAGGCCTCTGCAAAGAAACACGCCTGATTTTTAAACAGCCACATTTTAGAATACAATTTTGATGAAATTGTTTGCTTATTTGAATTTCATTAATTCGTATCTTTCCTGAACTGCTAGTTTAGGAATATGTAAAATCCACATGCATCTTCCTCCATGATGGGTAAGTCAGTTCTGGTGAAAAGATATTCAGGAAACAATCTCCTTGGGAAAACTGCTTTCACATAGGGATGGTCAGCTTGAACTCCAAGCCTGGAAAAGGTAAGCATGAATGAACTTGTCAGAAAACTCATGGGGAAAGAAAATAGAGCAGTGTAAACAGGAAATTTCTTGCATCACCTGCAAGCAAGGAGAAGCCCCAGCAGCTCTGGAAGCAGAGCTGTGCCTGATCAGCATGCCCCAGGACAGGAGCCAAGTGGGGCAGGCGGCAGCAGACCTGGCCAGCAGGACAGGAACTCCAGAGCCCCAGCTTGGCCACTCCTTCCTTGGCTGAGGCCAGCAACGTGTGAGACAGAGGATCTGGCACCTGGCACCGAGCACAGAGTGCCCTGGGCACAAGGAATGGTCCTTCTGCTCATGCAGCCAGGGACAGACACTCCTCAGCCGTGTGCTACACACAGATGGACCTGACAGAGACACCCCAGCACGTACAGGTGATCTACCTGCTGCACGGCAGTCACAAGGGGCTCACTGCACACAGAACGGGCTCACTGCAACCTCACCCAGGTCTTTGGCAATCAGGCCCTCTAAACCTCCTGCCCCACAGGGTGATCTGCCCCTCTGGCAGAGCCAGGGCTGCTCCTGCTGGGTGAGCAGCTCCCCAGGGCAAACCCCAGCACGGAGCTGGTGCTCAGCCTGCAGCAAAGAACAAAAACCACACTTCCCTCCCATCCTGAGCTCCTGCCTCCCACGTCTCCACCCCACCCAGACACAGCCTTGCCAGTTTGGTTGGATTTTCAGGAATCTAACTTCAGACACACTCTGTATATTTTGGCAAAATCGAGTCTTTGGTGCTTTAGCTGTGAAAAGGCCTGGCCAGTGCATTTGTTTTCTATGCAGACACAAAGGCAATAGAGATTATGGAGTAACTGAAGTACTAGAGAGGAAAAAAGGCCTCTGGCCCATTTGCCAAGACATCCCCCACAGGCAGTGCCACCTGCCAGCTCCAGATGGGCAGTAGGCCGAGCCTTGGTGCTCCATGTGAATCTGCAAAATGGATCTGGACATCTCTAGGCATTTAATTTACACCAGGGATAAAGCACCCATACTCCTGGAGATCTCTCTTACAGGGAACAAAAGAGGAAATGAAGTTCTTAACTGGAGAAGGAAAAAAATGAAAGGGAAACTAGTAAAGCCTATAAATAACACAAGTGTCTCAGAAAGAGCTGGTTACTTCATTGCAAAACTTGAAACCACCAAGGAAACTACATGAGGAAATACTATCCCATGCAACTGTGAATCCACCTGTAGAACTGAATGCTGCAGGATGCAGTAGTAACACAAAGCCATTGGATCCCTGAGGAGACTACAACATCCCAAGAAACACAGCTGTTAATGCTCCCAAAAGATGAGTGTGGTTCTCCTTCCCAGGGTGCAGTGTGCACTTCTACTATGAGGGCTCTAGGGAGCACATTTCTGGGATGCAGCTGCCACAGCTGCCTTCCTCAAGGCTTTACAGCAATCAGCTGTCAGTGTCTCATTAAGGGAACTGCATACCTGCAGACACACTGATCCAAGACCACCCAGGTCTGCACATTGCCCATGTCTCAGAACATGATTTCTCTGCTGCTCTAAGCAGTGCCCTTGTGCAAATTCAGCTTCATGCTTTCAGCTGGGCCAGACCAGGTTCCAGAGAAGTCATGGAGAAGTGGCAACCCAGCGTAGCACACACTGCTCCAGTGCACTGAGTCACAGAGCAGCCACCTTCACAAACAGCCAGCACACTCCTGCATGCCACTGTCCCCTGGCCATCAGCATGGCACCCTCGACAGCAGGTGCTGCACAGGGAACAAGGCACCAAGGGCAGCTGGCAGCACCCAGGCACTCTGCAGGGCTGATGTGGTGAGGGTGGCAAGGGAGAAAAGGGCATGGCAGCCGTGCTGGGGAGGGACAGCACACAGCAGGCACTGCCCCAAGGCTGGCAGTGCCCAGGCACACTGCAGGGCTGACGTGCTAAGGGTGTGGCAGCCGTGCCGGGGAGGGACAGCACACAGCAGGCACTGCCCCACTGCTCCAAGGGCAGACAGGGCTCCTTGTGAACAGTGAGGCAGCAGAGCCAGAGCAAAGGCAGCTCCTCACCGTGCCCTGAGGAGACAACGACCCACATTCACCAGCATTACACCACCACCATAATTGGATTAAGCCACAGGAAGACTCTTTTATCTTGTTTAGTTTAAACTGCGTTAGCGCTGCAACTCCCCATTAAGCCACAGGCAGGCTATCTGGGGTGAGTGCTCTCTCTGCCCAGCCATTTAGGCAAAATGCAATTCTGTTATCAGAAGTCTCACACTGTCCCGTGCTTCTTTATCAGGGCAAGCAGCTAATTACACAGCCTGGCTCACACAGGTAATGAGCACTTGGAAAAACACAGTAAATGTAAAAACCTCCCAGGTCTTTAAGGAGCCTTTTCACAATTCCCCCCTTGTGTCCTTACTTCAGCCTGATCCATTTTGTTTCTTCACACTGAACAAGGTATGCAATGATCCAGAGCTGAAGAGGAGTGAGCAAAGCCTCAAGTCAGCTGGCTTCCACTCCCACCATGCAAGCTGTGTGGCTCTGGAAACCCAAGGTGTGATGCAGCACAGTTGGAGGAGGACACACAAAAAGGCGAGCAGATGAACTACAGACCAAATTTTTCTCTACAGATCTCTGCAAGGTCAGGATTTTATATTTCACAGTTTGGGACACTGATCTATGAGTAGAAACATCCTGCTGTTGGTTACACAGCAACTAATCCAAGGAACAAGCAGCTGCTCAACAGCAACCTCCCTTTATCTATTCACACATTCATCTATGCTGTACCCAGCTGCCTTTTCCTGCTGCCAGTCTCCTGCCAAACCTTAGAGGTTAGAGTCTAAACTCTAAGGTTTAAACCTTATGGCATTTTGGCTGTCAAAATCACCCCTGCAATTTCAGCTGGATACAAAACTCTTTGATTCCCTTTCTGGAGCTTCTCATCATCATTGTGCAGTGCTGATATGTGGGATTAAACAGCTGATGCGGGATCCATTTATTTAGAGATATAATTTGTACAATACTTAGGACTCCTTCAGGATGAATGTTACTAGGATTATTAAATTTGCTTGCCACAGTGGCCAGCTATTTCTGCAAACCCCTCCTCCAGGAAATTAAGCTTCTCTGCAGTGGCAAAGATGAAGTGGCACATTTGCACCCACAACCCTCTGCTGAAGGAAAGCACCAAGCGCTGTGGGCTGAAAGGCGGGCAGCTGGCTACCAAGTGACTCCTCAGAGCACAGCGTGTTCTCTCTGGAGGAGGTGCTGCTCCCAGCAAAGCAAAGCCAAAGCATTAGGTGCAGCAGCTCTACTTACAACATCGTATCCCGTGGGAGCCCGGCTGCGGGAGGCGACCACGCCGACGCCCGTGATGGGATCCAGGGGCAGCTCGGGCAGGGCGTCGCTGAGGTCTCGCACCTCGGGCATCATGGACTGGTCCTGGGAGAAAGGAGCAGAATTACAGAGCTGCTGGGCACCACACCCCACCAGAAGCCAGAGAACCGAGAGCACACATGCATGCCAGAGTGCCTGTGCTGACACACCACAGACGGCCAAGGTAAACACAGGATTAGGCCAGACACACCTTCTGCACTTTCATTTGCTTTTGATAAGAGGGTACACTTGTGCAATGCCAAATAGGTTAGAAATTTGGGCTGGCAGCCTCTGAGACTCATTTTGTTGCTTCCATGGGCTGGTCTCCATCTAGCAATGACAGGAAAATCAAAGCTCAATCCCTTCTCTCCCCAGAAGAGAATAAATTTCGCCCCCAAGTCATGCTGGTTGAAGCAGCTCTGTCATTTTAAACAGCAAGAAGTGTGCTCCTAATGGCTTTACGGGGAGGTTCCCCATCCACTCTGGGTGTTAAGACATGCTGGGGGTTCCCCCATGAGTCGTCAGTCCCACCACACCCCCCTCAGGCAGACTGATTTCAAGGAGCAGCACAGATGTCTCTGGCGCTGGATGCAGAACTGCACTGGCTGCAGGGAGCCTCCACACCAGGGAACACAGAGGAAGCACAGGGTGGGCTGGTGCAAAGCAGAGAGGCCTTGAGGAGGCCTGAGCATCTTCCAGAAGAGACACATCACCAAGAACATCAAGGGTGGGAGATATGCAGAAAGGACAGAAGCAGGTAAGACCAACTAATTTCAGAGGGATGAGGGATGCTGCTGCAGGAAGCAGGAGGAGAGGACAAGAAAGGGGCTGAAACGACCATGGTGAAGGATAGGGAAAGGTGCCACAGCCTCAGCATGTGGCCTCCTGCAGAAGTAGCCAGTTAAAGCAAATCTTCTCTGGCTTTCAGGCAGGAATGCCCCAGGAAATCACCCCCCACGCACCCCAGGACAAAAGGGCAGTGCTCTGTGTACACAAGCATCACTGCTGCACAGCCAGACAAGCCGTGAACCAGAGCTGCTGGATTCAATTCCCTCCTCAGAGCAATCGAACCCCAGCATTTCTAGGCCATGGAGATGGCTGGTTACTTACTGCTTCTAGAAAAGGCAGAGGTGAGTACTGGTGCCAGTGGGACCTGGGTTTACACTTCACAATGCCCAGTCTGAACAAACATCGTGCTGCAGGCAATAAAAGAGAGCAAGTCTGGGCCCTATGTAAATAATAATAATGTCAAATGAACAGCCAGACTACTTGAGGAGTCCAAAACAACATGTGCTAGTGAGCAGTAACGGTGCAAACACTATTGCTGATGAACCAGAGGAGAGAGCTCTGCTTTGGCACCAGGACAGAGCAGAGCCAACCCTCTTCACTCCCAGAGCAGCTCAAACCTTCGAGCACGATGGTAAGGCCCCCTCTCCCAGCAGGATCCCTGTCCTCAGAGTGGGCAAGGAGCACAGGAATGCTGCAGGAATGCTGGAGGCACTGGCACAGCCATGACAGACCCTGTGCCACCCCACAGCTCATCCAGAGGCCTCACAAATAATGCAGAGCCTCAAACATACAGCATGGAACAAACATAATGTGAATTGAACAAAGATCTTACAATCTGTTCTGCATGAACGTTTCCTGAAACTTCTCCAAATCACTCAGTAGTGTGGTGACTTGTTACTACATTTTGGGAGGAGCTGGGAGGTAATGAATGCTGACATAAGCTTCTCTTAGGCCATTTTGAACTGAAATCCAGGTAAGTGATGATATTCCCCAGCGTGTTCAGGACACCACACAGGTTCCCCCACACAGCTGCAGTGCAGGGAAGCAGATCTGCTCACACCAAACGTGCCATGATGAAGAGAAGTGCCTGCTGCTGAACGCTGCCAGGCCCTGTCTCACCATGCTGGAGGCTGCTGCAGGGAGGCTCAGCTGCTCCAGCAGGAACCTGAGCAGCTGCCAGGTCAGCCTGGGCAAGGCTGAGGACGAGGGGGTGCCCAGCACCAGCACAGCAGGAGGGGTGGGTGCTCCAACCCGCAGTGTGCTGCCTCCCCCTCAGCTGGCACGCTGTCTCAGCAAAGGAAGAAGGGCACCTTTGTGGGAGCCATTTGCAGCCCTGCTCTGCACAGGGGGAGGGGAAATGGCATCAATCCTCACTGTGTGCTGCCTCACACAAAGCCCCTCTATGGCAGCAGCGCTGGCCGTGGGGCTCTCTGCCTGCCCATGGTGGACACCACGGGGGCAGCACCAGCCCAGGGCCCTGAGCAGCCCCTGCTGCAGCAAGGGCCACCCAGCTCCCCTGCCCAGCGAGCCCAGCACCTTCCTCTGCCCTGTGCCCACAGCGATGGAGGGCACAGCACCTGCCCAGCAAGCAAACCTGCAGCACGGCCAGGCTGTGCCACACCAGGGCAGTGACACTGAGGATGCACCTGGAACACACATGGAGCAGCAGAAGTCAGTTGCACACCGGGAGAAATGTTTCTGTGAACTCTGCACGGGTCAGAGGGGAGTCTCTGGCTGGGCAATCACACAGATTAGTTACACTGCACTTCTCCACGAGAGTGTCAACAAACTTTGGTTTCTTTTCCACTGTGTCTTTTAACTTAAAAATGAAAAAACAAACAGTGAAAGGAGCAGGATTAAATTAATGAGCGGGATTCTATAAATACCTCCATTAGGCAGCTTGTTATTTTAATTCTCTTTAGCAACGGGAGTTTGACCTGCACGCCCACCTGCCATCACAGTGGCCAAGAACTCAGCCCTGGCTATGGCATCCTGCAGTGAGCTGCCTGTGCCAAACCACTCACTGCAGGGTTATTCCGGGAACAGGCCAAAACAATAAGAACATTTTTCCCATTAGTGGGGAGCATGCTCCCTGGAAGTTGTTCTGGCCACATCCAGTCCCCAGCACACCCCAGCAGCCAAAGGAAGCCGGATGTGAGCTCTGGGGAAGGAAGACGCTTCAGAACACTGTGGGGACAGACAAATCCAGTGGGAAAAGAATGTGTCTCTAACAAAAAAATTCCCTGTACATCCTGCCAGCACCAGTCCCCCGCAGCACACAGCAGAGCAGGGTGGAATGGCTGCAGGATGAGATGGACAGGATGCACTCTTGGACAAGCAGCCACCATGCTGCTCTATCCTGAAAGCTTCCCAACCCTGGAGCCAGACACGCCTCGAGGCAGGAGTAGTGTCCCAGGGATCCTGACACCCAGCTGTAGCAGAGGCCTTCTGGTTTCTGGCACAGCCTTCTTCCCACAACCCATGTCCATAGTCACACACACCTTCCCTTCTGCCAGCATTCCCAAGTTTGTCTGTTTATAGCCTTTTTGCTTGTTCTCTCCCATTTCCTTGTTAGCTCATCTGCCTTTATTAGTTTACCCTAGGCATACTTTTCTGCTGGCTGCACTGACGTGACTGACCACACACACTGCTGGGCTCTGGCTGGGACACACATACAGCAGAAGAACTCGCTTTCAGAAATGAATGCATTATTGTGAGTTTCTAGACCATTTTCTGCTCTCACTTTTCCTTTTCAACAAGTTCAGCAAGTTCAAGAGCTGGTGGGTACATGACCAGATCAGGCCTTTCAATGTATTTGCTACAGAAACATCACACTGCCAGCAAAGCAGGTCAAGCTCTGAAGTTAAATAGCCAGGGACTTAGAGGGAGAATGGTGTTATTGTTTCTTCCTCCAACTACAAGCCCTGCACTTTGACACTGGCTTGCTCTTCGCACAGGCAGAAAAGTATGAGCTAAGTCAAGACTGGGAATAAAAAAAAAAAAACAAAAAACACAACTACCTCACTGCATCCCTGCAGTGTGTGGGAAATGGTCCCACAGACCAAAGCAGACCCAGGGCTCCAAGCCCTGCAGGAAGGCACAGCCACACTGCCCAGCTCCCTGCACACCTCCCCCCGGGAACCAGACACGGCCCCGGCCAACCTTCCCTTCCTGCTCACGGAACAGGACAAGCTTCAGTCACAGAAACAGGAGCCCGCAGTGGCAATCGGCACCAGGGCCTTGGAGGCCACCAGCAGCAGGAAGAATTTCAGTGTCACATTTCACCACCATCGAAGGCATGCCTGGAATCACCCCTGCACACAGGCTCCCTAAGAGACAGTTACCCTGCACCAGCTGCAAAATCTACACCTTGTGACTGTATGGGATGGAAACAGGAACTTAAGAGACAGAATGAGCAAAATCGAGACCTTGTATTGTTTCACAACACTCCTAACTGGGGACACACATTTCAGAAGAGTGTCCTGTTTCAAACCAAAATAGGTTTCGGCACACAGCTGACCTTGCACCAGGGCAGCAACACCGAAATAACATTCAGTTCAGTTACTTCTGTCTTGGTAGAGGTAAGACCAGGTCCCTGGGGGCTGCCGGTACCCTTAACCCTGGGATTCGCTTTGTCAGAGATGCACGTGGTACCACAGGGAGATGCTGTCTGTTTCACCTCACACCTCCAGAAGCTCGAGTTACGCCTTCATCTAGAAGGGAAGGCCATCCCAGCTAAAAATTACAGGAATGATGCTGCCAAACTGCAGCACAACACACAGGCTCCCTAAGTAATAGATGAGAACGTTCCCACTCAGTTAAAATAAAACACAAAATGGAGAAACCCAAGCTTTAGCCAGAGCAGCCACACACCTGCTGACACCCAGCCTGTCTGGTTTCAGTGTTACTGTGACCAAGCTGAGAATGCCTCAGCTCTGGGAACGCGCAGACAACACTGAAGATTGGTGGACCTTTGAAAATCTCTCCAGAAACCTCCGAGAACGCTTGCAAGCCTCCGTGATGAAAGGCACGGGTACTTAGGACACAGCAAGTGTGTGCCGCTGCTCCAGCCAGGCTGTGAGAAGCCAGCCAGTGTCACAGCTCCAGCCATGCACTGAGCACAGGTAAGAAACGGGCACTCACGTAGGCCCATGCTACAAACGCAGCAAAAGACCACACGAGACAGAGGGGCGTTTTGCAATTTCCTCTAACAAGAAGAATTTACAGCAAATCCCGGAGCAGGTCAAGGTCACCGGGGCTCTACCCCACGGCTGCTACCCGGGGCCGTTCCTGCAGCTGCCCCAGCCCCGGAGGAGCCGCCGGGTCTCACGGAGGCCACGGGGGCGCTCCGGCCCGGCCCAGCCGCCCGGTCCCCGCTCCGGCCGGCCCCGGCAGCCCCGGCCCGGGGAGCTGAGCCCGCCCGCCCCGCCCATGCCAGCGCCGCCGCCGCCGCCTTCCCCCGCCGCACCGGGCCGGGCCGGGCCGGGCCGCAGGAGCCGCGGGAGCCGGGCGGGCCCGGGCCCGGGCCGGCAGCGGGGCCGCGGCGGCTGCAGGGACACTTAACTGTTGCCCGTGCGGCGGGCGGCGGGTCGCGGCTCCCCCGGCGCAGGCAGAAGCAGCTCCTCATCGCCCGGCGGGGCCGGCGCGGCGCGGCCCGGCGGGAGGAGCGGCGGCGGGGGAGCGGCCTGCGGGCCCGGGCGGAGCGGGCGGGGCGGGGAGCGGAGCGCACCACGGGCAGGGCAGGGCAGGCCCGGGGCTGACGGCGGGGCTCGGGATGGGGCCGGGGCTGGGGCCGCCGCCGCTCCGCGCCCACCGCGGCCGGACCGCGGCGCGCAGGGCCCGGATCCCGCCCCGCCCGGCCCGGCCCCCGCGCCGCCCCGCGACCCCCGCCCGAGCCCCCAGCCCCGCGCTGCGGCCCGGCCCGGCCCACGGGACACTCACCGCGGCTGCTGCGCTGCCTTCCTCCCTCCCTCCTGCCGCTCCGCCCGGCCCGGCCCGCCCCGCCCGCGGCCCCGGGCACCGGAGCTCGGCCCCGTCACGGCCCCGCGGAGCCGGGGCCGCACCTCGCCAGAACCTCCCTGCCCGGGGAACGCGGCAGAGCCCGGCCCAGCTCCCCAGCGCGCTCCGAACAGCCTCCGCCACCCGGAGCACACGGGAGGTGCCAGGTGGAAATGGCTGAATCGCCGTGATTTGGCCAATGTAACCTCCTGCCTTGTGAAACGGGCTGCGCCCGGATGGGCAGCAGCTGCGGCAGGTTGGGAAGGGCACATGGTGTCAAACGAGCTGGTTATCTTGTCAAGAAGTGCCTGGTGTTGGGAGCCGTGAGCGCTTTCAGGAGCTACCTTCAGTTCATTAAGATACTTGATGCTCTGTCTCACCACGGCCTGAAAAACAAAGATATGGTTCAAAGTGTTGAGGGTTTGCCTGCCTGGCCCGGTAACGGCAGCCTTGGGATCCACTCACAGCGCAGAAAAGATCCTGAACAGAGGGTCTGGTTCTGCTCAGCGTTAACACGTGCCGGTGGTGAAGCTGACAGCGCACTCACTGAGTTAGCAGAGGATGTCAATGGCAGCACAGCGCGGGGCAGCAGCACGGCCATAGCCGTCACTACATGGACCAATCCTGCAGCTGTCCTGCACCGCCTTTTGAGCACCTTCCCTAGAGCAAGGTGAACAGCGAGCGTCTGCAGAGCAGCCCCATGGGTGTAGAGGCTGACATCAGCAGCCTTTGGTGCAAGACAGAGTTGGAGCTGCTAATGCAAAGCAAAAGAAAAAAATCCTGGGGTGACGAAGGAAATGAGGGACAGAAACACGTTAATGTGTATGTGAATTAAAGACAAGGGCAGAAACCTGCTCCCTTTGTGAGAGACTGAGAAGTGATGTGTCTGAAGTGCAGCAAGAGATTCTGTGAAGATAACAGTGAAAACTACAATGCCAAGGAGTTAAGAACAGCTTGGAGAATTTTTGTTAATGGTCAAGCCGGTAGCCCTCCCTGAAGCTCTTATCAGACATTATTCAGTCATTCCCTTGGAGCAGATGGTCTCCCTTATCCTTTGTAGAACTGGTTTACTCTATTTTCCATGAGCCAGGGTTTTCTTTGTGTGGGGAGCCTGGCCTTTGTGACTTAAAAGAGCAGAAGGATCTTGCTCAGACACCTGAATTTCCTCCCATAGACTAAACCGGGTAGCATGTGGCAGGATGGTGCATTTATCAGAGGGTCCATCTCCATGGTCACAGGGTGTTTCCTTGATATTCTGCCTTTAACTGAAATACTAATTCCCTTTGTTGTTTTTTTTTCCCCCTCTCCCATTGTCTTTTGCTTGATTTGGCCGTCTTTTGGGGAGTTCTGCTCAGCCTATTCCTTTCTCACCTAGATAATGGTGCGTGTCTGCCATCCTGTTTGGACTGTCTCTACATTGCTGCAGCCAATCTGAGCCAGCAGGAGTGGCTGAGCCAACAACCCTCCTCTTTCCTTCCGTGGGTGTCTCCAGGCTGGTTTGGCACCTCTCTGCTCCCTGGGCTGGACAGGAGCTCGGCTGACCAAGCGTTTCCCGTGCCCAGCCATGGCTGGGCTGTAGGTGCTGCTGTGAGGACCAGGGCAGCTCCTGGGTTTGATCCTCAGGGCTGTTTCAGCTCCTTGCTCTCCATCCTGGTGTGGTCAGACTAACTACCAAGCACAACAGTGAGAGCTGTGATTAGTCAGTGTGTGAGAGGTTTGTCTGGAAGGCAACGTACACATTAGTGGTTTTGTGTTCCTGTCCATAAAGCAAACAACAGAAACTGGTGTCCTGCTTCATCCTGGACACAAGTCTGAGCTGAGACCAACCCTTCCTCCTGTCCTGACTGGTGCTTCTCTCCAGTAAAGCATTTTGAGACTGGTGCTTGCTGAAGCATGGCAATAAGTGAGTGTTTTGAATGGCAACTCCATTCCCTCCCTGTTTGACCCAGGCTCCCTGGCTCTACTGAGTACAGCCACATGGCTGTTAGTGGCTTCTGCATCCAAAGATTAAAAATATATATATATATTTTGAGCGATAAGGAATACAATGCATTTTTTTGATTTGGAGAGTAATTTAGAGAGAAGAAAAGATGATGCCTGGTGGAAATGAGAAATATATGTCCCATACATAATATATGCCCCAAATGTCCTATTACAAATACAAGAAGATTTCCTGAACTGGAGAAGTTGTTACACATTACAGTGTGCTAATGCTCCCCCACGGAGATGCTGATACTGAGAGAGTCTTTAGTGTAATAATATTAAAAATCCGAGAGTTTCAATAAGATCCTCCCTGCTACCACGGTGGTAGGAAATGAATTGATTCCAAAGGAAGACTCTAATTGCTGCTTAGTATCCACAAAATATTCGAAGATTCACTGCAAGCATATATCCCAATGTGTCTGTGGCTGATCTGCAATAACATGTTTTCCAAAGAGAGTCACTTCCCAGCACGGTTTATCTGCTGCCCTCGCAGTGCCCGGGGCAAGTGCTGGCACCTCTGCCCGCAGGCACCTTTAAACCTCGGCAGCTTTGGATCTGGGAAAAGCCCCATTGTGCTGCTCCACAGGGCACAGCCTGGCTCTGAATCAGCGAATACTGGCTGTTGGGTACATGAATCACAGCTACACTGCACTTGGTTAATCTATCTGTGTAAAGTTACTCAAAAGCATAAATATTTACAAGTATAATGCTTTCCTATGAATATTTTACATCCATCTTTTTCAAGATCCATTTGTTTACTCCTCTTTATTTCAGAACATGTCTTTTCTCACAGGTTTTGCAGTCCTGTGCGTGCTGTCCAGTTCACACCGGTGTCATCTTCACAGGACACCCAATAGGGGGAATTTTGGAGCCTTGGCTCTGGCACTGTTGCTGTGGCTGCACAAACATGGCTCTCTTATCCCTGTGGATGGCTGCCAGAACTCAAATCCTCAGAACACCGTTCCAAAGAATCGTGCATGCCAGCTGGGCCTGTCAGCTGTGCAGGACGTGCCCTGTTGGTGCCCCCCTGCCCCGTGTGACTGCCACAGCACGGCAGGGACTGCTGGTGCCACTCCTCAGGGCTCTGTAGTGGCCACAGCTCTGCTGTCACAGTGGTGTGCTGGCAGCGTTTGTGGGGGTGAAGAAGGTGCCTGGGGAGCCAGTCCCACAGCTATTGCAGAGGAAGCCCAGTGCTGTGGCCAGACCTCAGTGCTGCCTGTGGCCAGGTCCTGCCCAGCACACTCAACTCGCACTCTCCATGGGGAAAGCCAGCGAGGAAGGGGCTGTGGCTGGCCGTGCAGGACAGCAGGGCCCCTGTCCTGGCATCTCCAGCCTCAGAGCACCCCAGTGGGGCAGCCAGACCTGCTCCTCAGTCAGGGACTGGACCGAGATAGGAGACAGTGGTCAATCCCCACCACCCTCTTTACATTTCAATCATTTTGTAACAGCAAAATCTGTCTGTTCCCAGATACCACCTCTAAGGAATAGCAGTGCACAGGTTTCTACACTTTCAGCTGAGGAAAGACAATATACAGTCCTGTGGCTAGCACAAGGTCACTGGCCCAGTGCTGCTGCTCATGCTGCTCCCAAGGGCAGCAGGAACTCCCAGCGAGCCTTGGTCAGACTTCACCATCAAAAAGGATCCCGGTTCGCAGGGGAAAACCAGCTGTAAAGGATCCTGCATCCTCATCCTGCCTGTAAGCTAAAGTCCTTTAAAATCCTTTGTGCTGCAGGAATTCGTCTCTCCATAGCCACATTTAGCATAGTAGTGCAATTGTGCTGCACATTCCATGTTTTCCATGCTTGTCTTTGGAGGAAAATCAGCCCAGAGTTTCATTTCATGCTGGAGTTGCTGCAGGTCACAGCTCAGCTGCTGCCTGGTTTTAAGGTTTCTTGAAGGTAGGTTTACCCTGCTGCCTCTAATTTGGTGCACCAAAATATCTCTTTTCAGCCAGAACTTCCCTCCTATATTCCTAGTTTACACCTTGATTATTCTAAAAAAAAGTGAGGAAGTCCTAATCTCCTTTAACCCAGGCACCTACCCTGAAATAGATGAAGCAGTTTTGAAAAAGTGGTTTCTTGATCTATTTCCCATTAACTTTGCTATCCCATAGTTGTTACTAAGCACTAGATAAGTTGTCACATTTGTATTTCAGTTATGATGTACAGGATACCAATAGACAGCAACCCTACCAGAGAAAACTGATATATGTAACATCCTGGCCAAAGCAATGGTGGCTTTGGCCAGGACAGAGGTGACCTGCCAGGGTCACAGGGAACCTCTGGCCCAGGGTGCCCAGGCACTGGCACTGTGTACAGGGATGAAATCTGGTCTTGTTTCAGGGCCCCAGAGCCAGGAGCAGCCCTGTTTGTTGTGTGCAGACACCTCGGGACTACAGCAGGGCTGCTGCTGCACCAAATGGAGGGCAGAGAGAACGCCGTGCAGCTAATTACCAAGGAGAGCCACACATCCAGATCCTCAGATTATGAGTAATGGCCACAGCACGATGGAAACCTTTGCTTGAACAATTTTGAATGATGAACACATTTGAGGAAATAATGTTTTCTTTGCAGGCCTCCTCTGATGAAATGCTCCTGTTTGCTTTATTTTCTCACTCGGCGTCGGTGCTGTCCCCAGCACCCTCTGCCTGTCCGTGCCCTTCCCTGTGGATCTGTGCCAGGGAAACCCACGGGTGTGGCTACCAGGGCTGCAGAGCTGCTGCCCCAGGAACACGCTGGCAGCAGACAGCATTCCAGTGCTCCTGTTTGCACAAGGGAATACCAGGCAGTCAGTTAATAGGTGACCATTTGGCAGTGGTACTGGGAAGTTCCTCACAGCTCAGCTGCCTTTGCAGCACTTTGTTTGGGTGCAGCCCCTTCTCCGTTTAGCTATGCAGGACCCAGCTCTGGTCTTACAGCTCCCAAAAGCAGGGCCACAGGCAGCACCCCTTGTTTTCCTTAAACCGAAATTAGTAATTCACACACTGGTTAAGCTGCAGCAGCCAGGGATTTTGCAGCCTTGTCTAGCCCCAAGCTGTTCCCCTGTGCAGCAGCACCAGGGAATGCCAGGGGCCCCATCCCCTCCTTCAAGAGCACATTGACTCCTTCCATGGCAACTCCCAGGCCAGCTGGCATCTTTAGACACTGCTGTTTGGCTCCTTGGCTACTGCAGCTTGTGCATATTAGCACCCCAGCAAGCTGGACAATTACTGTATCACTGGGAGACCAGAAAAATTGCAATCCCAACATCCTTAATGAAGGGTCATCAGGAGCAGCAAGATATTCTCCATTCTCAGCTGGCTGTCCCCAGACAGGTCACTGATCCAAGGGCACCACAACATCCTTGGGCAAGGGCAGAAACCAGCCCAATCGAACCCACAGCTGAGAAATTTCAATTTCTTATGGCCAGAGATGGGGGTACGAGCTCAGCAATGGGAAAACCTAAATCCACCATGGCCAGCTGTTCATGGGGAAGCCCCAGCTGCTGGGCAGCTCTGAGTGTGAGGTTGGTGTAGCCGTTAGGGCAGTTATTGCCCTCGGTTCTGGCTGGAGCTTCCCAGAAACGCTGCATCCCCCAGGTGTGATGGCCTGTGCCTGTTCTCAGCAGGACAGAGGCCATTGCTGTGGCAGTTCACTGAAGGAGAAATGCCTTGTCCCATCCAGCCCCACCTTCTGCTCCCTTCACCTCATGAGTGACAGTAAACACCATCCATATTACAGTGACACTGCAGAAGAGCTGCTGTGGGTTTGCCTCCTGCTTTATGTTGTTCAGGCAGAGGCCAGCAGCAAGAGATCAAAAACTGTTTTTCTGTTGCTTCAGAGCTGTGTGGGCTCAATGAGCCAACAAACCCAGCGGCTGCTCAGTGCCTGAGCAGGAAATTATTGACAGGACATTGCAGCTGAACCTGCAGCAACCTGACCCACACACTGCCAGCACCAACCCTGCAACACACCACCCTCCAAAATGCCACATTGGCTGAAAAGTTCATGTTGCAAATACAGATGGTATAAAAACCTCCAGTGAGGTTCCATCCTGCACACTGGCGTGTGTCAGCTCCAGCAGCAGGAGCAGATGAGTCACAGCTGCTTTATTCAATTCACTGGCAATGGCAAAGAGGGGAGCAGGGCTTTCCCTGCACCCCAAAATGTGCAGAGGTACAGTTCCCTCAGTGACCAGACTCCCATGATTAGCCAGAAACCTTCCATTTATGTGAAAGCAAAATTTTCCCTTAACCCACAATCATCTAACAAAATGGAGGGAGCAACTTTCAAACTGTCTTGCTTAGATCCAAGGCTGTGGATCCCTTCCTGCTGACTGAGTATTTGGGCAGGAGAAACAGTGGATTCAACCCAGATCTGTTGCAGTGAGTTGGAGCTGGGCCAGTCCCAGCTGGCACAGGACTCACACTGGAGTTGGAAAACCAAGATTTCTCTTCCAGCAGTTCCCAAGAGGGTCTGATGGAAACAACGAGTGGCAAGCTGAAGACACTTCCACCAAATGGGTTCCCAGGTTTAGTGAGGATGCTTGAGGATGCATCCACCCAGCTAGAGAAGGCTCCTGGCCGTGGCTGGGCTGCTCAGCCGTGTGCTGTTTGTGGGGGTGAAGGGGGCTGCCCGTGTGCACAGTTTGGATTCACAGGGGGCATGGCAGCTCCAGCTGCCTGTGCCTCACTGCCCTTGTGCAGTTGTCTGCCAGTTGTGTGTGCCGATTGCTATGAATGCCACCATCTGGTGTGCCACGTGGACATCATAATCTTTTCTTAATTACATTAGCAGTGCAATCAGTTACTGCATTACAAGGCCGGCGATGAGCTTTTAAATCTTGGTGGAAATCATAAATAATTGCACTAAGTACCAGGCGCCAGATGTGAGTGCCAACTTCAGTTGCTCTAGATAAATAGTAACCTTACAACAGTGTTAGATAACAGTCCAGTCACTGCTTTTCATGGCTTAACAGTGACTGCACACCCATTTTTTTCAGGCAGGATCTATCCCCAGTGGTAGATTAAAAAAAATAGAAAAAACTCCAACCATAAACAGAATTTTTCAAAATGTTGAAAATAAGAGCAATATGAAAGAAAAATATGTTTTGGTGTAACATGTTGGAGTGGATGGGTGTCAGGCAGCCCCCTCACAC
>CM072904.1:10652500-10727500 GCA_037013685.1 Acridotheres tristis | reverse complement strand
GCCCAGCCCAGCCCAGCTCTGCATTGCTGCTGCTCCAGTGCAGCCCAGCTCAGCTCTGCATTGCTGCTGCTGTGCTGGTTCCTTGGGGCCCTGTCTCTCCTCACCTTGGGCAGCCACGTGCAGGGCACAGTTTGGGCAGCTCTGTTGGACAGGAGTGTTCCCTGGAGTGTTCCCTGGAGTGGTCCCTGGAGTGGTCCCTGGAGTGGTCCCTGGAGTGGTCCCTGGAGTGGTCCCTGGAGTGTTCCCTGGAGTGGTCCCTGGAGTGGTCCCTGGAGTGGTCCCTGGAGTGGTCCCTGGAGTGTTCCCTGGAGTGGTCCCTGGAGTGGTCCCTGGAGTGGTCCCTGGAGTGGTCCCTGGAGTGTTCCCTGGAGTGTTCCCTGGAGTGGTCCCTGGAGTGGTCCCTGGAGTGGTCCCTGGGGCTGCTGGGGCTGCCTGCCGGCCCCATGGACATCCCATCCCTTCTCTGCCCAATGTCCTTCCCAGATGCCTTTGCTGCCCTTTCCTTTGTGCTTCCCTCTGCCCTGCACTGCCCCGGCTGTCACAGTGAGGGGATTGCTGCTGGCTTTCCTCTCTCCAGTGCTGCTCAGGTGCTGGGGTTTGCAGTTTTGGGTTAGTGGGGCCTGGAAGACAGCTCAGTTTCAGGCACCAGTGCCAGCATCGTGGGGGTCAGAGCAGCCCCATCCCCACAATTAAGGTGCTGAGGAATGAGCAAATGTCTCCCTGCTCCTGGCAATGGTGGCACACCTGAGCCAAAGCCCCTCTGCCCTGCCCACCCCGGTCCCTGGCTCTGGCCACACAGCCCAGGAGGGGCTCAGCCAGGCGTGCTGCACTCCAAGAGCTCTCCATGCTCTCTGCCCAGCCCAGCTCTCGGCTCAGCTGCCAAGCAGAGCGTGTGTGAGCCCGGGAGGACGGCAGTGCTGCTGGATGCGGGGCTGGCTGTCCCCACGGCTGGCACAGCAGTGGTGGCACAGATGTGTGAGTGCACACAGGGCTGCAGAGCAGAGGTGCCAGCAGGCTGGTGGCCGTGCCAGGGCTCGTCGTGCTGCAGCAGAGGCAGCCTGGGACACGTGGGGTGATCCGGCACAGCCTGCTCAGGGCAGCAGAGCTGCTCTGCACGGCTCAGCTCAGGCGGCTTTGTGCCTTTAATCTGCTTGTTGCCACATTCCTGTCTGGCCCTTCCCAGTCTCTGCTTCCCAGGCACGTGGGCACAAGCTTATTAGGACTCATGATGCAGCATCAGGTATTTTAATCCATCCCTGCTATCACCAGAGCCTTTTCTCTCAGGAACCCCGATCTCACATGTGCAGGGGCTCTCCCCAGTCAGCAAAGGCAGAAGGAGAGAGAGCCAGGGCTCCCCAAAGGATTCTCCTCCTATCTGGAGCCCTCCTTAATATTTAGACATTCCCCAACAGAGGCACAGGCAGTGCCCCTGGGCAGGGAACAGCATTTACTTCATGGCAGAAAGGAGAAGGAAGTCATTCAGCCATTGCCTATGGTTTCTTGGCCAGCAAACCCAGAAGATTCGTGTTTTACCTCCTGAGTCTGCCAGGGGTGATCCCATTCAGCTCTGCCAGCCCGGTGCTGGCCAGTGCTTTAAGAGCTCCCTTTTTGAGGTGATGCTGTGATCTGGGTGGGTGTCACCCAGGGAGAGGGGCACCCAGCTCTGGCAGCTCCCTGGTAAGGGACTGCCAACTGTGTGAACGTATTAATTCCTCTTCTAAAAGTCTGAGGAAACAGCCACCATTAGCACAGCTCCCACTTCTGCTCTTTAGGTATCATATAATTTAGATTAACAGATATTTTGTAGATACCACCAAACTTGACAAGATATAATTATTTTCAACAAGAAAAAGTTGGTTTTTGGCTGCTTTATAAATGTGGGGCCGTTCCCAAACAGTGATCCTGCAGTGCACTGTGCTGAGCTGTGGTGGCTCCTTGCACGTCTTGTTTGTGCCGCCCTGGGCACGTCCCATGCCCCGAGCCTTGTCTCACGGCTTTGGCCTCTCTGTCCCACATGTGGCCTCTCGCTGTGCCCTGCAGGCCTGTGGCCACAAATTCCCGCTGGGGTCCCAATGCCTCTCCTGGCCCTGGTCCTCCATGTCCTCCCGTGTCCCCCCCGTCCCCCCCTCGTCCCCGCTGTCCCCCAATGTCCCCCCTCTGTCCCCCAATGTCCCCCCCTCTGTCCCCCAATGTCCCCCCCTCTGTCCCCCAATGTCCCCCCACGCTGTCCCCCAATGTCCCCCCCTCTGTTCCCCAATGTCCCCCCTCTGTCCCCCAATGTCCCCCTCCTCTGTCCCCCAATGTCCCCCTCCTCTGTCCCCCAATGTCCCCCCGTGCTGTCCCCCAATGTCCCCCTCCTCTGTCCCCCAATGTCCCCCCCTCTGTCCCCCAATGTCTCCCCTGTTCCCGCACTGTTCATGGCGCTCGTTTCCCACCAGGTGGCGCTGTCGCAGCCGCCGCCGCCCCCGGAGCCCCGGGACGGGTCCGGGACCGAGCGGAGCCCGCGGGGAACGGAGCCCGCAGCGCCTGTCCCCTGTCCCCTGTCCCCTGTCCCCTGTCCCCTGTCCCCTGTCCCCTGTCCCTTATCCCCTGTCCCTTATCCCCTGTCCCCTGTCCCCTGTCCTCTGTCTCCTGTCCCTTATCCCCTGTCCCTTATCCCCTGTCCCCTGTCCCCTGTCCCTTATCCCCTGTCCCCTGTCCCCCATCCCCTGTCCCCTGTCCCCCGTCCCTTATCCCCTGTCCCCTGTCCTTTATCCCCTATCCCATCCCCTGTCCCCTAGCTCCCAGCCGCCAGCCCCTGAACCCCGCGGTGCCAGAGCCCCAGAGTTCTTATTTTATTTTTTTTTCTTCCAAGAAGCAGTTTTCCGTGGTGGTGAGTGTCTCCATTGGAACGAGAGCACTGCCAGGTGTCAGTTTCGATGGCACCTTTGATGGGAGAAAGATTAAATATTTTTTTCCTTTTAATATTTGGTTGACAAGGTAAAATATTCAATATAAATACAGTCACTGTCCTTACTTTAATTACTTTTGCTTAAACTATGTATAATAGTAAATATTTCACATTATAATCTATATTATGTTGTATTTCATAGTATATTTTTATACACAAAAAATTTGATCATACTAAGAAGGAAGGTCACATGCTTCTAAATTAAAGTTTGTTCGTTTTTTTCCTGCATGGTGAATATCAAAGATTTATTCCAATATAGATGAAAATGGATGTCCTGGTGCAGGTGTGTCCCCCGGAGCAGGAGCACAGGTGTATGGGTACCTGGCCATTGCAAGCACAGGTTTCACTGCGGTTTTTCCTGAGGCCAGCCCAGCCCAGGCAGTGACACATCCCCGTGCCAGGCTGTGCTGTCCCCGTTTTTGCCACCCCAGACTCAAGATGTTCTGTGGAACGGTCTCAAACATCACTTATTAATAATCACATATTATGTGAGATGCCCAGTATTGATTTAAACCCAGGGGCAACTTTGGGAAGAGCAGGTTTAATTTATAGAAACTCTGGTGTCTGATAGCAATAAATAATTAGGCGATCGCAAGAAAAGGGATCAGAGGGCTCTACCCTCCGACTCCAGCTGGCTGCTCATGTCCTGCTAATAAATTGGTTAATAAAAGGAGAAAGAAAGCCTGGATTCTGGGGTTATAAAAACAAATGACATTTTTATGTTTAGTGGACAGGAAGAACTGGGAAGGCAGAGAAGTCAGGCGGGTGCACCAGGAATCACTCTGCGCTCGCCATCTGAATTTCTTAATGACATTCTCATTAAAAGTTCTCGCTGCCAAGTGCTGTTTGCTTTTGCCCTCAGAACTGCCTGCATTAATTAAAGGAACTTGCTTGGAAGTTATTTACCTACAGCATGGCTCCCCTGTCACCATGGCAGGGAGGGGAGGGAACGCACAGGGGATGGACACGGGATGGACACGGGATGGACACGGGATGGACACGGGATGGACACGGGATGGACACGGGATGGACACGGGATGCACAGGGGATGCACAGGGGATGGACTGGGGATGCACTGGGGATGCACAGGGGATTCATGGGTGCACAGGGGATGCAGGGGGATGCACAGGGGATGTACAGGGGATGCACAGGGGATGCACAGGGGATGCACAGGGGATGTACAGGGGATGCACAGGGGATGCACAGGGGATGCACAGGGGATGCACAGGGGATGCACAGGGGATGTACAGGGGATGCACAGGGGATGCACAGGTGCTGCGTTGGAGCCTCAGCCCAGCAGAGCTGTTCGCCAGCCCGTTTGAGGGAAGCATCACATGCCCTGTGGTCATGGCAGGGGCT
This sequence comes from Acridotheres tristis, assembly GCA_037013685.1. NCBI lineage: Eukaryota > Metazoa > Chordata > Aves > Passeriformes > Sturnidae > Acridotheres > Acridotheres tristis. The sequence goes on along the minus strand of CM072904.1, from coordinate 10,723,191 downwards.
GGGCACACACAGACCTGTCAGTGTTCAGAAAAGACAGAAATGAGTCCCTGACAGCCAGGTCTGCACCCAGCCCTGCCTGGAGTGCCCACCTGTGTCACTGAGAGCAGCTCCAGCCGAGGCTCCTAACATCCTTTCCTAGTATTATCACGTGCTGTTACAAATGTTATTATTTACATTACAGTAAACATAGCAAACAGAACATTCACTTGGCTTAGCAGCAGGTTTGACCTTCCCCTGCCCAGTCTGAGAACCCATCCCAGTGCTGTGCCTGGCAGGGTCCCAGCGAGGTCCCTGACCCACCCACGGCCAGCCTGGGCTCCTCTGCCACAGCTCCCTGGGACATCACCTGCCAAACCTGCTCCAGCAGCTGTTTGGGGTGTTCATTCCCAGTAAATGTCTGCCCGGTGTGATGGGCAGAGCCGTGCCCATCCCTGGGGGCACTCCTGCATCACCTCCCACTGCATCCCTGCAGCTGAGCACTGTCAGTGCCTCCAGCTGAGCCAGGATGGGCCACTTGGGTTTCCCCAGTGATGCCATCAGCTCCTCCACAGCGTCACAGCCAAGTCCCAGCGCTGTGCCAACAGCCAGTGATCAATAAGCTGCAGCCCTGAGCTCGGGGCTCACCTGCAGGATGTTCAATAGCCAGTGATCAATAAGCTGCAGCCCTGAGCTCGGGGCTCACCTGCAGGATGTTCAATAGCCAGTGATCAATAACTTGCAGCCCTGAGCTCGGGGCTCACCTGCAGCCTCCTGGCACGGGGCCGTGCCCTGCACTCCACCAGGATTGCAGCAGGTCTGGGCAAACAGCCACAGTGGGTGCAGGGCCCTGTGAGTGCCACAGGGCAGCCCAGGTGGGCACAGGTGGGCACAGGTGGGCACAGGTGGGTGGGCACAGCCCTGCAGCCTCCCAGACGTGCTGGCAAGCTGCCCCTGGCCTGGCTGGCCCGAGGCCTCAGCCTTCCCTCTCGGCCAGGAAAGCTGTGCTAAAGCCCCATAAGGAATTGCCTGGCTGCACTGAGAGATCTTCAGGGCAAGAAATCAAATAAAATCTTCATGGTGATGAAGTGAAAAATAAAACATGGTTTAAGAAAATGGTTCTTTGCTTTGCCGCTGGGGGAGGGCAGTGTCCAGAAGGGGAGCACAGACAAAGGTGCCAAAGGTCTCAATCATCCCACTGCTTAATTATTCTACCTCTCAGAAGGCATCTCCAGGCAATTAGAATAATCATTCATGCCTGTGCTTTACAGGGACTCTCGCATTCTTCCCGTGAAGCATCAGAGCTGGATTGTAATTTTTTTTTTAAACTTTAACAGTGACCCGCAACTAAAAGAAAAATAAAAGTTTTTTGAAATATTAGTTTAATAAGACATGAGAATAATATTAAGGATATGAGCCTCCCTTATTTATTATTTATATGTATAGTGTGATTTAGAGATGCACTTGAACCAAGCAAGTCACTACCAAAGAGTGGATCTATCCCTCTCTATATATATTAAAAAAACCTACAATATTCGCCTGGAGATTCTGTCCACATATTTGTAGATTGTGATTTAACATACACAGTTTATCAAGGCTGGTGTGCTGCACACAGAGGCTGGGGTTTTATGTAAGGGTATAAATAATCAATGCACATAGCAACTTTAAATTACTGCTAATGTGTTTTACTTATGTTCCCACTAGAACAATATGTGAAATAACAGGGAGTTGCTAGGCACACGCTTGACAAATAATATCCATGCGTTTCCATTTTTATTATTTTTATACATTTCTTATTAAGCCAAGTGGTGCAGTTCAGGCCCATGCAGCTGCCTGGCCCTTGCTGCAGGAGCACAGTGGTGTGAGCTGCAGGGGAATGCTGCAGGGGAATGCTGCAGGGCAGGGCTGTGCCACTGCCACTGGCACCATGGGCCTGTTAGTTTTACAGCAGGACTGGCAGTGAGCAGCTCTGGCTGCAGCAGAGCAAAGGGTTCCTGTCCCTGCTCCCCTGCTCCCCTGCTCCCCTGCTCCCCTGCTCCCCTGTCCCTGCTCTCCTGTTCTCCTGTTCTCCTGCTCTCCTGTCCCTGTTCTCCTGTCCCTGCTCTCCTGTCCCTGCTCTCCTGTTCTCCTGTTCTCCTGTTCTCCTGTTCTCCTGTTCTCCTGTTCTCCTGTTCCTGCTCTCCTGTCCCTGCTCTCCTGTCCCTGCTCTCCTGTTCTCCTGTCCCTGCTCTCCTGTCCCTGCTCTCCTGTCCCTGCTCTCCTGTTCTCCTGTCCCTGCTCTCCTGTCCCCGCTCTCCTGTCCCTGCTCTCCTGTTCTCCTGTCCCTGCTCTCCTGTCCCTGTTCTCCTGTCCCTGCTCTCCTGTCCCTGCTCTCCTGTCCCTGCTCTCCTGTTCTCCTGTCCCTGCTCTCCTGTCCCTGCTCTCCTGTCCCTGCTCTCCTGCTCCCCTGCAGGTTTCCCCATTTGCTGCTTCTGTCCATTGGGGTGTTGGCACAGTGGGGCAGCTTACAGACCTGCTCCATGAGCTCCATGAGCTGCTACAGTCAAACCATAATTCCCTTTTCCCTGCTGTCACTTACCCTACACAGTGCCTGTGAACCTCTGCTGGACCAGCACGTGGGTGCCCAGGAAGGGATTCTGGAATGGCCCCAGCAGCTCCCTGGGACACTGTGCCATGGCACTGTGCTGGCAGGAGGGCTGGCACCAGGAGCAGACTGTGCCAGCCCCGGGCAGCCACAGGGACACAAAAGCACCTGTTTGGCAGCTGCTGGGCACACACTCTGCGAGCAGGGGGGCAGCCTCACCTGCGTGCCCGAAAGATGCCATCCACAGAAATGCCAGTGCTAAACGTGGCACTTGTAGGAAAGCACTTGACTAGGAAGGAGGACAGATTTGCTCTAAAGCGTGCAATCATCTCATCTGCGTGCACTAGAGCTCTGACAAAACCTTCCCTGCACTTTAGCAAAGGGAAGTGAGGAGCAGGGAGTGCTGCTCAGGGTCTGCCCCCCCATCCACAGCCCCACTAAACCCCAGCAGGGAGCTTTCCATTAAAACTACTTAGCAGACAATAACTATTTCTTTGTAAACAAGTCTTTGAGTGTTTATTACTATGTCACCATCAAAGCCGTACAGCTTTGTACTGTGTTTAATGGAAGAAAATTAACGGAGTGTTTTGAAACCCACTCCACATAGAAATGCAAATGGATTTCCCAGGGAGCACGGGCTGGGGCTGCCCCTGGAAATATCGGGTGCCCCTGGACATTGCCACAGCCTCCATCCTGGTGATACAAACCCCCTTCACTGCATAGAGAAGCAATAAAGAACCAGCAGCCTTTGCACAAATGTCCTCACAACCCAAATGTCATTTCTTGCAGCGAGAGCAGAGTCCAGCCACACACTATTAATGATAATTGAAAAACTTACCTCAGCCTCCGTGAGAGCTCAGGCAGCCCCAAAAACCATGCCCAGATGAAATGAGGGTCACATGGGACTGGCAGCCCACAGGACCTTTTTGTTGGGGACGAAATAACAGCTGCCAATGAAGAGTGTAGCTGTGTTATGGAAAACATCCATTTGGTCAAGGTGACCATCAGGATTATTTATTTATTTATTATTTACTTTAAAAGTATTTCCAAAGAGTGGGCAGCTGTGAGTGCCCAGTGCAGCAGCAAGGGGCCACCGAGGGCTGGGCCAGGCCAGTGCCACCAGAGATGCCACTGTCCCCTCCAGGGCCAGCACCAGCACCCACACCGAGGGAAGGGACAGATCCCTCAGCACAGGATCTGCTGTGTGGGGAAAACACCCCATGCCAGTGAAAAGCAGCTTTGGATCTTTAATTAAAAAACAGGGTTCACAGCACCGGGGCATTGACTTCCACCAGTTAATCTCCATCACTTCATTTCACCACCAACTTCCATACTCTACAAAACTGCTGGAGACAATTTTTATTGATTGCTCTTCAAGCCGTCAAAAGCGTCCCTGGCTGATCATATGTTACCCCCAGACACCTTGTGCATTTCAGATAATAACTTGGTGCTCTACAGAAGAAATGAATTGGATGTGCAGTCAGTAACTGTCCAAGTGAATCATGTTACTATATGTCAGCAGCCCAGGCTCTGACTATCATTTTAACAGAGAGAAATCCGCTATTTTCATGGCTGTTTGAAATTATTTTCCAGATGAATAAGATATAACAACAACTACTTACAGTAAAGAATAATATGGGGAATCTGTTTGCTACTCAGAAACAAATCTTTCCAGTGTAATGCTGTTTAATATTATTTAATCTGTAACTATGAACATGAAATTTTGAGACTAGCTTTCATGTAGTACAAAAAGCTTGTGATGTGGGGGAGTGGGAAGCTGGAGTTGGTATGGGTGATGGGTAGTATTTGCTCTCTCATAACTGCAAATACAGTAATTCATACAGAAAATGGAACATTGCTAAAATGAGGTTGACAAAGATGCATCCTGTTGCCAGTCATTGCAGTGAAGGTTTATTTTGCATAAACAATTACCATGTGCCAGGATTACTTCCTTTTTTCCAGGGTGTTTGGAGCACGTGTTTTGCTCAGAATTGCTGCAAATAACAGCAAATGGATTTTGTGAGGTTGAAAAGAAGCAAATAATTTAGAAGCTCTTACCAACCAGGGAACTCGTTATTTATACAAGCCTTGTTTTTTCTGTAGAACTGGCTGAACGTGTTCCCAGGCCTGGGGCTGGGCAGGGCTGGGCTCCCTGGGCAGGGCTGTGTGTGCCCGGGGTCCCAGAGCCAGGGGTGAGTGCTGGGCACAGCCCTGGGCTCTGGGGGCTCCCTGGGCAGGGCTGTGTGTGCCCGGGGTCCCAGAGCCAGGGGTGAGTGCTGGGCACAGCCCTGGGCTCTGGGGGCTCCCTGGGCAGGGCTGTGTGTGCCCGGGGTCCCAGAGCCAGGGGCGAGTGCTGGGCACAGCCCTGGGCTCTGGGGGCTCCCTGGGCAGGGCTCTGATGGGGTGTGGGCACTGCTGGTGCTGTGGCACTGCCAGATCTGCTGCAGGAACCCCCACCCATTGCCCAGGGAGGAGCTGCTGTCCCTTTCACTGCCTTATCTCCTGCTTTACACAAGACTAATGAGAGGGATTATTTGACTGATAGCAGCCTGCTTTCCCAGTCCATCACATGCAGTTTCCCCTCCAAGAGTTTCACACTCCATAAGTGGCTTTATAGCCCCAACTCGGGCTCCTGACCACTCCATTCCACCCTGGCTTTTTGTAAGGAAGGGCCCCAAAAGCACATTTCCTCAGGAGATGACTCTCCAGCCACTTCTGCAGAGCCTCCCAGAGGCTGAGCCCACAGGCAGGAACACAGCCCCAAAGCCTGGCTCATCCCTGGACATGTCTCCAGTGTGTCTCAGAACCAGGGGGCTCCATCCTGGGGAGCGTGGCCAGGTCCTCACACACACAGGTGTTCTGTGTCACAGCTGTGTGTTAAAGCTGGCAGAATGATGGAAATAAAGAAAAGGAGGTTTGGTGGCATGGAGAAGGTCTGGGGATGCTGCAGCCTGGCTCACTGGGGACAGGGGGCCCAGCCATGCTGTGCTGCAGCTCATCATCTCTACACAGTGGGGTCCTTCTACTGAAAGGGTTAAACACGTCATGAGCCATAACTGCTGCAAAACAGCAATTCACTCCTTGGGTGGGTGAAAAAAAGGTGGTTAAGGCAAACCATAATAATTCTGATGAGTCCCGGTGTGTCTGTGAGTCCAGAGGCAGGACCTGTTTGCGCACAGGTTTGTGTGCATGACGTGGGCACCTGGAGCAGTTTGCCAGCCCTGACTGGACCGGCCCCAGAGCAGCTCAAAGCCTGGAGAGGTGAATCCACCCAAACACGGCTGCAGGGCACCCCAAGCACGGGCACCTTTTCCATGAGTCTCCCTTTCCCTGTCCCACCGGGGCTGGGGGCGCGGAGCAGCCGGGAGGGTTCGGGATTTGGCACGATGGAGCTCCAGCAGCTTCCCTCCCTCCTCCCTCCTCCCTCAATCTGCTCCTCAGCTCCTCCGCTTCCCGCACTGTCCCCGATGTTGTCACCGGCTCCCGGTGGGAGCTGGAAGCACAAAATGGTCCTGCCACTCGCGTCGGCTCAGCCTGCTCGTGTTCCAGCTGGTAAGTCATAAAGAAATGGTAAAACACAACCCCCTCAGGGCTGCTGGGAGCTGGATCGAGTTTTTCCATCTCTCCCCAGAGACGGCTCTTTATTCTCACACTGACAGAACGAATGGCCCGGCCGGGTGTGACAGTGACAGAGCGGCGCGGCGCCAGCCCCACCAGCGCGGTGTCACCCGCGGTGGCCACAGCCCCGTCCCGGCCTGGGGACAGCGCCCGAGCTCCCGTGCTGACACAGACCCGCGCTTCTCGCAGCCACTGATCGTGTCTGCAGATAAATATTTAATTTTTAAGAATGAAATCTTAATTACCGCACTGGCTCGCACGGTGAGACTCGGGGTGTTCGCACCTGCCCGGCCCCGCTGCACAGGGGGCTGCCCTCCCCGGAGCCCCTGTGCCCGCTCTGCTCTCTGCGCTGTGCCAGCCCTGTCCCTGCTGCCAGGGGACACAGTGGCAGAGGTGGCTGCGTGTCACCTCTCCACGCTTCTGCCCTGGCTTGCAGGGTCTGTGCTGGTGCCACTTGGCGAGGCTGGGCTGGGCAAGGGGACGCCTGCACACATGTTCCTCCATCATTTAATCTGGAGTGATGCATATAGAAATTTAGATCAGGCAGCTTGACATTCCTGACTGCTGAGGCTGTGAATCGATGGCCTCTCTACTCCCTGCCGGGGAGATCGATTCCCCAAGCACAATGGATTGGTTTCATCACTTTGGTTTCACCTTGTCAAAGTCATGTCTGATTTACTTTAATCTGGAGGGCAGCTTTTAAGCATTTCATTGCATTTTGTAATCTGGCCGTGTGCCTGTGCTAACCACACTGGCCTCTGTGGGGCTGGGGTGCTCCTGGCACCAGCACATCCCACAGCAAACACCCGGCTTGGTGTGGGCAGGGCCAGCTCAGAGCATCCCTGTGCTAGCACTGAAACCCTGCCGAGACTCAGAAGCAGACAGAAAAGTCCCTGGGATTGTGCTCTGGAGGAGTCCTGGGGCTGTCCTGACCGGGGGAGGCTCAGCCCAGTGGCAGCATTCAGAATGCTTGAGAAAACAAAGTTTTGCAGTTTTGCCTCCTTCGCCAAAAGCCATGAAATGGAGCATGTTACTGGAGCTGGCATGGCTATAGCTCTCCTGGGAGTGATGCAGCCAGTCCTGCAAGCTTCCTGGTGTCTGGTAGTTAGCAAAATCATTTTCCTGGTGCTCGGTTTGGCCCAAGTTCTGTTTTGTCCAATTATACTCCTGGGTGAGTTTCCTGAATGCAAGTATTGATCACTCTTCAGACAGGTTTTCTGTCTGGTCTCTGCATTACCTCTGCTCTTCTTCAGGCAATCAGTTATATTTTTATAGCCGTGGGTATTATTAATCAATATACAGTAGCAATCTAATTGATTTGTCCAAAGCTTTCCCTCTGCAGCCATTGGTGATTGGGAGGCTCAGGGCTGTGTGTGCACTGGGGAGCAGCTGTGAGGTCCCCACGAGGTGAGGGCAGCTCCAGGCCCCTTCCAAACCTCCATGATACCCCTCCATCAATCACAGCCCTCCATCAATCACAGCCCTCCATCACAGCCCTCCATCACACCCCTCCATCACACCCCTCCATCACAGCCCTCCATCAATCACAGCCCTCCATCACACCTCTCCATCACAGCCCTCCATCACAGCCCTCCATCACAGCCCTCCATCACAGCCCTCCATCACACCCCTCCATCACACCCCTCCATCACAGCCCTCCATCACAGCCCTCCATCACAGCCCTCCATCACACCCCTCCATCACAGCCCTCCATCACAGCCCTCCATCACAGCCCTCCATCAATCACAGCCCTCCATCACACCCCTCCATCACAGCCCTCCATCACAGCCCTCCATCACAGCCCTCCATCACACCCCTCCATCACACCCCTCCATCACAGCCCTCCATCACAGCCCTCCATCACAGCCCTCCATCACAGCCCTCCATCACACCCCTCCATCAATCACAGCCCTCCATCACACCTCTCCATCACAGCCCTCCATCACAGCCCTCCATCACAGCCCTCCATCACAGCCCTCCATCACACCCCTCCATCACACCCCTCCATCACAGCCCTCCATCACAGCCCTCCATCAATCACAGCCCTCCATCACACCCCTCCATCACAGCCCTCCATCACAGCCCTCCATCACAGCCCTCCATCACAGCCCTCCATCACACCCCTCCATCACACCCCTCCATCACACCCCTCCATCACAGCCCTCCATCACAGCCCTCCATCACAGCCCTCCATCACACCCCTCCATCACACCCCTCCATCACAGCCCTCCATCACAGCCCTCCATCAATCACAGCCCTCCATCACACCCCTCCATCCATCACACCCCTCCATCACAGCCCTCCATCACAGCCCTCCATCACACCTCTCCATCAATCACAGCCCTCCATCAATCACAGCCCTCCATCACACCCCTCCATCACACCCCTCCATCACACCCCTCCATCACACCCCTCCATCACAGCCCTCCATCACAGCCCTCCATCAATCACAGCCCTCCATCACAGCCCTCCATCACAGCCCTCCATCACAGCCCTCCATCACAGCCCTCCATCACAGCCCTCCATCACACCCCTCCATCACAGCCCTCCATCACAGCCCTCCATCACAGCCCTCCATCACAGCCCTCCATCACAGCCCTCCATCACACCCCTCCATCACAGCCCTCCATCACAGCCCTCCATCAATCACAGCCCTCCATCACAGCCCTCCATCCATCACACCCCTCCATCACAGCCCTCCATCACAGCCCTCCATCACAGCCCTCCATCACAGCCCTCCATCACAGCCCTCCATCAATCACAGCCCTCCATCAATCACAGCCCTCCATCACAGCCCTCCATCACAGCCCTCCTGTGGTACCTGCAGTGTCACACTCTGACCCCCTCCCCACTGCTCATTACCATTATTTATCTCTCGTGGATGCTCTGGAGGCCACAGGAAGGGTCGGGGAACATTTGTACAGAGAATTAGCAGTAATTTTCCAGGGGAGCAGTGTATATCTGCTGCTTTCTGCAGGCTCGCTGGGGTCAGTGGGCTGGGACCCGAGCTGCCCATCCCTCCCTGTGCTGCTCCATCTGTCACTGCCACTGTCACTGCCACTGTCACTGCCACTGCCACTGCCACTGTCACTGCCACTGTCACTGCCACTGCCACTGTCACTGCCACTGTCACTGCCACTGTCACTGCCACTGTCACTGTCACTGCCACTGTCACTGTCACTGTCACTGCCACTGCCACTGTCACTGCTACTGCCACTGTCACTGCCACTGCCACTGCCACTGTCACTGCCACTGCCACTGCCACTGCCACTGCCACTGTCACTGCCACTGCCACTGTCACTGCCACTGTCACTGTCACTGCCACTGTCACTGTCACTGCCACTGTCACTGCCACTGCCACTGCCACTGCCACTGTCACTGCCACTGTCACTGTCACTGTCACTGCCACTGTCACTGCCACTGCCACTGCCACTGTCACTGTCACTGCCACTGTCACTGCCACTGTCACTGTCACTGCCACTGTCACTGCCACTGTCACTGTCACTGCCACTGCCACTGTCACTGTCACTGCCACTGTCACTGTCACTGTCACTGCCACTGTCACTGCCACTGCCACTGCCACTGTCACTGCCACTGCCACTGTCACTGCCACTGTCACTGCCACTGTCACTGTCACTGTCACTGCCACTGTCACTGCCACTGCCACTGCCACTGTCACTGTCACTGCCACTGTCACTGCCACTGCCACTGCCACTGTCACTGTCACTGCCACTGTCACTGCCACTGTCACTGCCACTGCCACTGCCACTGCCACTGTCACTGCCACTGTCACTCTCACTGCCACTGTCACTGTCACTGCCCGGCTCCCACACCGCACAGCCCCCAGGGATGCCCTCGAGTTCTGGTGCTCCCCAGGGCCGCAGTGAATGTTGGTGACTGCAAAGGCCCCGGGGATGCCCCAGCACTGCCGCGCTGCTGGGAGGGCTCAGGCTCAGTGTGTGCAGACCAGGAGCCGAGCCCAGCCCGGCCCGGCCCAGCCCGGCCCAGCCCAGCCCAGCCCAGCCCGGCCCGGCCCAGCCCAGCCCGGCCCGGCCCAGCCCAGCCCAGCCCAGCCCGGCCCAGCCCAGCCCGGCTCAGCCCAGCCCAGCCCGGCCCGGTCCGGCTCAGCCCGGCTCAGCCCAGCCCAGCCCAGCCCAGCCCAGCCCGGCCCAGCCCAGCCCGGCCCAGCCCAGCCCGGCCCGGCCCAGCCCAGCCCGGCCCAGCCCGGCCCAGCCACGCCGGGCAAGGGTGGCCGGCGGCACCCAGCTGGGCCGGCGGCGGGCACACACGGGTTAATTTGGGAAGATCTGTTGATAATAAAGCTGCATTTTTTCCTGGCGATGATATGATCGGAGCAGGGTTGCCATGGCAACAGCGGCTCCAGAAACCCCCCCCGACCGCTGGTGGCTGCTCCGAGCCACGGTGTGACCACCAGCACCCATCCCCTGCCCACCCAGCACCCATCCCTGCCCACCCAGCACCCATCCCCTGCCCACCACCCATTTACTGCCCATCACCCATCCCTGCCCACCCAGCACCCATCCCTGCCCACCCAGCACCCATCCCTGCCCACCCTGCACCCATCCCTGCCCACCCTGCACCCATCCCTGCCCACCCTGCACCCATCCCCTGCCCACCACCCATTTACTGCCCATCACCCATCCCTGCCCACCCTGCACCCATCCCTGCCCACCCAGCACCCATCCCTGCCCACCCTGCACCCATCCCTGCCCACCCAGCACCCATCCCCTGCCCACCCTGCACCCATACCCTGCCCACGCCACCCTCCCCTGCCTGCAGCTCCCACCAGCCCATCCCGCAGCCCCCGCCCCTGCTGCACCCCCTGCTCCATGCCCTGGGCACTCCCAGCTCATGCCTGGCACCACTGTCCCGTCCACTGCCACCTCCCCAGGCCCTGCTCGTCCCCCAGGGGTGCCAGGGGCACCCGCAGCCCTAACGGGATGGGACACATCCCCCATGGCAGCCTGTGCTTCCCCCCTGGCCCTGGAGCTGCCCCCTGGGCACCGCAGCTCTCAGCCCGTCTCCCACTCCTCTAAGCCCAGCTTTGCTGTGTCCCATCTGCACCCACGGCTGGCAGGGTGCCCACAGGGTGCCCTGGTGGCCCCTGGCTGTGCTGGGAGCTGGCCAGGACCACCAGTCCCACCATGGCACAGGCTCAGCCCTTGGCCGGCTGGTGCCAGCCCCCTGAGCCCCGTGCCAGCTCTGTGCCCACGCTCACCCCGGCCCGGCTGCTGTGGGTGCTGACACCACGCGTGACACCACGACCACTAAATCACACACCCTCCTTCCTCCTCTCCCTTCCTCCCTCACCCATTAATGAAATGAAATAAATTTTCCATTTTTAAACATGAAGTTTTAAAAAAGAGCTGCAATTCTGCGCACATGCAATTCCCAGCGGGAGGGGAGAGCGGAAGCGGGGCCCTTGTGCTAAATACAGAACAAAGCCTTCTGTCTGAAAATACCTACGAGGAGCTAACAAATGCTAATGACAAAATAATGTATGGGGGGTTTAACGCTGGATGCTTTTTATCAGCAAATTAGCACAGTTATTATGCTGCAAATGCATTTAACAATAATTTGTTTCAATAACTGTAGAACTGGTATTTTAAAAATATACACCATATTTAGAACACTTCATCCATGAAGGACCATTATTGTTTTTTCCTCCCCAGAGAGTTATAAAGGTCTCTCTTACAAGTGAAAGAAATACAATCATCACCCTTCACAGCTCAGTTACTCTCTTTTATTTTATTCAGAGCCATTTAAAGTTTGTGTTTTTAAAGGAAAAAGAGCAAGTGTCTTTAAAGGGTCAGGGCTGGAGAGCGCTTGGGGATCCGAGTGAGGGCCAGGATTGGGCTGGGATTGCAGGAGTGGTGGATGGGTGAGGCCACAGGAGCGTGAGCAGGAGGCTGGCACAGGGCACGGGGCAGGTGATGTGCCTTGGGAACCCCACGGGCACTCTGCCTCCACCACCGCTCACCTGGCTCTGCTCACCTGGCACGGCTCACCTGGCTCTGCTCACCTGGCACGGCTCACCTGGCACGGCTCACCTGGCTCTGCTCACCTGCCATGGCAGCCCCAGCACGGGCTCTGCCCACCACCCCTGCTGGAGCTGGGGCTGCAGCCCCAGGGCAGGTGGAAGCCCGCAGGGGTTCCTGGCCAGGGCAGGTGGGCACAGGGCAGCCCATGGGCCCTGCAGGCAGCAGCCCCAGCCATTACCGGGCAGAAACAGCTACACTGACACTCACCTGAAGTGGATTCATGTGTCCATCAGCTGCTTTTAATATTTCACTGAGCATGAAAGTTCACCTTTAAAATCAACATAAACTACAGCTGTTCCCAGGGCATCCAAGGCACAATCCTGCAATCCCAGGGGAGAGGAAACATTTAAATGTGCAACACAAGCACAGGCCTGTCAGAAAGTTGAGGCTGCACCCGTGCCTTCAAACCCCCTCTTGCACCAGGTGGCCAAAAGTGGCACCCAGCACCAGCACCCAGCACCCAGCACCCAGCACCAGCACCCAGCACCAGCACCCAGCACCCAGCACCCAGCACCAGCACCCAGCACCCAGCACCCAGCACCCAGCACCCAGCACCCAGCAGCAGGCATGGGCTGTCCCTGCAGAGCTGCTGCCCAAGGCTCTGGTGCCAGCCAGGATGGGCCAGTGCACCATGGCCTGCAAGCAGCCAGAAAACGCTGCACAATTTGGTTTTCTGAGCTATAGAGGAGCAGGATCGTTGTTTGGGGCTGCAGCCCAGCCAGGTGTGAGCTCTGCTCCGTTCAGCCATGCTGGGAATTCCCAGGGAGTGCCAGGGCAGCACCTCCTCAGTCCTCTGGAGAGTTCTGGCAGAGCTGGGGAGCCAGCTCTGCTCTCAGCTCACCAGCCAGCACTGCTGGCTGATAAAATCAAACAATAACTTCCAGGACAGTCTACTCACACCATAAACAGCTGAAAGAAAATCCATCTCTTCTCCATGCAAAACCACTGATGAGTTCATGAACTGTGCTGGGCAATAAATCACTTGTGCTTATGCAGGAGAGCCGAGGTTTTTGGGTTCCTAATAGGCACTCTGACAATGTGATTGCTCCATATTTCTTTGTAGCTGTCACCTTTGCAGGCCTGTCAATGCTCCTAATCTTTTTTCATTGCAATGTCAAGTTTTGGTAAGTGAAGAGGTGGAAGGTGGGATGGGATGTGAACAATACTGGGACCAGCTCAGCCCAGCCCCTGCTGAGGGCTTTGGGGTGGCTGCAGCCCCACACAGAGGGGCTGGCACCACACCTGGGGACAGGCAGCAGCTCCCAGCTCCCCCACCTGCTCCCTGCCACCCTTCCCCTCTCCCTGCCCTCTCTCCCAACACCCTCCTCTGCCTTTTCCTCCCACCAGACCTGCTGATGCAGAGGTTCTGCTCCCATGGGAAGACAGCCAGTGCTGAGCCACCAATGCAGACCTGAAAACACACTTTTAATATTCAGCATCTGGATAGACAATAAAAACTGGGACAAATAATCTAGTTGAGGCAATTACCTTAGCATAAATGTATATATTATTTATAAATGGCTTTGAATATATAAATAATATTGATAAAATTTGCATGAGTAAAAAGAGACATAATTACCAAATGATGCCTTAGAGCAGTGTATCCTGCTGGCTGCTTGCTGCCCTGATTCTCATCCAGTGGACCCTGCCCCAGTCCTCTTGTCCTGCTAAAAATCTGACATACACATTTAAGTGAGCTTAAAAAATAGAGCCTAAAACAAGGAAACCAGTTTAGAAAAGCCAGCGCTGCCCGAGCAGCTTTGGCTGGGTTTTGAGCGGGATTTTAGGATTTGGTGTTCCCTGGGGATGTAATTCGGGACAGGTCTCAGGGATCTGCAGAGACAAAAGTGCAGGAATTCCTCAGGAATGCTGGCATGTCCCTGCCCCGCTGCCAGCACTCACCACTGTCCCTGAGCCTGACCTGCTCCTCTCCTCCTCAGGAAAGGCCAGGAAACTCTGGGCTTTCACTGCAACCACGAGGGGCTTCTGTAGAGTTAAATCCAGCAGCAAAGTGAGCACACAAACGTTCAGCACGAACAGGAGCAGTGAGCTGAGCTCTTGCTGGTGCCTGAGCCATGGGGAATGAAGTTGTCTGAGCCTGGCGTGTCCCACACGCAGCTCTTTAATAAAACTGGCTGAGATTTGTTGATAAGCCTGAAGCAAAGTCAATGTAAAGTGTCAATCCTGCCTGTTCACAGGAGCCTTGGGGGTCAAGCTGCTCCTCGCTATGATGTTGTATCACAGATATGTCAGCCCCGTGTTAACTGCTCTCTTATGGACCTGCTCACAGCAGACACGGATGCAGATAAGCCAAGGCAGAAGGGCTGGGGCCAAGCTGTGCCATGCTGTTCTGTGCCCAGTCCTGGCTCTCAGGGGCCTTGGCAGTCTGTGCTGGCCAGGCTGGGTGGCACTGACACCCCGAGTGGGGCAGCCTCGGGCACTAAACCCCACTGAGCCGCCGGGCTCCACCACCAGTGCCAGGCTGTGCCATGTGGGGTGAGCATCTCGTGGCTGCACAGGCTGCTCCAAGTGAAGCTGAGAGAGAAGAAATCAAAAGAAGTGGGGTTTAATTAAGTATCAACCAAGATTTATGCAACTTTCTCTCTCCATCATAAATATTAATAAGGAGCTAGTGGTGGCTCTGTGTGGCAGGCACTGTCGAGCCATGAAGGGATGTTAATTCCAGGCTCTTTGAGATGGACTAAGCGTGACACAGAGCCTCTTTGATTTGGAATATTCCTTGGGTTTAAAAGTTAAATAACATGAAGGGGAGTTTAGTGGGTAGCAAACCATTAGTGAGGCTGGGATTTAAACTCCAGCACTCCTGTCGTGTATTTCACGATTGCCAAACTGATTAATGGCAGCACTGCCAGAGGAGCTCCTCTGACAACGCTGGGTGCCCCTGGCAGGATGGCACAGGCTGGACTGGCAGTGCTGGGATGTGGGGCCAGTGGAGCAGGAGTGCCCTGGGGAGTGCAGAGGGGTCCCAGGATGGGGAGCAGGAGCAGGGACACCCAGGGCCAGCCCCAGTCTGGCACAGCCTGGGTATTAAAGGCAGGCAGTTAAAGGTGATACAGGCCTGAGGAAGGACTTGCAGAGCCCACTAAATCTCCAGCCATCCCTTAAATAAAACTTTATGCTGGCTAATAAATTTTAATGGCACTTGTCAGTGCTTGAAAACTGCAATCATTTTCCAGAGGAGGAGAAGCCCCAGCGTTGGAGCTTGGCTGTGCCATGTGTGGTGCCCACTGTGCCTGCTGTGCTGCCCTCTGTGCTCCACACAGAAACAAGAAAATCCTGCAGCTCCCCGTTCCCAGTGGCAAACCATCCCTTCCTGCTGTGCACTGAGCAACAGGCACCTTCTAGGGCTGGAAATAACTGCCCAAGGAGAGAAGCAGAGGGCTCTGCAAGTGTGTTTGGGGACAGAAAATAAAAGCTTTTGCCTTTGGAACATTGTGATGTCATGTTTGGGATTTGGGGGGAAATAATAATCAAAAAGTTTTCGATTTTTAAATATTGCTTTTAAGGCCAACAAGTTTCTTGGATTTAATAAAAAAAAAAAAATCAGTAGTCTGGGAAATGTGTATTTCATCACTAATTCAAATCGCTTTTCAAACTTTACCCAGGACCCTGAGCCAGGATTAACAGCAGAGTTTATATAACTGCAGCATCTCTGAGCAGCCTCCTGCTGGGGCCTGGCTGGGGCTGAGGCAGTGCAATGTGGGAGCAGACTGGATTTAACCCGGGGACAGGGGAGCAGAGTGCAAGCAGCAGATCCTGTGGAAAGGATCAGCTCGCTCTGTGCAATAGCATTTCCTTCCTCCACTCCGTGCAGCACGGCTGCACACTGAGATTTCATGTAATTTTGTTTTAGTGCAGAATTTAATGTTAAGTTTAAATATGTAATTATCTTTAATTGAAATTACATCCATGCTTTTCATTAACAAGATGCACAGAGTGAGCAGTGTAAGGCAGCGCCGTGCAGGAGCGGAGCTGGTGCGGGGCTGTCCCGGCCGAGCCCCGTCCGAGCGTCCGGGGGGGCTCTGGGGGAGCCGGGGATGGGAGACCCCCGGGATCGGTACCCCCGGGATCGGTACCCCCGGGCTGGGCACCCCCGGGCTGGGCACCCCCGGGCTGGGCACCCCCGGGCTGGGCACCCCCGGGCTGGGCACCCCCGGCCCCGCTCCCTGTGCGGGCAGAGCTCTGTCCCCGCTCTCCGTTCCCCGGTTCTGGCCGCAGGGCTCGGAGCCGCCGCCAGGGAAAGCCCGAGGGCCGCGGACGGCGCTGCCCCAGCGGCTCCCCCGGCCCCGGGGCTGCCGTGCCCGGCCCGGAGCCGCTCGGAGCCGCCGCGCCGGTCACCAGGGGGTAGCATCGGCCCGTGGGCCCCGAGCTGCTGCTGCTGCTGCTGGAACGGCACGGAACCCCCTGCATCCCCTGCTCCTCCTGCATCCCCTGCATCCCCTGCTCCTCCTGCATCCCCTGCATCCCCTGCATCCCCTGCTCCTCCTGCATCCCCTGCTCCTCCTGCATCCCCTGCTCCTCCTGCATCCTCTGCTCCTCCTGCATCCCCTGCTCCTCC
The DNA here is from genome assembly GCA_037013685.1 of Acridotheres tristis. Lineage (NCBI taxonomy): Eukaryota > Metazoa > Chordata > Aves > Passeriformes > Sturnidae > Acridotheres > Acridotheres tristis. The sequence continues at coordinate 10,706,372 of CM072904.1, read as the reverse complement.
TGCATCCCCTGCTCCTCCTGCATCCCCTGCATCCCCTGCACCCCCTGTTCCTCCTGCATCCTCTGCTCCTCCTGCATCCCCTGCATCCCCTGCTCCCCCTGCACCTCCTGCACCTCCTGCATCCCCTGCTCCTCCTGGACCTCCTGCACCTCCTGCTCCCGCACTCCTCCCGTTCTTCCCGTTCCCCCGGGTCCCGCCGCTTATCCCTCTCTGTCCCCCTCTGTCCCCCTCTGTCCCCCTCTGTCCCCCTCTGTCCCTCTCTGTCCCCCTCTGTCTCTGTGCCCGTTTCCCTGCACCACCCGCACCTTCCCTCGCTCCTGCTGTGTCCCGGTAACTCCCGGGTTTTGCCCGTCCCAGGGCCCAGCCACCGGTTTCTTTTCCAAAGCATTTCAATAAGCGATCCTAAAATCGCATTTCCATAACTGAAGCTAAACCCGCGTTTCACTGCGGGCCCGGCCCCCGCTGTCAGGTCGCATAGGAAAAGTCATCCGTCCCCAGACTGGTCCTCTTCAGACCCTAAGGTCAGTGATTCAAGGGGACATTAAACTAATCCAGAGAGACAACGTGGTTATGGCTGTCTGGTGGCTCATCTGGAAACTTCCACATCCTTTCAAATTGCTCACAGAGATCCCTGTGCACACACTGAGCTGGGTCCCCACAGCTGGCACTTGCCACAGACCCTGGTTCTATGCTTTTGTTGCAATGGTTCCTAATGTTTCACCCAAAACCCCATAAATTTCACCAGAACAAGATCATAAAGGGTTGGTTTGAGGAGAAAAGGACAGATTGCCCCAGGCTCTACAATGAGAGGCCTTAAAGAAGCTCTTGATAAGCAGCAAACTGGCCCTGTGTGGGTACAGGACCACCCCTGGGGCTCACCCACCCCCCAGCTGCTGCCCCAGAGGGCACAGGGATGGTCTGGGTGCTCCCTCTGCCCCACTGCTGTGCTTGGATCATTCCCAGAGTGCAGAGTGCAGTGCCATGCTGGGACAGGCCAGTGAAGACACCCCCAGTTATCAGCGAAATTTAAATTTCTCTCAACAGTTATTTTAAAAGCGAGGAGAAGGACCTTGCTGAGTGTGACTGATCACTGTGCTCCATCAACCATGAACCATCAACTCGAGTCTTTGTTGCTTCCAAAGCTGTTCCTGCATCTTTTGCAAGCATGAATCCTACGGATTTACACTAAATGCACTTCAGCCTTGTTAGCAACAGCCAGTGAGACAATCAGCACGTGCTAAAGTCCTGCTCTGACAGTGCAATCAATTAAATATCAATTAATCAGTTAATCAGTACAGAGGATACACACAGCAATGCTATGATGGCCAGTTTCTAACCCGGGATGTTTCATCCAGTCCCACACACGCAGCTTGACAGGAATGTTATTTTCTTGTCAGGGGTTTCAGATTTCCAAGCTGTGGGGCAGGGCTGGGCCAGCACTACCAGGGTGTTCCTACAGCACTCATGGACACAGCTGAAGAGCTTCCTCCCTCCACATGCCCTGTGTTTGCACCTTCTACCGTGCTCATTGTCACACACACCATCACAAAGAATTCCGAGAAAAAAGTGTTCAACAATTTTGGAATTTGCTCCTGAAAAGGATAAAACTAAATTTGCCATGGAAGCTCAGATTCCTCTCCCAGCTGTGGCAGTAGGACAGACGCCAAGACCTTGGTGTCCCAGGCCTTGCTCTAAGGGTTCTGTCTCTAGAGCACTCCTTGTTCTTCCTGCTCTTCTCCCTTGCTCCGTGACCTTTCGCACTGGGACATCTCCCATCTGTCCTTTCACCCTGGGAACCCCTGAACACTTGTGCCAGTAAAGCCAGGACAGGTGGCCCTGGAGACCTTTTCACCTCGGGTATGTCCTGCCTGTGCCTTAACCTGATTTGGGAGTGTGTGTGATGTGAGTGATACACCCACCCAGAGCCCGAGACCTCCAGAAGCCACTGCTCGTTTCCATAGACCCCCATAAATGGATAACTGGCTCTTTTAATCTTGTTACTAAATTGTAATGGAATTATCCCTCTAATCCTTTGGAGCAAGAGCAGAACTCAGCCACCAATATAAAATAATAATAATAAAAAAAACCCTACAGTAATCATAGATTTTTAAAGTATTTATTTTGTGCTGCTCTCAGATAGGCTGTATGTAAAATTTTATTTCAGAGGAATAATGTCACATGGTGCACATTGTGGCTGGTCTGTGATTAAGTCCTTTCTAATCTGCCATGTGTGTGGAGGTGCAGTGCTTTCCCATCACAGCTCCCTCCTGCCAGACTCCCCTTTAATGGTGTTACTGGATTATCAGAAAGAGGAGGAATTACCCAGCTCCAGGAGGGTTTTGCTGTGATCTGCTTAGCAGCCCAGGCCATTCCAGGGCAGGAGGGCTCAGGGATGTAAGCCTTCTCAGGACCATGTGCTCCTCACTGCTCTATTTTCCCACAACAAACTTTCTAGCTGGCAAATCTGTTTAGAGTGATGGGTTCCTGCTGCTGCTCTGTCTGTCAGTCAGTCAGTCTGTCTGTCTGTCTGCTTCCTCACAGGTGGGAGCTGCCAGGCTGGGCTGGCAGGGGATGGCAGGCAGAGATGGATCCAGCAGACCGGGCAGCAGGGCTGGGAGCTGGGCACTGTCACAGCCAGCACAGCACGGGCAGGTTTGTGCAGAGACCAGGGGCACTGGGATGGGAAGGGCACCTGGAGTTCCCTGGTGCCAGCAGGAGAAGGCAGCTGGTGCTGCCACGCTCCGTGCACGGAGCCACCCTGCTGTCACCCCATGTCCTGCTGTCACCCCATGTCCTGCTGTCACCCCATGTCCTGCTGTCACCCCACACTCTGCTGTCACCCCACACTCTGCTGTCACCCCATGTCCTGCTGTCACCCCATGTCCTGCTGTCACCCCACACTCTGCTGTCACCCCATGTCCTGCTGTCACCCCATGTCCTGCTGTCACCCCACGTCCTGCTGTCACCCCACACCCTGCTGTCACCCCACACTCTGCTGTCACCCCATGTCCTGCTGTCACCCCATGTCCTGCTGTCACCCCACACCCTGCTGTCACCCCACACTCTGCTGTCACCCCATGTCCTGCTGTCACCCCATGTCCTGCTGTCACCCCACACCCTGCTGTCACCCCACACTCCTGCTGTCACCCCACACTCTGCTGTCACCCCATGTCCTGCTGTCACCCCACACTCTGCTGTCACCCCATGTCCTGCTGTCACCCCACAGCCTGTTGCCTCCTCTGCAGGAACACTTCTGCTCATTCTGTCCAGCCACGGCTCCCACACTCAGCTCCAGGGAGTGGCTGATGCAGAGATGGGGACTGTGGGTCAGGGGCTGATCCAGGGCACGGGGAGAGGGGCTCTGCTTCCCACAGCACAGCCCTGACAGTGTGGGTGCACAAGGAAAATCACCGGGTTCGTGATCCGTGGTGCAGGAACATCCTCTAGGGACACACGGGACACGGCTGGACGCGTCCCCAGCGCGGGGCCGGCGGTGGCACTCGGGTGACCTGGAGGAGGGAGCAGAGCCGCAGCCCCGGTTTGCTCCACGCCTGGCACGTGGGCGAGGCCGGGAGTGGGAGAGCAGAGGGTTAGGGATGTGCCAGCGTCCTGTCACAAAGCATTTGCTGACCTTTCCATAAATATTTCCCAGAAAGGCTGAGTGCCCGGGTCAGTTCGGAGGGTGCCGTGCTGCGCTCAGCGCTTTGCCTGGGGCCGTGGCTTTGACAAATGGCAGCTGACCCGAGCCACGGAGCGGGGGCTGCTGGCAGCCTCGGCTCCTGCCTGCCCAGGTGAGGCTTTAGGGAAATTAATGCAATTGTGCCCTCAAAAAGTGAATGCTGCAGAACGCAAGACGTTCATGAAATGCTGCTTCTCACTTGATGGCTTTGGCTGGATTTTCTAACCCCAAATTAAAGAGGCCTTATCTGTTCCCATTGAAAACACCAGATATGAAATGGAAAGAGTTTAGTGGAAGATCACATCACCTGACTTACATGAGGAGAAAAAAAGGGCTTCACCGGCATGATTTTAAATGTGAAGTGTGTTCCCTCTTTTTTTTTGTCATTTGATGGCAGAAATTACAACATGGAAATGAAAGCTTGGAGATTCATACAGTGAATCTAATAGTCCAAGCCCTGAAAAATCTGTGCTGCTACACTGAATCACCCCACCAGCACAGTGTGTCAGGAGGATGCACTGTGCCTGGCATGCACTTTACCACTTCTACCAGTCTGCAGAAAATCTGCTGGGTTTTTACAGCAGCTTCACTCCGGGTCACACTGGACCAGCTTGCACTGGTGAAAATGAGGCTGATTCGATAGCACCTGGTGACAAATGCACAGGGGAGTGTGTGAGCACAGGAGGCTGCAGGAGATGAGCTGGGCTGGAGCAGAGCAGCTGCTCCGGGTGCTCACACACTGCCCGGGCCACATCTGTGAGCAAGGAGCCCATGGGGAGGGGGGCAAGGGAGGGGGGCAAGGGAGAGCCTCCTGCTTCCAGCACGATTCCCTCTCCCTGCCAAGCACCTGGCACGGCAGCGAGCTCTGAGCTGTGCTTTGCTGAGCTGTGCTTTGCTGAGCTGTGCTTTGCTGAGCTCTGCTCTGACGCTCCCTGCCTGGCTCTCCTCCGGCTGCCATCCCCCTCCTGCTTCCCGGAGATGCTGGCACACAGAGCGGGTTTGCCAAAAGCCATGTCACAAGTTCAACACCCCCACAGCCTCGGAAGTGCTGGAGGAATGTCGGCAGGCTGGCAGCAGCCAGGGGCTCGGTGCCCCCCGTGCTGGGGCTGTTCATCACTGAGTGCAGGAATGCGTGTGCGTGGGAATGCCTCGGGCCCCAGCCTGCAGAGATTTATGTACGTGCTTAACTCTTAGCAGATGAGAAATCCCACTGAGACTATGCATATGCTACAGGTTAAAGACAGGCATAAAGCTTTGAAGAGTCTAAATCTTGGATTACAAAGATTATAAATTTTCAGAGCACACGGACAGCCTCTGTCAGGATGGCAGCAGGGTCCTGCAGGTGAAGGACATCTCCTGCCTCAGCTGCACCTTCGTGGCCTGGCAGGTTCCTGCATGGCAGGACTGCCCCAGTGTGCAGCCCTGTGGGTGCCTGGCACGGCTGAGGAGGGGCTGGGCAGGCTGGTGCTCACGCTGTGGTGCCAGGGAATGCATGGCTCAGCACACAGCTTCAGCAGCTCAGAGGAAAGGGAACGCAATGAGGAGCAGATGATAATCCATTCCTGGAGCTCCTAAACTCATCCTCAGGACAATGGAGCGAGCAGCAGGCAGCTGTGACCAGGAGAGCCCAGGGGTGCAGGGCTGGGTGAGGCCATCAGCCCCTGGCAAACGCCGGGGCCTTGCTCAGGCAGGGCTGGTGCCAGGCAAAGCCCAGGGGCAGCTCTGCTGTTGGGGGTCCCAGCCCTGCCACAGGGAACCCCACAGCACGACGGTGGCACCAGCCCCTCAGCTTTGCTGGGCACAATTTCCAAAAGATGGGGCGAGGGGAAACTATTTCCTGCTACTCTGCTCTTTTAATTCATATTTTCACAGCTCTGCCTGTCCTAAATCCCAAGCAGATGGTGCAACTCAGCCCAGCTCCTCAGTCTGATGATCCCTGGGGCCTTCCTGCAAAGTGTACATTTCAAAGGATAATTCCACGAGCACTTCTTACCCTGATCTGGAGCCTTCTGAGAATCCGTGTCCTTCATCCCTCTTCACACAGCCCTGCCCTGCCTCACCACAGCTTCCACCGGGCTCCCCTTTTCCATTTAAAAGCTTGGTGGAGACACAGGTTCCTGTGGCCTTTGAAGAAAAGGGAGCTCTGAAATGCAAGAACCAAAAAAAAAAAAAAAAAAAAAGAAAAGAAAAGGAGGAAAATCCCCTTATGACTTCCCTGATCTGGTTTCTCCTGCAGAACCGGGGCCGCCCCCAGTCTGGGAGCAGGGTAAGCTGTCCCCCAGCCTGGGGTGGCACGGTGGGCACGTTTTGCCCTTCCCTGCACCCGCAGCCCCTTTTTGTGCTCGAGGAGCATTTCTGCACTAACAAACCCCGTTTGATAATTGTGTTGCAAAAGCCTCACTCTGAATATTTAATAGAATTATTGCTAGTTATCAGCACGGGGAGGTGATAAATCACCGCCGCCTTTGCCCACCACCCGCCAGAGCCATTAGCGGGTTTCAATCACGGCTCCCACCCTGCCCTCGGGCTGCGATGACCATGCATTAAAAAGAAAAACAAACAATCAGCCTTTCCCCCGTCCCCCTGCGCGCTCCCCCGCTCCATCCCGCCCGGAAAAGGAAGGCAAGCAGCGCTGATGGATCCGGGCTGGGTCCCGCTGCCCTCGCCCCCCGCTCTGCCCCCTCCGCGCACGAACGAGGTGATCTTTTAGCTGCCCTTTGTCTTGGAGAAAAAATTAATTCTCATTTGCATTACCTCGACTAAATGTCACCCACCGATATTTTGTTAGACATTAGCAATGCTGGCAGAGAGGGGCACGGGATAATTGCGTTCTGCCTAGCGCTGGGATTTACATAATTTCAGACAGCAATTAAAGAATCCCTGGGAATTTTTTTTTTTCCCTTCCAACCTCTCCTACAAAGAAAGTGTTCGTTTACATTAAGCGCTCAGCTCCTCGCTGTTCATTTGCATAAAATTAAAGGTTTTTGTGTTCTGGAACAGCAGGGTAACATTTAAAATTCCGTTTCAAAAAGCTCACCTTAGAATAATAAAATGTTAATATCATTTCACGGGCTGGAGAAGGTTGCCAGCTGCCTTTCACTTCAAACTTTTACCCAATACTAACTGTTAGGGTGGGTGATATTATTATTTTTTTTTTTTTTTTGTTAAGATATAAACTTTCTTGAAAAAGTGGAGGGCTGTGAATGTGCCTCTGGATGGGTCTCTGCAGGGCTACTCCAGAGCAGAATGTTTGTTTACTCCATAGTTTTTTAATTAAAAAATCATGCAAAAGAGCAGCAGCGGAATATTATAGGCTTTAATGTGCCGTCATACTCCACGCGAGGAGAGGAAATGCGATTTGGACCGAACCCCGTTCATTTGCATTCACGGAACACCTTTGGGTGACAGAAGCCCCGCGCCTGCTGCGCTGCCCTGGGGGGGACAGAGCTGAGCCCCCGGCCCTGCCCCCGCCCGGGGGTCCCTCCCTGCTGAGCCCAGGGCACGAGGGGCTGGCGAGGAGCAGCGCTGGGCACTCCCGGCATTGGGCACCCAGCCGGGCCCCTGGAATTGGGGTTCCCACAGATCTGCACCCTTCCGGACCCCCTGGAATTGGGGTTCCCACAGATCCACCCCCTCCCGGACCCCCTGGAATTGGGGTTCCCACAGATCCACACCCTCCCGGACCCCCTGGAATTGGGGTTCCCACAGATCCACCCCCTCCCGGACCCCCTGGAATTGGGGTTCCCATCGATCCACACCCTCCCGGACCCCCTGGAATTGGGGTTCCCATCGATCCACACCCTCCCGGACCCCCTGGAATTGGGGTTCCCATCGATCCACACCCTCCCGGACCCCCTGGAATTGGGGTTCCCACAGATCCACCCCCTCCCGGACCCCCTGGAATTGGGGTTCCCATCGATCCACCCCCTCCCGGACCCCCTGGAATTGGGGTTCCCACAGATCCACCCCCTCCCGGACCCCTGGCTGGGGTCTCCCAGCACCGGCAGCCCCGGGCAGCGGCCTCAGCCCCGCTCCCCGGAGGAGGAGGAGGAGGGCGCGGGCTCCGAGGGGCTCGGAGCCCCCCGTGCTCTGCCGGGGCCGGGCTGTCCGAGCTGAAGCTCCCTCAGCCTCAGCTGCCCTCGTTCGGAGCTCTCCGTCAGCTCTCAAGAATAAAAAATGACGTTTCCGTTTGAGGATGACCCTGGTTTGGTTCCCGGGTGACCTTGCCCGTGTCACCAGGGTGTGTCACCCGGGCAGTGAGCTGGCAGCAGCATCGCCCATCCCTGCATCCCAGGACGTGCTGGGGAGGGGTCTCAGCCTCCCCCAGTGCCCCCAGTGCCCCCAGTGCCCCAGACAGGGCCATCCCAGGGCGCTGGCACCCAGCGGGAAGTCCCGCATGGCCGCCCCGGAGCGTGGTAGCCAAAGCCGGGGCAGGGATGGCCGTCCCGTGAGGCAGAGTGGCCACCAGCAGCCCTGAGGCTCTGCGGGACCCGCGGGCAGCGGCCCGGCTGTGGCACGGCCATGGGCACAGCTCCAGCCAGCGGGCTGCCCCGTCCCGGTCACACCCGCCTGCCCTTCCTCGCCCCGGGCCACCAGCCAGAGCTGGCACCGCTCCCCGCGGCCACCCCCGGGGCCCGCCCGGTGTCCGTGCCCACCACCCTGTCCCCTTGCCCATCACCCTGTCCCTCTGCCCATCACCCTGTCCCCTACCCTGTCCCCCTGTCCCCTACCCTGTCCCCCTGCCCACCACCCTGTCCCCTACCCTGTCCCCCTGTCCCCTACCCTGTCCCCCTGCCCATCACCCTGTCCCCTACCCTGTCCCCCTGTCCCCTACCCTGTCCCCCTGCCCACCACCCTGTCCCTCTGCCCACCACCCTGTCCCCTACCCTGTCACCCTGTCCCCTACCCCGTCCCCCTGCCCATCACCCTGTCCCCTACCCTGTCACCCTGTCCCCGGTCTGTCCCCGGTCTGTCCCCCTGTCTGTCCCCCTGTCTGTCCCCCTGTCCCCGCTCCCTCCAGGGGTTTCCCTCTCAGCGGGATCGGGAGCAGGCGAGGAGGGAGCAGCTCTTCCACCTGGCGTCCTCTTGTCTGCCACCATTTGGGGCTGCTGTAGGATTGTAGCAAAAAGCGTTTCATTAAAAATGAATCCGAACCGCAGCCGTTGTGGGAGAGCATGGAGCTCAGCCCGCAGTCCCCAGCGCCCACGCTGGATCCCGCCTTTGCCCTCCAGGCCACTCAAACTCCGGCGCCTGCCAATATTGCCCCGTTTTCTCCATGGTGTGCGTGGGGAATCTGCACCTTTGCCGTCGCAGCGGCCACAGGACGGGGCAGGCTCAGCTCACCCCAAACCTGCTAGAAATGTTTTCCGAACTCTTCTGTACTTCGGGGAGGTGGGAACGATCGCTGCATCTCTGCGGAAATGGGTCCAAATCCGGATCAGCGCGCTCTGTGCTTCACACCTGAGCTGGCAGGTGGAGCCCGTGCCAGCCCGGGGCCGGCAGGGTCGGTGCCACCCAGGTCACCTCCTGTGCCGGGACACATCCCCGGGTCCCCGTGATCCTGACACGCTCCTCCTGCCGGGCTTTGAGAGCCAACACCAAGCCCAGCTGCTGTGGGGGAACAAAGCAACAATCAGGCAGCCAGGCTGAGGATGAGGAATGGAAGGTTTTACCTGGGGGAAGAGTGGAGTAACCCAATGAAGCAAACTTAAAAATGGAAAGGAAAAAGATTTGCTTTGGAATTTCTCTTACGAAAAGTCATTAATTCCTTTTAAAGTTTTTCATTTCAAAATTTGTTTTCATTACTTTTACATTATTTTATGACATCAGTAGTAGTGCATAATGTGACCTGTCATATCATGTCAAGTCATGTCATAATATGCATAATAGTAGAGAAGTGCATAATATTACATGTCATATTGACATAATCAGAATATTCTATTATTATTGACTTCGTCAAACTAATTATTAAAAAGGCAAGAAATACTTTGCTGTAGAAAATAAGATTAAGAAGGTGCAACCTATAAAAAATTAGTTATTTCCCCTTGCAGCCACATTTTTAGGTATTTTCAATGTATTTTTATGAAAATATTTACATTAGCATATTACATCATGTTATGCACTGCTGTATGTAACTGCATGGGAAAATGGAATAAGATAAATTAAAACAAATCAAATTTTCTGCTTAAAACTATTTCAATTTTTTTGTTCATAATAGACAATTCCCAAAAATCAGCAAATTCTTCTGCAGTGAAATCTCAAAGTCCCTCTTACGGAAGCTCCACCTGAGAGCAGCGGCTGCAGACGAGGCTGTGAGTGTCCAGAGTCAGGCAGGGCAGCTGGGGAGGGGCCGGGGGAGCTCTGGGGGCTCAGCCTGGGGAAAAGGGGGCTCGGGGGGAGCCTTGTGGCTCTGCACAACTCCCTGACAGCGGGGGGGTCGGGCTCTGCCCCTGGAACAGGGACAGGACAGGAGGAAACGGCCTCAAGGTGTGCCGGGGAGGTTGGGTTGGATATTTGGAAGGATTTCTTTAGGGAGGAGCGGTCGGGGAGTGGCACAGCTGCCCTGGGCAGTGGTGGGGTCACCTGCCCTGCCTGGAGGGGTTTACAAGCCGTGAGATGTGGCCCTTGGGGACGTGGGCTCGTGGTGGCCCTGGCAGGGCTGGGCTGGGCAGGGCTGGGCTGGGCTGGGCTGGGCTGGGCTGGGCTGGGCAGGGCAGGGGTGGGTGAGCTCAGAAGGATTTTCAGCCTCAGTGGTTCCAGGGCTGTCTCTGACCAATCCTCTGATCAATCCTCTGATCAATCCTCTGATGAATCCTCTGATCAATCCTGCTGCCGGCCCGTGGTGCTGGGGAGGGCAGAGCTGGCTCCCTGCGGGCTGGGACACCCTGGGACACCCCTGGGTGTCCTGGCCAGCCCTGGGTGTGCCCTGGGTGTGCCCAGCCCTGCCAGCCCCCGGGGCTTCTGGCTGACTCCACGCCTTATCCATCGCCAAACTTGGTTGTGGCTGCTGTGAAGAATGGTACTTTAAAGGACTCAATATCTCTATATCTCCCTTTGATAAACATTGGCTTTCTGAGCTTAGATCTTATTTATTTACCCTTGGAGCAGGTTCATTACTATGTATTAGGTGGATATGACATATTTATGGAAATATGGGGACTTTTTGTGGAATATATTAAGATTAAATAAATCATTGACTATGTGGTCAAGAACTACAGCAATCCTGATGAATGATTCCATGATTTTTTTTTTTTTTTTGATCCCTGTATAATTTTAAGAGCCATCCCCTTTGTCTCCCTGGACTCCTGCAGACCTTCCTGCAGCGCCCCAAACGTGCTGGGGAGGGCAGGATGTGCTCCTGCCATGGGAGCAGCTCCGGTGCCAGGCAGAGGGAGGGCACCTGGGAGACTGCCAGACACCCAAACCCACCCCTGGGAACCTGCTTAGCAAGCTGAGAATTGCCTCCAATTTGGTTATCCCACATCCCTTCCACTGTGATCTGCCATGCACATCCATTAGCCAATAAATTTACAAATCTAATGGTGCATTTTCCCAAATTAGTGATAATTACTTCTAAAACAGCTCTTTCGGTACAAACAAAGGGGAGCCACGGCTAATGACAGGAATGTGATTTCCTGTGTCTCAGTACAAACCTTGGAGGTGGGCAGAGCACAGATGGAGCCAGAGCTCCCGAGCAGCTCCTGGGATGGATGGGGCTGTTCCACCTGCACCAGGTGCTTTTGCTTTCCAGCTCCTCTGCTGCCACTGAGTCCCTGCTCCCCACGTGCTCTCCTGGGCTGCCAGAGTCGTGCAGGGCACGGGGCACAGGCTGGGCATGGCACCGTGTGTGCCTTCTGGCTCAGGACAGCCAACAAACACCTGCAAATACTGCGGGATTCTTAAGGGTAGTTAAGTAGCAAACTATCTGTTGATAATAAAATTTGCTTGCTTCTCACAGATATCCAATTTGCCTACTATCCAAAGAGAGGAATTGGGTGTCTGCTTCCTAAATTGTTTTAATCTCTGGCAAAGAGTGCTTCTGGCAGAGTCCCTCAGCTGGAAAATAGGAAATGAGTTAGAAACAACAGACAAACGTGAATAATGCAGAGCTTAAGATGTCTGATCATGATCTTGAGGACAGAAGTTTAAAGATGTTCCTCAGTCCCCCTGCCTGTGGTCCCTGGGAGGCTGCACCCCTCCTGGGGCAGTGCCAGCTCAGGGGTGCAGTGATGTCCCTGCAGTGTGGCAGCAGGAGGGGACGTGGCTGCCCGGGCACAGGGCCTTGGGGCCACCTCGCCAGGCCAGGGGGGTGCCCAGGGGGGTGCCCAGGGGGGTGCCCAGGGGGGTGCTGGGGACTGGCACGGTTCCCTGCAGCTTTAACACGAGTGATCTTGTTTCTTCACCTTCCCTCGGGGCATTCGTGCACACCCCAGTGCTGTGAGCCCCACACCACCCCCAGTGCTGCCAGCGAGGGCTGCTGGCCCCTGCTGCACCCAGACACCCCCAGGTGCCAGGTGCCAGCTCCCCTCACCTGCCCTCCACACCCTCCACGGGTCCCCACCTGTGCCCAGGCCACCTGCACATCCCTGCCATCAGGCTGCACCCTTGCTTTAGCTTCACAAATACTCTCTCAAAAGATCCCCAGACATGTTTCCACAATAGCATGAAAGGATTTCAAGAAATCTTGAGATCCCGGGGGGAAAAAAGTGATTTCCTGCTTGTGTCCTGGTGAGAGGCTGTGTCTCCTGTAGCTCTGCAGTGCCACTCACCTCTCTGTGCCTCTGGCTGAGCATCAGAGACCCCTGGGTGCCCCCAGCCCTGCCCTGTGCCCCAGGCTGGGGGCAGCTCACCCCGAAATCCTCTCCTGCCACAGCAGGAGCACCCTCCAGAGCCAGGCTGCTGCTTTGAGAATGGATCCCATCCTCCTCCTCCTCCTCCTCACAATCCTCACCCCTTCCTCCAGGACACAGAGCCTGGTGCTGCACGAGTGGCTGCCCTGAACACCAAAGGAAATGCTCCTTCCCATCATGCTAAGTGAAACAGTTCAAACCTGGAAAATCTTGATAAAAGTTTAATTAGGAAAACGGACTCCATCTGTAACGTATCCCTGTTCTCCCCATGTATTAACCCTTTTGCCATAAATCTGCCACCCTTGAAGAAACCTGCCTTCCTCACAAAACCTACTCAGGGTTCACATTATTTTAATCAGTTAGAGGGGTTTAATACATTATTGATTTTTAGGAGAATTGAAAAAGCTCCCGTATTAAGTCCAGGTTGCTTATTCTTTCTGTATATGACATTCAGGTACTTGTGAAAAATTATACCAATTATGAAATCAGCCATTTACTGCTTCAAAGTGCAATCAGTTGTCACACTGGAAAGCACTTGCTCCTGAATATTATTAGTTGGGCTATGTGCACAGGAAAGTGCTGAGAGGAAAGACTTTAACCAAAGGGCAATTGCATGAAATTTACTTAGAAATAGCTATTTATCACCCTTGGATTTCCTACTGTTCAAATCCACTGCAGACACTTTATGGAATGAAACAGCCATCTCACCAACGTAACTCAGCCAACTGAGGGGTTTTTTCCTCACTGACATTAAATGAAAAATTTAGAAGTCATTGTAACAGCTTAAAGATGCATTATCCTTTTTGATGTGCAATTTTAGCTTCATATCAAAAGCCATATAAAATAACCCCCGCACAAACACAAAAAAGGAACTTTTAAAAGTTTTATGACATGTAGTTCATCTTACCTTTTATGCATCTACCAGGCACAGCTTCTCCTGCTGTTCTCAGAGACCATTGCGTGATTACCACGATGGGGGAGAAAATATTGCCATAGCAGCAGCAGAGGCAGCCAAAGGAAGGATTAGTCTCTGGAGCCTGGGAAGCAGAGGGGGAAGCTGAGCCTCACCACGGCAGCAAACGCCTCCAAAGTCAGCACACGGCGGAGAGCTGCCCCTCGGAGCAGCCTTCAGTCGTGTCACAAACTGCCACCATTAATGGGCTTTGCTGCAGGCACTGAGCTGAGAGGGAACATAAATTACACAGAGGACGTTCAAGAGAAATTTCTACTCAGTACAGATGTCTTGTCTGCTTGTTTTCCAGAGCTGACAAGAATTCTGGAAGGCCAGGGCAACTTCCCCAAGGAGGAATGAACGTGGTCAGGCTGGGAGTGCTGGCACAGCACCAGTGTGGTGCAGGACCAGCAGGTATTTGATTTCTGACAGGTGAGACCACTGCTCCTGTCCATGTCCCTGGCTGCAGGCTCACCCAGGTGAGCACTGCCACCTCGCACACCTCACCTGCAAGGCAAGGCTTCTTCCTCTTTGAATTCCTCCAGATAAAATGCACACCAGGACTGCAACAACTGCCACGCTGGGCACCTGCTCAGGTGGGCACGGGCAGCCTGGACACAGCCCCAGCCACTGTGGGATTGCAAAGAGTGCTCCCACGGGGAAATGGGAAAGCAGCTCTTGGTCCACTGAGCCTCGAAGATCTGAACCAGGAGCAAAGTGCAGCCCCCATAGCTTGGGCTACAGCTGGCTTGTCCACAAGGACAGTGTTCAGTGGTTTGGGGGCAACACAGAATCCCCACTGCTCTGGAAAGGTGCAGGCCTGGGGATGTGGGAAGCACACAAACCATCTCTCCCTGCTCTGCACAGCAGCTGCAGCTCCTGCTCAGTGGATCTGGGACCTGCTGCTCCCAGGGCTGGGCACTCACTTCTCGTGCCATGAGCCAACGTGGGCGAGCCAAACATGCCCCAAGGACAAAGTCTGAGTTCTTGCCACAGTCACACCCCACACTGGAGGAAACAGACAACTTCAAGATGATACTGCTCTAGAATTTCAGGTCCAGATGAAGAAGGGGAGAGGAGATGCTCAGGGGAGCTGCTCTGACACCAGCACTGTGTTCCAAACTGCAGCAGCAGCCTGAGCAGGTGACTCCAGCCAAGCCCCAGCAGCCAGCCCATGGCACAGAAATAATGCAAAACCAGAACACTTAGGATATTTTAACTTAGCAAAAGGATTGTTATAAGACCATTTAATTTAATAAATAGTAAAGTATTTATAAACGAACCATTTCATAAAGTGTTACCAATTTCTCATACACAATAATATGATTTGCACGAACGTTTGTCCTTGAGGCAATAGAAATTTTCTTTGCAAATCAATCCTTCAGGGATTGTAATTAGTATCTGCTAAGGCAGCTCGCAGTACCTGTAGCTGTGTTTCTCCCATAAAAGCCCTGATTGCTGCAAGCTCTCACACAAAGCTAACGACACAGAAGGAAAATGCACACGTTGTCTAGACTATTCATTTTAATCAGGCAAGAGTGATTTTTTGTGGCCCATTTGATATGACTTTTACACAAGATACAACCTCGCTCCACAGGGGCTGGCAGAAAAGGTCAACACTGCTGTATAAAAATACATTTAAAGAAGGAGTTTGGAAAAACAAAAACTGCAGCCAAGGCCCAGCATTGCTCAGGCAGAGCTGCAGATGTTGTGTCTGTGTGATTTCTGAGAAATTTATAAATCTACCAGTTTTTATTAAATGCACAAAACTTTTAAAACATCAGGGACTTATTTTCTGCGCAGGATCCAGAGGGACAATAGCCACAATCCAGCAGGGGAGACATGGCACCCGTGGGTGCCCACAGATGCTCTGGTGGCTGTCACAGGATGCTGGCACCCCTTGGCACGGCCACAGCCACCCTGGGAGTGGCTCTGCACCGAACCTGACATGGACCAGGAGCCCTCTGGTCCCTTGAACGAGTCAGGGCTGTCTGTCTGTCTGTCTGTCCGGGGGGTTGCCTGGGGCACCCCACTGCCCTCAGCTGCACTCCCAAGCCCCCAGGCTGCACAGCAGGAGCTGGATTATTCTGGGGTCAGGCTCTGAAACTGCAGCTGGAGGTCTGAGTCCCAGCTTTAATCATGCCATTCATCATCATTACCCACAGCCACTCCACTCGCTGCCCCAAAGGCAGCGCCAGGGGCAGGGGCTGATGCTCTCTGTCCCTTTCTCCCTCCGAAGGAGGAGAAGCCAGGCATCAGCAAGATCATTGATCTGGAGCGTTCCTATCCTCCTGAGCAAGGAGGAGGTTAATTTATCACAGGTTGGAGAAAACCCAGTCTTTAAATTCTCTGCTTGCTGTTAATTAAACAAAAACCAACTGTGTTTGCTAAGCCTTACTCCAAGGACCCAGCTGCCCTGGCTCTGCAACTGAGTGCAGGCACCTTGTCCTCCAGGCCAAGACACTTCTTGGGGGACGGGGCCGATCCCTCTTCTGTCCCCGCTGCAAAAACACAGGACAGGTATGGCTGCACCTGCCTGGGCATGTGGCTCAGGATCCCTGTGCTCCCCTAAATGCATTAGTCAGGACACTGGGAGAGGGTGCTTCAGAAATGGCATCTTCAAAAATGGGCTCTCCTGAAATGGGCTCTCCAGAAATGGCATCTCCAGAAATGCCATCTCCAGAAATGCCATCTCCAGAAATGGCATCTCCAGAAATGGCATCTCCAGAAATGCCATCTCCAGAAATGGCATCTCCAGAAATGCCATCTCTTCTGTGCAGAGAGGAGACGCCAGCCCTGCACCCACCGCAGCCACAGGTGCTCCTGCTCCAGGTGCTCAGAGCAAGAACAGCCAAGTCCGTTCAAACCCTGCAAGGCTGCCTGGAGATTTCCTCGGCGTGCTCCAAGGTGTGAGGGAGCGATTAATCTCAATAATGACTGTCCTTGGCTCGCTGGCCCCATCCGAGCGCCCGTCTGCCCCGGAGCGTGCGGGTCCCGCTGTGCCCCAGCCTGCCGTGCCCGGGCTGCGCCCAGCCTGCGGAAAATCCCCGAAGCCACCCCAGCTCCCGGCCCCGCAGCGCCTCGAGGCTTTTCCCCTCCTGTCCGTGAAGTAAATGAAGTGGGGAGAGCAATACAGAGCGCGCTGGCCGAGACTGACAAGCTCGAGCCTCTCCTGGAGCTGCTGTGCTGGTATTAAACAGACAAGACAAGCTTGCAGTCAGTTATCGGCCAAAAAAATAATGAAGGAACAAGTCAGCAGAGCAAAGCCAAGTCACCCGGACCAGCCAAGTGGAGAATTTAATTTCGCACAGGTTCCCCGGCAGCAGTGGCTCGGTGTCGCGGCCCCGAGCGCTCCGACAGCTCCGACCCGGCAGCCGCAGCCGCTCGCCCTGGGCTACTGGGTGCCCTGCTGGGCTACTGAGTGCCCTGCTGGGCTACTGGGTGCCCTGCTGGGCTACTGAGTGCTCTTCTGGGCTACTGAGTGCCCTGCTGGGCTACTGGGTGCCCTGCTGGGCTACTGAGTGCTCTTCTGGGCTACTGGGTGCCCTGCTGGGCTACTGGGTACCCTGCTGGGCTACTGAGTGCCCTGCTGGGCTACTGAGTGCTCTTCTGGGCTACTGGGTGCCCTGATGAGCTACTGGGTACCCTGCTTGGCCAGACACACATCTCTGGGCTTGTGCACAAATTCCAGACCCATTTCTGGAAGCATTTTAACGATCAATTCTGAGAAAGAGGCAAGATGCCCCGAGTGTGGTGGATCTTTCAGAAAAGGAGGCTGAGGAGTGCTGAAGTGAAGCTCAGAGCAATTCAGCTGGCAAAGGTCAAGGCCAGCAGTCCAGCAGCTGTCCCCAGCCTGGGGCTGCCCAGTGCCACTGGATGTCCCCTGTGCCCAGGGCTGCCCATCCTGCTCTGCCCAGGTGCCCAGAGCCCTGCACAGAGGAGTTTCTCCTGCAATCCCCAGCCCAGCTCTCCTCAGCCTGGCAGCCAGGGGCTCCCAGGTGCCAGCAGCTCCTGGGCAGAGTGACTCGGGAACAAAGGGGCTGAAGCAGCCGCTTTCTGCCCGGGAGGGATCACGCAGCAATTCTCAGCTCCTCACAAACACTCGCAGCCAAGTTATAAACGGCTGGAAAATGCTGACAGCCCTGTGGTCACTGTGCTGCACAGAGAGAGAAAGGACAGCAACACAGACGGGGCTCTGTGGGGGGAAAAAAGGCCAATTTATTGTACAGCCAGCCCGGATTTAAAGTGTGTCAGTGCAGCCAGGACAGGACAGGAGCTCATGGGACAATTGGGAAAAACATCCCTGGGACAGCACCTCAGGATGTGTCCCACGGCAAAGACACCAGGGGTTAATGTTGGTGATGAATTCCACTCTGTTTGTCACCGTGTTGTCACCCTGGGAGACTCCTCCCTAACTGAAGCTGCAGTCAGCTTGGCAGCCTGGGAATGGAGCTGAGAGTCAGGAGAAATCCAGGCCTGGAAAGGATTCCCAAGCTGCGATTCCCCAGCTCTGTGAACGTGTGTGTCCGCAGAGCCCCCGTGCTCCAGCAGCCCTGCCGTGGATGTGCTGAGTGACCTCCCGGCCACCCCCAGCAATGGGTGAATTCCGGGTGGGGAGAGCTCGGTAACGAGGGGACAGCCCCCCAGAGCTGAGCAAGCGTCCTGCCTGCCTGCCCCCCAAATTCCTCCTCTGATCTATAGCGTGACTCACTGGAGCGCCGGTAAAGCTTCAGAGATTGTTATGCTAAATGAGAGAAAAAGTAATTGCCTTTTCTCCATCTAGAACTCCAGATATATAACTTGGAGAAATATAATTAGCTGCTAACTTCAAAGATGCATTGGAATTTTTGTAATGGGCATTGAGACCCTGTATTTAAAAAAGCTAAAAGAAAAATGATACACTCCTTCTTGTAAATGGAATAAGACTTAAAGGTTTTAATTAGGATTCGCTGTGCATCTGCAGCTGAGAAAACAGGAGAAATAGGAGAAATACCCTGATACTATCTTCCTGCTTGAAAAACACATACTGGGTGAGGAGCTTTCTGCAAAAATAATTGTGATACATTTTTGATTTATGAACAATAATCATCTATTATTAAAAATAAACTGTTATTTTTATTCTATTTAAACCATTCCAAACAAAGGGAGATTTTTGCAACAAAGACCTGGGAGTCTTGTCTGTTTGGCACAGGAACAGCATCTCCCAGCATGGCCTCGACACCAGGCACCCCCTAATTCAGGTTATCTGCACCCTGCCAGGGTGGGACTGAGCTGGAGGAGACTCAGGGTTAGAGCTGCTCTGTGCTATTTCATGTGGCTCTGTGCTATTTCATGTGGCATTTTTCTGCTGCTGCTCTCTGTGCTGTGTGGAGAAATCTCCATCTCATGAAGAAACAGCAAGTTGGTTTTTCCTGGAATTTGACTCTTGTATAAGCTTGGACTAGGTTGTACAAGAATGTTATTCTGGAAGTGACATGTGCATGTCAAAAAGTGCATGTTTGGAGCAACTTTCAAAACAAATAAAACTTACCTCAAGTGTCCCCATCCCCTCAGGGTCACAGGGTTGTGTGCTAATGGATGGTTTATTCTTTAATGCCACAGATTATGATTTATCTTTTGTGTGACCATTGATTGTACTGGGCCTTGAAAAATTGTTGATAAACTCTGCCATTAGTAAATGTGAAGCAGGCAGGGATGAAGATGCACTGGGGAAAAAGGGAGTGGGGAAGAGTGGGATTGCTGTTTTCAGCAAGTCTGAGCTGCTTGTTCAGGTTTATTAGGGAGTATTCCAGGTACACATTTTCTACTATGAAATAATGAATTCCTGCCTGATGTGCTCCTTGTGTAACACTAACCACGAGATGAGCTCATGTGAGCTGTGCAGGAGCCCATCAGTGCACGGCTCAAGGAACCCTTTATTGTGCAAGGGTGGGCAGCACACCATGGGCACAGGGAGGGGGTGCAGGCACAGAATGGGGATGCAGGCACAGAATGGGGGTGCAGGCACAGAATGGGGGTGCTGGAACAGGGCTGGGGGTGCTGGAACAGGGTGGGGGCAGCTCCCAGCCCCGGGCACCCCCACCCCAGCCTGGGCAGCACAGGCTGTTTTCTCTCAGACCTGTTTGGGCTCAGGTTGGTGCTGGTTGAACAGCTCTGCACATCTGTTTGCCCCCGAAGCAGGGTCTGGCAGAATGAGCAGATGCTGGGGGTGCAAGGGGGTGCCAGGGGGGACAGGCTGGCACAGGGGCTGCGCTCCCCAGGGGCAGTGGAGCCTCAGCTTATAACACTTACATGGCTCTTTTTGGTATTTACTGCTTTGGTTGATATTGATCTTAACTGCGGTTGATTAATGCAGTGACCCCTTTTGTCACGATCGCTGATCTCATTACCTGTGCGGAGCAGGGGGAGCGGGGTGGGGGAGCAGGGCAGGGGCTGACTCCTGTGCTCAGCAGGGCCGGCAGAAGGGCCCGGGCTGCTCCAGCCGCTCCCCACCTGTAATTCCCTGTAATTCCCTGTAATTCCCTCCCAGCCCGAGCCGTGCTGGGGATGCAGCAGCGAGGAGCGTGCGGGGCAGGGCAGGGACACCTCGGGCTCGTCCCCGCCTGCTGACAGGGACGCAGCCACTGCTGGGGACCCCGCACAGCACCTCCCAAAGTGCCCCAGGGGCTCCCCAAAAAGGGGCTCTGGGGGAGGCTGGGCAGGCAGGAGCTGCCACCCCCGTGTGCTGCTGCGCAGGACGTGATACTGAGCACTGGTAATACAATTTATTTCCACTAGTGAGTGAATTGCCCATAATTCATGACAAGTAGAGCCTCGAGTGATGATGAAGGTCAGCCCATCAGATCTGGAAATAAATTGTATCCTATTACAGCTCCTATTAGAGGTCTATTTATAGCAGGGGTTTGCAAACTCCTGGAAGTTGGGAGGGGTTTGGGAAGGATTTTTGCTTTCTGCTTGGATAGGGAGGGTATGAGGACATGAAAAACCGATCCGAACAACCTGTGCTGCTGACACAAACCAGTTCCCGTGGGACACCAGCCTGCTTGTGCAGAGGGTTCCTGGCTCTGGAGCTGACCAGGGGATTTAGGGGTGCCCCAGGGCTGGAGGCAAGCCAAGGGCAGGGGAAACCTGCGTGGAAAATGCAGGGAAAAGCATGGAGACGTGGCTGCTGTGAGCAGGCAGATCTATAAAATGCCATTATGCTTTTCTGCTGGCAGCAGCCCTGTATGTGCCGAGAGCAGAGCCTCTGTGCTGTATTTACCCCTCTATTTACCATGCCACCACAATCCCCAGGTGATAGATAATGTGCAGGAGGTGGTTTGCCATGGAAACAGAGCCCCGGTTCTTTACATTTTTAAAAAGATTAATATTTCTCAGCTTGGTTTCATTATTCTGATATTAAAAATCATCAGTTATGATGATTTCCCAGCCCTCTCAGGCCTGATGTGCCCTTCTGGGCAGCAGCTCTCCTGCAGGCAGGATGGCCACAGCTGTGGGAGGGCACCTGGTGGCACCTGGGCCACTGGGGCTGCTCTGTCCTGCAGCTCTGGCTGCCCCAGGGCTGTGCCAATGGGTGTGACTGACACTGAAGGGAAACAGCTGCTAAAACCCCCCAGCTGCCTGGGCCCGTTTCTGCCTCTCCTCTGCACTCAGGTCTGGAGCTGAGAGAGCATCTCAGGGCCCCTGAAACGCCAGAGCCTCTCACCCCTGCCAAAGGAGAGATTTCAATGCTGTCCTCTAGCTCCTTGAAAAATATCTGAATTTCCAATGGATTTGGGACAGAGTTAAATTTCCTTGCTCTGTTGGAGGACACAGGTTTGGGCACTGTGTGAGTGGCACTCCTTGCTGGGAAGTGCAGCAGCTTTTCTTTCACCAAGGGACTGCCCAAATGCCAAAATCCATGGAGGGGCAGGTGTTGGCACGGCAGCCCCAGGTGTGCAGACACACACAGGTGTGACCCCTTCTGGAAGAACCTGCTCGGGTTAAGGAGGATCTCTCACGCTGGAAATGCCTGGAAGTTTAGTTCCTTAAATGCAAAGGAATAAGTAAAACAGCTGTCTTTTAAACCTCATAAATCTGTACAGTAAAATGTTTGGGCAAAAGCATATTTTATTGTTTTTGCTGTCAGAAACAAAGAATTAAGGGCCATGTGACTCAGTAATTGCTGTGGACTTTTTTTCTGACAAGAAACATTAAACTTAAAACTGTATTAAAATCATTTGACAATTTTTATGCTTTAACAGCTGAGAGTGAATAATGTTTTTTGCATATAAAACACTTTCTCTTGTCAGCCTATAAAACTGTCAGAAATAAATTCATCAAAAAAGATTATATAATTAAAAGTCACTACTTTTCTTTCTCTAGTTTAGTTGGAATTATTTGTTTGTCACTTTTTCAGGACTAAATTACGGCGTTCAGAGACAACTTCCTTTGTTCAGACTATTGTGAAATGTATGATTCTTACAAAAGGAGCCCAACTTTCTCCTCTAATGTATCAATTCAATATCACTTCTTAGAAAATACTTTCAGATAGTTCTGTTTCTGAAAAGCCATTTTATTCTGCAGAGGAGCAGGACTAGTAGTGGGAAGCTTCCAAATGCAGAAATATTTTTTATTCTTGAGCTGCATATAATTTATGGAAAATTGCTGAATTTATTTTTTAGCAAAGTAAATCATTAGCACTTCAAACTGCAAAGTCCCTCTTCCAGTGAGAGCCATACAGGATTTTCACAGCTAAAGGAGCAAAACTGGTTTTTATGTTCAGTGATCAGGAGGGGCTGACCTGGGGTCTGGGGGGACACTGCCATGCCCTGCTGAGCACCCAGCTGTGCCAGGGGTGGGTGCCCATGGCAGGGGTGTCCTGTGGGCACGGGGCTTTGCAGAGGGAACCCCTGAGAGCATCCCTGGCATCACCCCCACGGGGACACCTTCACCTGCCACCCGTCCCTGCCACCTTGGGACACCTGATCTCTTTTGGGGGAAGGGGGCAGTGTTTGGGCAGCCTGACTCTAAACAAGCTGTCTTGGCTCCTCACGATGAGAAAGTGTGAGCTTGTCAGAGCTGGTGGGTTTGGGGTGACTGGGTTTTTCAAGGCTGGAGGCTAATAATGGTTTATTGATCTGTTGTTAAGTTATTGGAGCCTTAATGGAGGCAATAAACTAATAGTGCCCATTGCTGTCATGTGGCTGCATCAGCTGGAAGCCTCCCTGGCACGCAGCAGGAGGCTGGTGGTGGCCACCTCCGTGGTGACCCCAGGGCCAGGGGATTTTGTCCTGAGGCAGCCAAGGTGCTGCTGTGAGAGGAGCAGAAGGGGAAAGGGGGGCTGAGCACTGCACAAGGCTGGGCTTCGCTGGCTTGGTGCTGTTTTTCTGATCTGATAAATCACGAAATCCGGAATTATTGTGAGTGATGATTTAATAAATGGAGCGGGGGGAGTGGGGACGGGGGGTTCATGCTGAGATGAACGGCGGCTGCTGCTTCCCCCAGCCTGGACGGGTCCTACCGGCCCAGGAGCTGAGCTGCTGAAGTATTATCTCTTGGTATGGTAATGATTATTTGTGATTAATCCTGCCCGTGCTGAAGAGCTGTGCAAGCCTTTTTAGAGGGCTCATCTGCACGTGTGCCTCTGCCGTCGGTGTGTAATGCAAATTGCCGTGAGCCGCGGTTGGAGGGAGCAGACGGAGGGGTCTGTGCCACAGAGGCTTCTCAGACAGCTGGAAGGACTGAAACGTCCTGGCAGCAGCCGAGCCCCCACAAGGCTGGGGCTCAGGGCGCGCTCAGGCCGGGCGCTGGTGCTGCACTGACCTGTGACCGGGGTTAACAAAGCCCAGCCTTCCTCCCCTTCATCCTCCTGCCCACCCAGCACTTGCACTCCGAGAGCAGCACGTGTCCCACGGGCTCTGCTGTGCTGGGCAGCCCCAGCAGCCTGAGAACCCGCCAGCCACAGCCCCAGAGCTCAGCCCAGGGCTGGCAGCTCCTGCCTTGCCACCCTCCATCATCAGCCAGGAAATTCTTTTGCTGGCGAGACATATTTATTTGTGAAAAGCTGGAAATACCTGGGAAATTTGCTGGACCTTCAGTAGCTGTACAGTCATAATTTAAGCAAGTTCATGCTCCATTAAAACCAGTTATTTAATACAATAATCATTCAATTAAAAACCTCTTGAAGCGCCTGCCAAAGCCTATTTGTATCAATACAATATTTTAATTGTAAATAGCGAAGTATGGTCCTGCCAACTGTGATTGTCAAGGAAATGTTACCAAAACGAGTGCTCAGTCTCAGGGAGGCTCTGGCAGGACTTGGGCAAGAGCTGGGAGCAGCTGCCCTGGGCAAGGAGCACCATTGCAGACCCCTGTGAGCCCCGGGAGCGGCCCCTGGGCAGGGCAGCCCGGTGCCCTCCGGGCTCCTCAGCTGCTGCTGCTGGGCACGGCAGTGCCAGGAGGTGAAATAACCGGGATTTAAGGCTTAGGAGGAGGGAGGGAGAGTGTGTCCAAATGTCTGCTGAGGGCTCTGTGCATGCTGGCTCGCTGCTCGCCGTGGCACCGAGGCTCAGCTGGCTGGGGAGCTCGGGGCTGCAGGGCAGAGGAGCTGCAAGCCCTGGCTGGGATTCCTGCTGCCGTGTCCCTCGTCCCACACCCTGCATTCTGCCTCCTTGCAGAGGTGCCATCACATAAATATTCCAGTCACTATCGCTTACTGTCAGACCCAATTTAGAAAAGTACCTGTCTGTTACAAATATTTTATAGTACTTGAATATGCAATTTATGTAACATGCCCAGCAAAAGAAATCCATTATACAGTTTTGTCTGATTGAAATTCTGGCATCGTAACAGTAGGAAAAAATTAAATTATTCTAGAAAGTTGCAGTCCATTATGAAGACCTAACTGCTCTTCTCTGAAAAAGCTGCTGCTGCCTCAGTGGTGCCAGCACTGTGATAGGAGCAGTGCGTGCCCTGGCTCCATTCCCACCTTGCCCAAGGAAATCGGGGTTTCCCTGAGCACACAGGCACTTTGTTCCTTCCCAAGGCTGCTCCCTGCAGCCCCCAGCCCTGGGGCTGCCCGGGGGCTGGCTCTGCTCTGCTCCCCAGCACATGGGGCTGTGCCCACGGAGCTCTCCCTGCCTCTGCCCTCCCCACTCATCCTCCAACAGCCACTGCCTGTTCTGGGCAGTTTCTCTTTCCTCTCTGGGGTTTAGATGGTCTGGGCCAGTTTCCTTCTGCACTTGCAGAGGCACTCGGACTTGTACACGGAGGAGGAAAATCCCAGCAGACTGGTGACACCTGTGTTTTGGGGTGTTCTGGGGTGTTCTGGGGTGTTCTGGGGTGTTCTGGGGTGTTTTCGGATGTTCTGGGGTGTTCTGGGGTGTTCTGGGGTGTTCTGGGGTGTTCAGTGAGCCCCAGGGCAGGGCAGAGCTGCTTCTCATTCCCTGCCTGAGCACCCTGCTGCCACAGTTCTGCAGGGCAAGAGGAAGGAGCTTATTCCTGTGCCACCTTTTCTGCATTCCAAGCAGCTGGAATTGAGGACAGCTCATGGTTCTGCTCCTCTGGCACCAGCTGCCATTGAATTCCCATTACTTGTGTCTCTGGCGTCGGGTTCATTTACATTTTGCAAAGTTGCCTCTCTTTTACCTTGCACTGATTAGGTCTGTCTGAAGTAAATTACGGAGCTCATTGATCTGAACGGTTTTATTTCAATCGGGGTGAGGCATGGCCAGTGAGTGGCCTTGGCAGTAGCCCCGTGTCCACAGCCCCTCCCTCTGAACGCAGCCCCACAGCCACGAGGAGTGCAGTGCTGCAGGAAGGTATTAGAAATTGATGTCCACTCCTGCAGTGAAACATGTCTTCAAGTGTGTTTTGGGAGGGAAAACCAGGTCAGACTAGAGCGGGGAGTATTTATTTCCTCTGGGACTTTGTGTGTTACTTGTGGTGTATTTTATGGACACAGCCGGCCCCATATGTCTTGGGGAAGGCGTTTGGCTCAGCAATGTGTTAACAGTTAGTGTGCTAAGGAGCCCTTGTTTGGGTACTTTAGTTTTGACATTTAAATGCATTTCTCAAATACAGTGAGATGAATGTGATGTCACCGGGGAGTCGCGAAGGACTCTCAAGCATAAAAGCAGACGCTGGGTTTTAATCTTTAACAGCACTCTGGCCTCTTATCCCTGAAGGTCCCTCAGCAGAAGCTGTGCTGGGCTTTAGGTACCCACAATATCAGGTTCTTTATCCACTTATGACACTCTGTGTGAGAGAAAAATGTGTGTAATGCAAAAGTGATATTTAATGCCACTCAGACCTTATTTTGTTTGACCATGGGAAATCTAGAGGCTAAAGATCTTTGTGGGCTCTGGCAGCAGGCACTGGGTCACACACAAACGGGTCTGGACTCAAATGTTCATTTTTATTGAAGTATGGCTCCTGCAGGATGTGAGGGTTTATGGCTTGGCTCTGCACAACAGGAGCTGCTGGAACACGAGCACCCAGGAAGGAAAGAGGTGAGGAAACAGCCACTGGGAACAGGCAGGGCTGCAGATCCTGTGCTGGACACCTCACAGAATGGTTTGGGGCAGCTGCTCCACTGCACAGCACTGCAGCAAGCCCAGGGCTGGCGGCTCCTGGCAGGCTGGGAAGGACGAGAATTAACAGAGGAGTTGTGCAGATATCCAGAAGGTTCTATAGGAATGAAAGCACGTTTTGATATAGAAGAAAAGAATTGCTGAGCCAGCCTGACTGGGTAACGAGAAGGCAAAAAGCAAAGTGAGTTGGAAGGGGCTTTTATGGCTTAGAGCAAAGGATAAATCCACCTCAAACAAAAGATGTTTTTACCTAACAAAAGGATTTTCACAGGCAAACAAGAAAGCCAATGTTGGGAGTAGAGAAAAGATCTCAGAAATTTCCACTGCAGAGCAAGTCTCAAAGTTTAACATGTGACTACTAACTCTGATGATTGGCTAGTCACTGACATCATATGGTAATTTTAGCAGTTTGGGTAGGTTGTATGTAAATGTAAAAGGTGTTGTGTATGATGCTGATTGGTAGCCATGTATTAAGATGCTTTGTATTGAAAAGTATAGAATGTATTGTAACCAGAACTAGAATTGGGCTTCAGGACACACAAATTGCCAAAGCCAGCAGCTCTGGGCTCACCCACCACCCTCAACTGCTGCGGCCTCGTCTATGCAATAAATACAATTTCTTAGCATTTATTATTGTTAGCTGGCTGAAGGCTCCATCTCTCCTCCAGGCTCCTGCACTGGCCCTGCTGGGAGCAGGGGCTGACACCCCACGGGTGCCTCTGCTGCTCCACACAGACAGCAGCTGGATTTCAAGGAGTTCCTTTACATTCACACTTCTCCCAGTTTGGAAACATCTGTAGCCTGTGGCTTTCACAGGGTTTTATCTTTGGGGAAAGATTGCAGATAAACATGAGCAAGCTTTTAATTATAAGATACTGATTGTTGGTTTGCACAGCAATATTTATTCAGTAAATTGCTAATTAATGCAAAGAAAGCTCCATGTGACATCAAATATTTGCTTCCATTTACACTACAAAATTTTATTTTTCACAATGATGACTGTAAATGAGATTTGTGAGGATAGGCAGGATAAGGATAGAATCATAGAATTGTTTAGGTTGGAAAAGCCCTCTGAGAAGATCAAGTCCAACCACTAACCCACATGTCCCCAAGTGCCACATTTACATGCTTTTTAAATCATTCCTGGGACAGTGGCTCCACCACTGCCCTGGTCACCCTTTGGTAAATATTCAGGAGTAAGGAACTGCTGTTTGAAGAGCCCTTTCAGACAGCTGCATTCCTGAGAGAGAAAAGACACAAAGAAGTCCCGAAGTGTGTGAGAAATTCAATGTGAGCAGCAGCCAGAAGTTCCACAGGTTTAGCTGACCTTGCTGAGGTGAGCTGGAGCTGCCCTGTTGATATGGAGTAATTTACAGACATAGTGAAAAAGCTGGATTTATGCCCTGATCATAGGAGAGAAATGCTACTACGTAAAACTGGAAGTACCTTTTGCAGTATATAGCTAAATCTTTAATTTTTATAGCAGCTAAGAGAAAAATAAGCTTGCATACAGTACACATGGCACAAACTGAGTGCAGGTCCTGGCCCTGTGCAGAGCCCCAGCCCTGTGGAGCTGATTCCCCCTCCAGACTGTTGGCAGAGGTGCCAGAGCTGATGGCTCCTGCCTCGAGTCAAAGCTGGGACCACCAGGTTTCTGCTGGTTTTCCTTGCCCAAACCAGAAATAAGGAAAAGTTGGGACCAGAGCCTTGCTTTGGGATCAGCCTGGCCAAGCAGGAGCCATTGGGCCCTGAGCCTCTGTGGAGTGTTGGTCTCTCCCTTGTGCAGAATAAACTGCAAATGAAAATTAAAATTTTCAAACTGAGTCCAATTTAACCATCAAAAGGAAATTAAACTTTTTCAGTGCTTTACCTACATTTTAAAGCAGAAATTATTCACTTAGTTCAGGCCTTCCTGACCAATGTCAATCCCTCTGACTCATCAGTAAATTCCTGATTTGTTGAAGGAATTAGCTCAATAAATTTCCAGGCCATCTGGCTGGCTACTCATGCTCACTGCAGCCTGAGCCTGGCAGCAGGAAGAGATTCAACTGCTCTCAAGAGTCTTCAGGACTGGGGATTGGGCTGTAGTGACTTGTGAGGGTTGTGTAAGATGTGAAACACTTTAAAAAAATAAAAATAACTTTCAGATCCCAAAAGAGCTGCTGAGTGAGTGTGAAGAATGGGATGAGGAAAGGGAAAAATGGAAATGAATTCAAAATATGGTATATGTTTCCAAGGGATTTGGTTTGGTTTTGGTTTTTTTTTCTTTCCTGCAGTTCTCCCTGACTCCTGGCTATTGCAGCTGCCAGGCTCCATCCCCCAGGCCCTCCCAGTGCCACCCTCGGTGCCATGGAGCTGTCCCTGCTGTGCTGGGTGTGAACCAAACTGCTGCTGAGCCTTTGGCTTCAGGGAAGCACTTCCCAAGGAAATTCAAGAAACACTTGGAATGCCTCTGTCTATTAAAGAGTGACATTTAGTGTTGTACTTTGAAATATGTTTGAAGTACCACACAGCCTAAAGGCCCTAAGGGGACCCATGAGCCAAATGAGATTTCCATGTCAGCACCAGTCACGACCTTTCCTTTACTGCATCTGCTTAAATACAGAAAACACGTTTGTGTTGTAAAGCCAAGTCAAAACAGGGATTCAGAGTAAAATAAAATATATACTTAGGGCTGCCCTCAGGAACCTTTTTAATGGTTTCATATAAAACAATATTCTGTTTACAGTAAAATATCTCTCAGCTGAACACACCCTGTGCTTGCCAGTCATTCCCGAGGGGCAGCAGGAACCCCAGGAGGGGCAGCAGGGTGGGCAGGAGGGGCAGCAGGGTGGGCAGCTTTGCTCCTGGGGGCTGGGCAGGGGGTCCATGCAATGCCAGCCCTGCAGTGGGATGGGCACCGAGCCTGGCTCTGGCGGGACAGGTGTGATTCCACCTGGGCTCGTGGAAATCTGCAGAGCCGAAGGGGGAAGCTGCCTGCTGCCCATTCTGCTGCCCTGGGGTCTGTGTGGGTGGTTTAGGAGCAGCCACCCTCCTGCACCTGCAGCAATTTCTGCTGCTCAGGTTAAACCCCAGAGAGGAGTTTTTGGGGGAAGAGCCTGTCTGGGGCTGCAGTGGTCAGCTGCAGGGCAGGGCAGCACTCACCTGTTACCTCTCACCAGGTAACTCAATCAAAGTGCTAATTGTGAAATGTTTGAGCTTGGTATCCATAAAATTGCTTAGTAAGCACTCAGCCTGAGGCACGAAAGACTGGCACAAAGTCAGTTCCGGGCCATTGAATTCCTGTCAAAACAATCCCCCCCATTAATTACCGAGTGCCAGGTACGGGCTCCAGGCACATCGCCCTGGCCACGGCTCCTCGGGGATTGATGCCCCGGTCCGGGCGAGAGCGGCTCGGGGCTCCGTGGCGAGCGGGAGCCCAGGATGGGCGAGTCTCTGTTGGTGCCCGGGAGCGGCTGAGAGCAGGGCAGGACAGCGGGGCCATCCCCCCCGATAAAGCCGGCTGCTCCCCCCGATAAACCCGGCTGCTCCCCCCGATAAACCCGGCTGCTCCCCCCGATAAACCCGGCTGCTCCTCCCGATAAACCCGGCTGCTCCCCCCGATAAAGCCGGCTGCTCCCCCCGATAAACCCGCTGCTCCCCCCGATAAAGCCGGCTGCTCCTCCGGGATCCACCCGCACCGGCCGTGTGCCCAGCGGGCAGCAGCCGCAGGAATTGTGACATTCCTGCTCTGAAAACTCCGCACGAGGTACGGGAAGAGAAGGCAGCTGAATGGAAAGGCATGTATGGAAAGGTATTTATAGAAAGGTATGTATAGAACGGTGTGTATAGAACGGTGTGTATAGAAAAGTTTGTACAGAAAGGTGCACACAGCTGTAGCAGCTTTTCCTACAGTTCAGTTTTCTGCCGCCAGCCCCAGCGTTGGGAATTCCAGCAGCTGCTGGAAATGTTCGTGGTGCCTCCCAGGTAAAAAGCACTTTCGTGGAGTGACTCTTTGTCCAAAAACTTGTGCCTGCTATGCATTATTCCCCATTCCCTTGTTTAGAAACGAAGTCATCCAGGCAAAGAGCAGTGTCACCGTGCCAGGAGTGTGGCGCACGAGGAAGGGCACCCTGGCTGCGGGGGTCCCTGCCTGCCAGCAGCCCCTGCCCAGCCCCTCGGGGGAGCACAGCTCAGGGACGTTGGCAGAGAAGCCTGAAATCAGACTTTACACTCATCTTCATGACTTCTGTAAGAATCTGGTGTTCAAAGCTGCTTCCCATTCCCCAGATTCTGCAGAAGAGCATTGTGGTGTTGGCAGGGAGCAGCTCCCTGGGCTTAACCCTCTCAGGAACTGCCTGGAAAACCAGGAACTGTAAAACCAGGGGGGTTACAATGATGTTGAAACCAAAAATGCCGTTTGGTTGTGCCCCTCCTGCTTGTGATGCTTCCATGACTAAGTCCTGCCAATCTCTGTAATCCACTGATCTCTCTGCAGAGATTCACAGCTGCTCTGAAACCAGCCAGGTAGAGGTGGGGAAAGGTGATGAAGTTCAGTAAATGATGCATTTAGCTATACAGAGTTGATACATCATGAATGATTTATTGGTTTATAAATACTACAAGCTTCACATACATATTCTTCTGGTTGTTTAGTTTCTTGTAATTTATTGGTTCATTATTATTTAATATGCAAGTTATGTCATCCAAGAAAGTTTAAAAAAATATTTTTTCCACTTGCTTTGTTGACACTGTTGGAAGAGCAGAAGGAGCAGAGACTCCAGGTGGGTACAGGCAGTCCAGGGCTTCTCTGGCTCTCCAGTGGGAGGGCACAGCATGTGCCAGGGGTTTTCCAAGTGCTCCTGTCCTGGCAGCAGGAGAGCACGCTGGGGGCAGGGATGGCTGTGGTGAGATTCATGTATACGAATTTCCTGGTATATCTTTGCTTTATGTCTGTCTAGAAATATCAGCAGAAATTCAGAATCACCTGAGCAAGAGCCAAGTGACAAAAACAGCACAGTGAGTGGAGAGGAAGGTGGAGGGGAGAAGGCTGAGTGAGACCCCGTGCCCCCAGCCCCGTGTCCTTGCCAGCACTGCTGGGACAGGACTGTCCTGCCACCACGGCTGAAGCCAAGTGGAAAGGAACTGACACTGGCAATTCTTTCATGTACTGTTAGTGAACAGCCATCAGAAGACATTGACACTAACTGTGGGCCTTTTAAGAGTGTAATGTATTAGCAACTTGTCTCCTTGAAAGCTAATGACAAATGCCTTGTTTAAAAGGAAGATCAAAACATCAAGAAAAATTAGATTAAATGGTTATGAAACTCCCAG
Source organism: Acridotheres tristis (assembly GCA_037013685.1). NCBI lineage: Eukaryota > Metazoa > Chordata > Aves > Passeriformes > Sturnidae > Acridotheres > Acridotheres tristis. The sequence continues at coordinate 10,675,007 of CM072904.1, read as the reverse complement.
TGGAGGACACATTTCTCAGAAGTATTCTCTGTTGAATCTTGGAAATCTGTAATTATTTCCCCTGCTTACTGCATTAGGGCTGGGAAGTGTTTGCATGGCTCCAGCACAGAACTGTCTGCACGGGGGTGCAGCACAGCGAGCCCTGGCCCAGAGGTGGCCCTGGCAGTGGCCAGGGGAGCAGTGGCAGGGACACACAGGGTGGGTGGCACCACGAGTGGGACAGGGCAGGGGCTGGCAGACACCGTGCCACTTTGGGACCACTAGAGCCAGGAAAAGGGTTTCCAAAAAATACCGAATTGAAGGTGGCAAGGAGCCGTTTGGCTGGGGCTGGCGGGGTTTGCAGAGCTCCTGCCTGCTCACATGTAGGGCTGCCCAGATTTCTGGTGGCTGTGGTGCAGCAGGTGAATCCACAGCAGCATTTTCAGCTATTTTTTCTGGGCAGAAATGTGCCCAGGGCAGCTGAAGCCTTTATTTCAAAGCAGGCAGAGCACAAACCAAGTTTGTCAGAATTTCCCCTTTGCTAGAGCGAAGACAATTGAAATGGTACATTCCAACTCTCACCCAAAGAATGTAATTTACATGTTTTTAATGAAGTTCCCTATTAACACACAGGGACCTCACTGGCAGTAGTGTGCAATTACGAGTTCCTGACCAAACTGTGAAGGACTGACCATTCATCTTTCCAGTTACAAATTACTGTAATATCTCAGCAAATGAATGTTTTCCTTCTAATTTTTGGTGAAGTGAGATCTGTATTTTTTTTGCTGCATGTAACTGCTGTAACCATGTGTTTGAATACTCCTGCACAGAAGTTTGGTGGTGAAATGGGATGTGAAGTCCTTTCCCATGCAGTGGAGGTGTGGGATGAGCACTGCTGGTCTGCCCTGGGATGGAGAGCTCTGCACTGGCTGGTGTGTTTGTAATCAAAGTCAGCTGAATTAGGCTCTTTCCCTCCTATTTCTATGTACCGATTTGAAGAGCTCAGATGAAAAGTGTTGCATTACACCAGCACCAATAAGTCACACTATCTGTGTTGTGACACACAGAATGTTATTAATTGTCAATCACAAACCACCAGGCTTGTCAAGATGTTCTCTTCTGAACAGGCTGCTTTAGACCTGAAGTGATTTTTAATCAAATGTTAATAACACAGCATCTGTCAGTGGACCATTGGCATCATACAATAATAAAAAGTTAACATATGACATGGCAAATTCTAATGTTTTCATTTTTACTTCTTTCCAATTATCTGTGGAATTTCTGCCAGAGTGAGAAGTGTGCTGACATTATTACATGCAAAACACACTGCTGAAAGATGAACATGTCTATTAAAGCCTGTGCTCCCCATCACACCAGCTCCCAAAAGCACCTTCCATCTCTGCTCCCAAGGCCTGCTGCCAGAGCCTGCCCGTGCCAGGCCAGGGCCACCAGGCACTGCTCAGCTCCCTGAGCCAGGGGCAGGGCTCCCTGCCAGCCTGGGCATCCTGGCAGCCCCAGCAGGGCTCTCCCTCCCCTCGCTCCACAGTGCCCAGGCTCTGGGCAAACACGACGTCTGTGCATTTCATATAGCAAATATATTTATCAAATGTTGATAAAGCACTGTATATTGGTATTGATACAGCAAATATATCTATCAAATATTGATAAAGCACTATGTATTGATATTGATGTATCAAATATATTTATCAAGTATTGATAAAGCACTGTATATTGATATTGATATAGCAAATATATTTATCAAATGTTGATAAAGCACTGTATATTGGTATTGATACAGCAAATATATCTATCAAATATTGATAAAGCACTATATATTGATATTGATGTATCAAATATATTTATCAAATATTGATAGAGCACTATATATTGATATTGATTTATCAAATATTGATAGAGCACTATGTATTGATATTGACGTATCAAATATATTTATCAAGTATTGATAAAGCACTGTATATTGATATTGATATAGCAAATATATTTATCAAATGTTGATAAAGCACTATGTATTGATATTGATATAGCAAATACATTTATCAAATATTGATAGAGCACTATGTATTGATATTGACGTATCAAATATATTTATCAAATATTGATAGAGCACTATATATTGATATTGATTTATCAAATATTGATAAAGCACTGTATATTGATATTGACGTATCAAATATATTTATCAAATATTGATAGAGCACTATGTATTGATATTGATGTATCAAATATTGATGAAGGGACTGCTGCTCTCATCAGCACCCTGGCCCCAGCCCTGGCACTGGGTGGGAGGATGGGGGCACCGAGCCCAGGGGATGGTTTGGCTGCAGAAAGGTGTGGAGGGGAAAATGTCACTCAGCAGGACTGGGGCAGAGCTGGAGGATGGAGCTCCTGGGGTGCAGGGCTGGGAGCCCACAGAGCCAGGGAGGCAGACAGGAGGTGCCCAGGGCTGGGTAGAGCTGCAGAACCTTTGAAATCTTAACAAGAGAGCTCAGTGCAGCGGGAGCGTGATTGTTATTAATGGTTTGTGTTACAGGATAAGCGGTGCATAACAGATCTGCTGCAATATCAAGTATTCCATCAGAAATTCATCATTTTGAGGACTTTGTCAAAAGTAGGCTGTGTATGCAGTGTATACAAATCTGCAGGAGCATAAAGCGATATGGAAGTTCCAAGCACCTGTATATTTAAAATACACTCAATTTCCTTTCCTAAATGCATTGTTTTCACTTGAATACTTCATAGCATTCAATGGATTGCAGTTGCTTTGTCTATAGATTCAATTTGTGTCTCTGGACAGAGTTTGAATGGATTTATTATATTGAAATGCAATTTTGCAGACATAACCTTATATCTGACCCGTCATTACTTATAATGCTAAACTTTGATATGTTAATTCTGCCTTATGTTTTTATATATTTTACGACACTTGGCTTAAACATTTTTAATCTACATATTGGTTTATGTCCACCTAAATTATTGTTGCTTCCGGGGACAATGTGCACACAAGATCTGGCAATTCATTATGCTGGCCCCGCTTAAATGAATTTCAAAAATTTAATAAAGTTCTCCCCCTCCTTCCATTGTGTTCAAAAGCTCCAGCATAAACACCAGTCCAGTGTTATCAAATCACAGGAGAAGAATAAGGTTAACCTGGAGCAGCCCGGCCACGCCGCAGACCCCGGGAAATGTCACCTCTGATTAGAGCTGCTCCCTAAAGCTTCGTGTGTCCCTTGGGCTGTGCTGGGGGACATGGATCTGCTCCAGGACACCGGGACACCCTGGGGACACCCTGGGGACACCACGGGGACACCCCAGGACACAGGCGGCACAGCCAGGGTGCCACGAGAGCTGGGCTGAGAGCCAGGGAAGGGCAGGGACACCGACAGCCACCAGGGACACCGACAGCCACCAGGGACACCGACAGCCACCAGGGCCACCGACAGCCACCAGGAACACCGACAGCTACCAGGGACACCGACAGCCACCAGGGACACCGACAGCCACCAGGGACACCGACAGCCACCAGGGACACCGACAGCCACCAGGGACACTGACAGCCACCAGGGACACCGACAGCCACCAGGGACACCGACAGCCACCAGGGACACCGACAGCCACCAGGGACACCGACAGCCACCAGGGACACCGACAGCCACCAGGGACACCGACAGCCACCAGGGACACCGACAGCCACCAGGGACACTGACAGCCACCAGGGACACCGACAGCCACCAGGGACACCGACAGCCACCAGGGACACTGACAGCCACCAGGGACCAGACACCAGGGACACTGACAGCCACCAGCCACATCCCCTGGCAGGGATCCCGTGCCAGGACTCAGCTGGCAATGGGCAGAGGGTGCTGCTGGCCAGGGCCACCCCTCGTCCCTTCCAGCTCTGAACCCAGCAGGTTTGGGACAGGACAGCACCCAAGGGTGGCCCAGCACCGGCTCCACCAGAGAGACACCCAGGAATGGCCATGGCCATGGCCAGCTGTCCCCAGCCCCTGCCCAGCATGTCCCTCCATCCCTTGGCCTCTTCCCTGCCACAATGTCATGAATTTTTCATCCTTGATGAACTTCAAAGTCTTTTAATGACTCTTCATGAAAAAACAGAGGGGCCAAAAGTTGAGCAAAGGGAGATGATTAAAGGACCTTATTAAAAGCAACCTTGTAGAATTCTCCACATGAAAGAGAGCGCCATTATGAGGGCTTATCCTTATAAATGACACTTCGCTTTTGCGAACATGCCGAAACCTGATTAGAGTGACAAGCACTGAGTGATACTGCAAACCTGTTAATAACATGAAAATTAGAAGAGGCTCATGCAAAGAAGGGAGATTAATTTAGCCCGAGTACATCTCGCGCAAATTGCAAAGTTGTGAATATGTTCTCAGATAATGAGCCTTCGCAGTCATCAGCTCACTTGTCATTTTCTGTAATTAATGTTAAGGAAGACTCCTTCCTGATGGTTCGTATTACTCATATACCAAGAAAATTTCTTCAGAGAAATAATTTACATTTATTATCATCGGTCTGTTTGTGTGGTTTATTTCGCTGCAGAGTAATTTATTGCAGCACCGTTTCACTTGCCTTGATTAGTCGCTCGTCAGCCTGAAATGTAATTTTTTTTTCCTGATGGCAACGTCTGAAAATTGACAGTGGTGCAATACTCTTTTTAATCTGAGGATGTGTTTTCTTAACTTGAATAAACTTTTGGGCTGGAAGCTGAATCTACTTCACAAGTTGAATTACTGTTGAATTACTGTTAGAAACTCAAAGCTCTTTGCTCCCTTAGGTCCCCGGGCTGCACGCTGGACTCACCACCTCTGCCGTGGCTGCTTGGCTGGGTGGACACACTAGAGACAAAGCACTGTGCTCCAAGAACGAGCCTGTGATGGCTCTAGGTCTGGTCATCGTGTGCTCCTTGCCTGGTCTCTCAGGCTTTGGTTTGGATCTGAAGCCTTCTCAAGTCTTATAATTGTTTTCCCTGAATCTCAAATTTCTTTTTTATTTCTTTTATTATGAACTTCTTATTTTTTCCTTGTCTTAAGAAAAAAAAAATAAAAGCAGTTTAGTTGTCTGACAGAAGTTAAATTTTGCACATCCTCTTGTCCTGCCTCAGCAGTTCCCCTTTGACAGCAGCCACTTCTACCTCTGAGCACTAAAACTGGGAACTCTTTTTCCTCCCAAACATTGCAAACACAGAAGCAGTTAAAGTGAATTACTGACCTCTGAGCTGCAAATGAACCAAACATTACTGATTAGCGTTTTTAGGCAGAGATAATGATTTTTTTTATTGGAGGCCTTCGTTCCCAACAAGCTTCACAGAACACTCTGTAGGCAGCGACTGCCTGTGCCAGTTAATGGTAATCCATATTTATAAAACTATAGTCCATCAAAGTGGGATGAATATTTTAAAAGCCATGGACAAATCAAATTGTCTTTGTCAAATTGCACGTTCTCCACATCAAATATATTTTATGATTCTCCCTTGTACATGAACCAATGGGATCCCTGCACCAGCTGAAAGCCGCCTGCCTAATTTTTGCTTCTGTAAACAGAAAAGTCTCTGCTGTTTTAAAGAGCTCAATGAGCTGTGGAGATTGACATTTAAGCCATAAAATTGTACTTTATTTGATGAAGTTAACAAATAATGTATGAAGTAGATTTATTTGATGTCTCTGTGAGTACTAGTTGGTTCATCCTTACAGGAACAAATTGACTATTTTTGAAGGATTTTAAAGTTGTGGGCAGCACACTGGGGAGGGGAGCCTGGGCTGCCTGGGAGGATCACTCACACAAGGATGAGCTCAGGGGCCCTGGGTGCTGGCAGAGCTGGGCCATGCAGTTCCACCACCCTGCCATGGAGAGAACAAACCCAGACAGGTCCCAGAGGAGATGTGGGTCCCCACAGAGGGGTCTGGCCCCGCTCCTCAGCAGCAGTTCAGGAGTGTTGTTGTCTTTTACCAGAGAAACTCTCAGAGCAGGAAGAGCATGCATGGTGCTATGTGGGACTCGTATCTGCTGGGAGGTTTGTTAAATCCCACTGAATCATAAATATGAAAAAACTTGGAAACATTCTGAGAAATGTTTGTAATCCTCTGCACTTTGCTGACATCAGTGTGCCCAGTGCCCACGTGGCTCTGTGAGATGGGATGTCCCCTCTGCCAGCACTCACAAACAAACAAAGGTCTTTGGGGGGTGCCAGCAGGTGGGAGCTGGGGAGGTTGGTCCCCAGCCCACTGCCTTAATCTGCATCACAACAGCAACGCCGAGAGCGGCCACAAATCCAGCTGCAGACAGAGGTGAGTGCTGAGCCAGGTAACAAATCATGGAGGGAGCAGCGAGCTAAAGCAGGAGCGCACGAGGGGCAGCACGGTGATGAGATCCTGGAAGTGATCATATTGGAAATGTCATCCCAGGAAATAAAATGCTGGCATCGAGGCAGGCCTCACCTCTTCTGTCTGAATTTAACAGCAAAAAGTTTTGCCACATCTATCTTGTGATGTCAGAGAGACAGGCTGATAGTGCGGAGACAGCTGAGACAGCATGAGGGTTAGCAGACAAATAAATTTGAGAATCATCTGCATAGAAATGGAAAGCTACTCCACACTGATGAATAATATAACCCAGTGGCAGCATATAAACACAAAATAACAACGGGCCCTATATAGAGCCCTGGGGAACCTTGGAAACAACTTCACTAATGGAAGATGAAAAATCACCCATCGAAACAAAATGCTGTCTATTTGATAAATAAGATTTGAACCGACTGAGAGCAGCATCAGATAAGCCAAGCAAGCTGCTCACATGAGGATCCGAGGGGATACCTTGAGCAGCAGCATCAAGTGACAAAGACCCAACACAGTGAGAACAGATCCCAAATCAGGGCTAAAATATGAGTCTTTTGGGGGGCATCTTGTTGGACCAGGCTGTCCCAGCTGGGCTTGGCTGCCTCCCCCTCAGCCAGCCTTGCCAGGCTGCAGGAAGGGAGCCTGCTGTGGTGCCAGCAGCAGGAGCCAGAGCCCCTCTGCCCAGGTGGCCCAGCTGCTGTGGCCTTGGGGATGTCCCCTGCTGCTCCCAGTGCCCACGGCAGCACTTCCAGCCTCAGCAGTCACAGAGGCAGCGTGGCCAGGAGAGCCCTGGGGCACATCCAGCCAGCAGCCCCAGCAGCCTCCAGGAGCTTCCCTGCCTCGGGGGTGCCTGTGCCCTCAACAGCCTGGCATTCCTGTGCCACACGTCAGAGTGGGGCTGAGCAGGAATCTCTCTTTGTTCATTTGTCTGTTGAATTTGCAATTGCTCCCTCCAATTTTGTGTCTACGCAAAATAATCCAGAACACAGGTGGGAGCCCTGGAACTGCAAAAGCAGCAAGTGGAATGCTCCAGGAAGCCTTTGCAGGCAGTTCTGAGCCGTGACACAGAGGATGTCACTGCATGCCTGCAGCATCCTGGGGAACCACGGGGGAGAAAACAGGAAGAGTCACCCCGAGCTCCCACAGCTCTCAGCTCCCTGGTGCTGCCACCTCTGTTCCAGCCCCTGTCCAGCAGTTCATGCCTGGCATGATTCTGGGGTTGCTTCTAGTGTTTGCTGTAAAAAATGAGAGTTGCAAATTTAAAGAAGAAAAAAGTGTCTGAATGAATCCAGTCCTTGGTATCTCCACTGCATCCCCAGCCCAGAGAAGTGGACTGTGTAAAAATATGTACATTGTTTGGAAAGATATTAATAATTCTGTCATCTGCACTAACATTGGCCATTGGTTTTTAACAAATTGACACCTTTTTAGCTGAAAGAAATCCTTATTAGTTTTCATTTTGATGGCTTTTCCTGGAATAACTATAAATTATGTTTATTTCACATAATTCCTCCTGTCAGTAGTTATAAATAACTGTTTCATATGGAGATGTGTGTACCTTAAACCCAGCATGGCAGCAGCGAGGGGCAATGACTTGCACAAGTTTCCACTGATGCACCTTTCTAATTTAAAGAGTCACTAAAAATGTATTCGCCTCAGCCATCCTATCTTGGCTTTTACCAATTTAAATACCAACAGCTCTATTGTATCAGTCCCTTTTGTACAGCATTTTTCATCCAGTGTATCTCCCAGCACTTTACAGGGCAATTAATTACCTGGAGAGAGTGACGGGATGCAGTGAGGGCCATTATGCAGCAGCAGCACTGCGGTGCACGCGTGGCTGTCATTTCATTTCTGCTGCTGCCCACGGGGACAGAGGGCAGGGGGGCTGGCACAGCTGCTCTGTCCCCACTGCTCTGTGGCATCCCAGCACTGAGGAGGGGGCTCAGCACTGGGGCAGGGGGGCTGCTCAGGGCAAAGCCCACTGAGGAGATGCTGCCTGTTGGCAGGGCCCAGACTCCTCCTTTTTTGGGGGAAATCCTGACGGTTCCCACATTTTTTCTCAAAATCAGAACAAAACAAAACATCTCCAAACCTCCCTATACAATGAGAGCAGTGCTTTGCTGTTGCTGCAATGCTGAAACTCTTCCATTTCCCTTTTGGAAATCAGGTCCCCCCAGTTCGTTTCAGTGTCCTCTTTTGCCACCCCAATACACAGAGCTGTGTAACAGGCCCCCAGTCAACACCAGCATCACTCACATTTTAAAACATTGGAGGAGTTTCTTCTGACTTTTGTCCATATGTTTTCATTACAGTTGACTGGATAATTCATAACAAATTGTTTAGACAACACAATTCATCTGGTTTCTTCCCCCACCACATCTCCTGTCTACCAGTCAGCAATGTGATCCTTCATTCTTCTTTTTTTTTTTAACTCCTGGATTTATCCAGAAAATCATTCTCTCTGAACCAAAACTGTCATGGTCTTGATGATCAAGACAAAGGCTAAACTCTTTTTTATTTACTAGCTGACTAGTTGTTAAAGGTGAACTTACTTTTGGGCACATCCTGACCCAATGAGCAGACTGTGTCTCTGAAGCTTGTCAGCAGCACTGCTTGGTCCTTCAGACCTCTCCCTTCAGGCTTCACTTTTTGGGACTAAAAATGGCATTTTTGCAAAGAGAGACACTATTCAAAATTTAATTTCAGGAAATATTTTGTTATTTAAGGTTAAAATATTCTTTTTAGGGGAAGGAAGGAAGGAAGGAAGGAAGGAAGGAAGGAAGGAAGGAAGGAAGGAAGGAAGGAAGGAAGGAAGGAAGGAAGGAAGGAAGGAAGGAAGGAAGGAAGGAAGGAAGGAAGGAAGGAAGGAAGGAAGGAAGGAAGGAAGGAAGGAAGGAAGGAAGGAAGGAAGGAAGGAAGGAAGGAAGGAAGGAAGGAAGGAAGGAAGGAAGGAAGGAAGGAAGGAAGGAATTCAAATTCAGCTGAGAGCTGAGTATGTGGGCTCAGCCAGCAGCAGCTTTTCCACTGTCCTGATCCCTCTCTGAAGCACCAGCTGTTGTTTCATCTACCTTTGTGGCCAGCAATCTGCTCCATGGATTGATAGATACCATCCTTCTAAAAATAGCAACAGCAGATTTCAGCCTGCCCATGGAAGGAAAATGGTGCAAGAAATAGAAGTGTCCCAGCTGGCTGCCAGGCAGGCGGCCAAGGCTCAGCACCCCGGGCACAGCCACCCTGTCCCCCCATGGCACAGGAGCCTCGGGGTTCCCTTTTTGCTGGGACTGCACTGGCACACCTGTGTGACACAGATACAGAACTGCCCTGCCCCTGCCCCTGCCCCTGCCCCTGTCCCTGCCCCTGCCCCTGCCCCTGCCCCTGCCCCTGCCCCTGCTCCTGCCCCTGCCCCTGCCCCTGCTCCTGCCCCTGCTCCTGCCCCTGCCCCTGCCCCTGCCCCTGCCCCTGCCCCTGCCCCTGCCCCTGCCCCTGCTCCTGCCCCTGCCCCTGCTCCTGCCCCTGCTCCTGCCCCTGCCCCTGCTCCTGCCCCTGCCCCTGCTCCTGCCCCTGCCCCTGCCCCTGCCCCTGCCCCTGCCCCTGCCCCTGCTCCTGCCCCTGCCCCTGCCCCTGTCCCTGCCCCTGCTCCTGCCCCTGCCCCTGCCCCTGCTCCTGCCCCTGCCCCTGCTCCTGCCCCTGCCCCTGCCCCTGCCCCTGCCCCTGCCCCTGCCCCTGCCCCTGCTCCTGCCCCTGCCCCTGCCCCTGCCCCTGCCCCTGCCCCTGCCCCTGCCCCTGCTCCTGCCCCTGCCCCTGCTCCTGCCCCTGCCCCTGCTCCTGCCCCTACCCCTGCCCCTGCCCCTGTCCCTGCCCCTGCTCCTGCCCCTGCCCCTGTCCCTGCCCCTGCCCCTGCCCCTGCTCCTGCCCCTGCTCCTGCCCCTGCCCCTGTCCCTGCCCCTGCCCCTGCCCCTGCTCCTGCCCCTGCTCCTGCCCCTGCCCCTGCCCCTGCTCCTGCCCCTGCCCCTGCTCCTGCCCCTGCCCCTGCTCCTGCTCCTGCCCCTGCCCCTGCCCCTGCCCCTGCTCCTGCCCCTGCTCCTGCCCCTGCCCCTGCCCCTGCTCCTGCCCCTGCCCCTGCTCCTGCCCCTGCCCCTGCTCCTGCTCCTGCTCCTGCCCCTGCCCCTGCTCCTGCCCCTGCCCCTGCTCCTGCCCCTGCCCCTGCTCCTGCTCCTGCTCCTGCCCCTGCCCCTGCTCCTGCTCCTGCTCCTGCCCCTGCCCCTGCCCCTGCCCCTGCCCCTGCCCCTGCCCCTGCCCCTGCTCCTGCCCCTGCCCCTGCCCCTGCTCCTGCCCTGCGGCTGCTTGGAGCTGCCCAGCCCTGCCACCACTGCTGTCACCACTGCCAGCACTGCCATCACTGCTGTCACCACTGCCAGCACTGCCACTGCTGTCACCACTGTGGCTGTGTGGATCAGGGCTGGTTCTGCAGCACAATGCAGAGGTGCAAATGGCTCCAGAGGCTGGAGCCCTGTCACTGTTGGGTTTGTGCATTGTTCCCTGGCTTGTGCACCAGCCTGGCTTCTTGTGACCATTGAAGCAGAGGGAAATGAGAGCTGCTCCCAGGAGTGGTCTGGGGACTTGCTGTCCCCTGCCTGTGGCACGTTACCCACTGCTGTCCCACAGTGGATGGGGTGCTCAGCAGCTGGCACAGCCCATGCCAGGGGAACCCAGGGCTGCTCTGCCCAGGCCATGCTGAGCTCCTGGCACTCAGCACGATGTCCCACCTGCACTCAGGGAGCCTCCAGGCTGCCAGACACGCTCCCCACCTGAGCCACCCCTTGTCCCCTGCAAGCAGCAGTGGCCCAGGGACAGCTCCTGTGAGGTGCCTGGTGTTCCCATGGGAATGATCCCTGGCTGATCTGTGTCCCCAGCTCCACGTGCAGAACACGGGTGGAAATCTGCAGAGGGTGGAAAACAAAGGGATCCTGCACTTGGAGCCATATGGATCACACGTATATCTGATACACAATAAACAACACATCTTTCAGTCTGGGTCTGTTTGAAACCTTCCGACATATGTTCTGCTAACAGTTTAACAAATTGATTGCTAATGTTATCCTGCTCGGAAATCTGGCAGAATGTGCAGGAGGGGAAAAAACCAAAACAAAAGCATTCCTACCTCAACAGAAATTCACAAGAAAAGCTATTAGAAAAGGCTTCAGGATGCCTGACAGGAGAGAATTTCATGCCAATTTGTGTGCTCGTTGGAAAAATCATTTATTAAAAAGAAGATATACCTTCATGTTAGTGAGATGAGGGTGTAAAACTGAGCTGGGTCTCCCACTGCTTCAGCTCTATAACTCAAGTTATATTCATCAGAGGCATATATTTAAATCATAGCTTACTTTGCTTTGTGTTCTGAAATTTATTAGCCTACTACTTAAATGTTTTATTCATTAGGCCATGTAAATAATGCATGGTTGTTTCCATGGCAATTTAACCCCTTCTCTCCGGGCCGCCTACAGATCCCTGTCTTGTTTTCTGCTTAATTGCCACCATCAGATTTGCCATTTTCTCCATGTTGAGGCCATGGCCATTTTTCTCCTTTTTGTGGCAAATTCATTAGGAGGAAACTTTTCCACTGACAAATAAGATGTGTTCAGGCATGAAGAGGAAGGGGAAGGCACTGCTTGCAGATCATTCAGCAGAATTTGGGCGTAGCTAATGATGCCAGATTCTGCTCTTCACAGACCCACACAAGGAGGAAGAGCTTAAAGTGCCTTGCTCCTGTGTCCTTTGGCTTTCATTGCCCTGTAACCTGCTCATGGCTGTAACCTGTCCTCTGGAACCTCTTACACTAAGCAGGGCATCCTCTTTGGTTTGCAATGATAAAGCTCCCTGCAGTTGTCTCTGGAGTGGTGCACTTGCAGTTACACAGACCTCTTTATAGCAGCACTAACAGGCTGGGATAATTTACACTGGCAATAGGCTTGGAGCCCGTTCTTCCCCTTTCCTCTGCCTTTCCCAGGCTGTGCCCATGAAGCCCTTCCTGTGGCAGGAGATGTAGCATCCCTGGCATCCCTGCCAGTCCCATGGCACAGCAGGCACCCACTGTGTGCCTACACCCCCAGGCCCGTGCTCAAGGACCAAGTGTCACCTATGCCCAAGGAATGAGTGTCACCAGCATGGCAGCAGCCTGAGCACCCCCAGGAGAAGCCCATGTGGCTGCCCAGGCCTCCAAGCCTTTTGTCTGAGCCACATCCTGCAGGTGACCAAGCAAAGAGGTTTGTGAGCAATTCAGAAGCAGGAGCAGGATTTAAACTCATCCACATGTCACTGGGCACAGTCTGAAATGAGTGAGGTGCAATTTGGTAAAGGCAAGCATGGAGTAGTTCTACACGGGAGAGAAAAAAATCCCACGCAGTGCAGAGCAGGGATTACTGCTTGAGTAAGCAGAAGCTGGGGAAGACCCAGGGTCTGCAATAACCATGGCATCTGTCAGGAATGTGATGCTGTCATAAAATGGAGGGAAAATGTATCCACATTCATAGCCTGAGAGAAAATTTAACTTTGGTCTTTCCAGGGACATCCTCAGCTTTCCCTTTTAAGTGAACAGAAAATGGGAAAGGATCCAGAGTCAACAGAAAGTCAGCAGGTTCAGAATATGCAGTGCATGATAATGGAAGCTGGTGGGGCTGGAACTACTTAGTGTGGAGCAGAGGAGCTCTGGCCATTAAAGTCTTTGAGGACAGAAAAGCTCGGGACAAAAAGGATGGTCGTCCTTTCTTTCTTGAATAATACAGAAATATTGTGCTGTCCTTGCAGGAAGGAAAACCTTGGTGAGATAAGACAGCAACTCCCAAATCATTATCAGTTTATACTCAAGAGAAAATACTGGCTCTGGAAGGTCACTGAGGGGTTTTACTCACTGGGTAGAGAAACATCTACAAGAAGTTTGTGAGTAGGTGAGGTCTGTTCCATGCCTACACGTCTGTGATTCTTTGCATAAAAATGCTAATGGATGCCCCAGCTCAGGGAGACAGCTCCTTCATGTCCTACAAACAGGAGGGTGCAGGAAACAGAGGCCTTTGAGCAGCTCAGCCAGGGAGCACAGGATAACCACGGGCAACTCTGGAGCTACAGCACCAAAAGGATTCAGTCCCATTGTTCCAGACCTGATTAGGTTTATTTTCAGAACGTAACACTTCTACAGGAATCTTCTCCATGTGAAATACAGCAGGAACCAGGTAGAGGTTAGGAGAGAGAAATCATTGAGCTCCACAGGTCTGAATAGCTGAGATCAATCACCATGAGCCATGGAGATGAGATTTGGGACAGCACATCCGTGCAGGCCTTCAGAGGCCTGTAGATCTGCCCAGCCCGCTCTCGTCCATGATGGATGGCAGAGGAGATCTGCTTTTCCTCAGAATTGCCTTTGACTTAATTCACTCTCGGCATGGAAGGAGGAAAACAAAGGATGAGCAATCAGATTTCACATTTAGCTCTGCCATGGCCGAGCTGGGGCCTGGTCTCTGTGTTCACAGTGAGGGCAGCGGGACCCGTGCCAGGGCTGGCCTGGCTCTGTGGGCTCTGCCAGCCCGGCCCGTGCCAGCCCAGCCCTGCATGGCCTCTTCACCACCTCCCCTGAGGCTCCTTCCCTCTTCTCCAGCACCCCAGGGCTTTTCTCTTTCCCTGGCTTCAGGCTGAGCTCCCACTTGTTCACGGTGGTCACCAGGCTGGTGGCTCCCCTGCCCCAGAGCTCGCTTTCTTCTATCACAGTCTGCCCAAAACCTCATCTAGCTCTAGCTCTGGTGCCCTCCAAATGCTGCCAATCCTTGCTGCTCTCCCTCCCTCCCAGCAGCAGCCAGGGCCCGCAGTGCTGGGTGCCAGGGTGAGTGCCGGGAGCACCCTCGGTGCCTCTCTGGGATGATGCTGGGCTGTGTGTCATCACACAGCCTGGCAAGTGCATTGATCTTCCCACAACATCCATCTGTCTTTCTAATACCACAATCAGGTGTCTTGCAGAACAATTTGCTGAGTGACAACAGTCACAAAAAGGTGTTTGCTTCCCTCCGGCTCCAGCAGCCAGAAATGCCCTCAGGGCTCAGGACCCTCCTGCTCAGAGAGCAAAGGTTCAGCACTGGGCGAGTTGAACACTGGCTCCTGTTGTGTGTCATGGATTGTGACAGGCAGAGGCGACACGGTGACAATGGCCAGCGTCACCTGCAGGAGCGTGAGGCGCTGCTGCCACGCGTGCATTGCTGGCCATGTCCCGTGCACCAGCGCCTGCACAGCCTGGCCCTGTGCCAGGCTGCCACGGAACGTGCTAGGCTAAATACAACTCAGGAGAAGTGCCAACCGAGTTTATTATATTGCCACGTCTGCTCCTGCAGTCTGTCATTTACATCTTACCCACTATTCTCCATAGCAGTAAGCATGCATTAAATTTGCAGGACACAACCAACGCAGCGATGCCAGGCTGCCGAGGCTGCTATTAGCCAGAGAGCTCCAGCAGCACACAGAGTCATTCGTGGCATTCAAATGGATGTATTTTATTAACGAGGCCGTGCTGATTGCCCGTTAAGTAGCTCTATGTTAATAGCCCAGTGCAGATGCCCTTCTCAGGAGCCATGCTGTACTTCCACAGCTGCTCCGTCAAGCTCCAGCACCCCAAGTCACCATGTCCCTGTCCTCACACGTGCCTTGGGAGCCAGGCACCACCTCTCCTCTCTCAGGCATGCCCTAAGGCCCCTGTGGTGCTCCCCAAGCCAGGGCTGAGCCTCTGGCGCCCTGGGGTCTATCAGGGAGCAGAGTGATTTGTTCCCTGCACTGTGCAGTGCTGGCCACCCTGGGATCATTGTCCTAGAGCCTGTTCAGTGCTCCTCGAGGGAACTGCAGCCCAGGGATTCCTGGGCTTGCTCTGAAAGGACAAAGGGCTGTGCCCCTCCGGCAGTGCCCCAGGCATTACCTGTGCTGCCAGCACGGTCCCCAGCCGTGCCATGTCCTCACTGGGGACGGTTGGAACAGGATTTCCAGCCTCTCATCGCGCCCAAGTCAGGCACAGGCAGGTTTTCATCTACAGGGAGTACCCTGGGGAGCAACTCACGGCTGAACAGTTCTTAAAGGGATTTGAAAAACAAGCAGCCACGTGAAGGGTTAACAGTTTATTATATTTTTTTCTGAGTGATTTTATCACTGTCGTTAGAACATTCATTGAACTAAGTGAGAAATCCATCAAGACGTGACAGCAATGTGCAGACTAATGGCTGTTAGATGGTAATAATTTTTAATATGATTTTTATTTCACTTAATTTCATATGTGCTTGACAAAAGGTCCCGTGTCACTAGGGAGCTGTGTGAAACTGGGAATACGCTGATGTGAAGGTCTATTAAACCAAGTGTTTGAAGTATTTTTAAGTCCCAACTTCAGAATTCCTGAGAAAACTCGAGCATTTTAACCTTTTTTGGCAAGAAGTCAATGAGACAGCAGGAAAGGACTGCGTGCCAGCTCCACAGGGCGGATCAGCCGTATGCATGCACTGTGTGCTTCTCACTCAGCCTCATTTCTTCAGGGCTCCTCGGAAATGCCCAGTGCAGAGCCCTGCTGTGGCTCCTCCTGCCTGGACAGCAGCATGCATTTGTTTTGGGTGAGGAGATGTGGGACAGGACCAGCCTGAGGAAGGAAGAGTCCCCAGACCCTGGAGGCAGCTTTGCCCATGATCACCTTGTGCCTTTTCTTGCTGCAGAAAGTTGTAGAGCAAGTTTGTAAAGACAAATGTGATTGCTGACAGGCACCACTGCAAACTAATAATCAATATTAATTCCAATAAATTCTGTCAATAGAAATAGAAATAGAAATAGAAATAGAAATAGAAATAGAAATAGAAATAGAAATAGAAATAATAGAAATAGCCACTCCTGAAGTGTCATCCTCTATAGCTGCAGCTGAGATCCAACCCCAGCTTTTCCCATATATAACCCCAAGAGCAGAACCATGGCTCCTGTCTCATGTCTCCACAGGTCACTTTACTTGATCCATCTCAGGAATTGAATCCATCAGGTTTACTTGATCCATCAGGTCAGGAATTTGAAGTAAACACTGATGTCTTTCTCTAGACAAAGTGTTTTGTTGTCTAGTGAATATGGAGCTGGACTTTTCTTTTGGGCATTTAATGCTGCCACATGGTAAAGTCAGAATGTCCTTGGGCAGCTGATGGCAAAGCCAAGGCCACCTCTGGGAGAGGGAATGTAGGATGAAGAACTTTCTAATGCACATCAATGAGATTTCCCTTACCTGCAGCTTGGCAAGGCTCTTCTCCAAGAGGAAACCTCAGAGAAGGTTCCAGTGTAGAGGGGGAAGACCCAAATCAAAGGCTGTTGGGGCACAGATAGTGCCAGTGCCAGAAAAAAATGCAAACACTTAGGTTTTTATATAAATATATATTAGAACATGATTTGTGAAAGACTGAATCCCTCCTCCAGGCATCTGAGCATGGAACCCTCACAGGTTTTACAATAATTTGCTTTGGTACCTTGTTTTAACATCTCCTTCAAGGATGAGAGCTGCCCTGGTGTCCCATGGATGCCTCTCAGTGCAGCTGTGGGGGCCCTGGAGCCCTGGCAGCCGTGGGGAGCAGTGCACACAGCCCCTGGGGCTGCAGGGGTGTTCGATGGGGCTGGCCAGGGGACACGCTGCTGGGGAGCCCCACACAGCCCTGGAAAGGCCAAGCCTGGTGTGTCAGAGCTCCAGAAGATCCCAATTCACCTGCTTTCCTCAACAGAATCTTGCCCGGGTTGTTGTGAATTCAGCAAATCCTCTCATCCATCATCTTAATCCTGGACACTGGGATTCAAACAGGGAGCCCAGACCCAGGAAGGCTTTCCCCCAGAGATGATGTTATAATTCATGGTGGAAGACCTGTGAGCACCTCACATGACAGCAGAGCCTTTTGGTATTAACTGCAAGGACTCCAAAATGTGGCTGTGCCTTTAACACAGAAGAAGGGTGATGTGTGCGTGTGCACGCGTGCTTAAGGATATAATATATAATATTTGTAGTGAGAGTCAAGTATGGAAGCCATACATTCCCCTGATAAATGGGAGGCTTAATAGAAAAGCCTGAGATAGAGAGATTTTACACAATCTGACACTGGTTTAAGGAAGCAATATCAACCATTGTTTAATGTAATAAAAAGCCAGAGGTGTAAGAAATGATGGTAATTCTATTGTAACTGAACTCGAAGATCCCTGTCAAATATGAGTGTGAATGTGGCAGTTATTTTAGGTATGTTTGTAATCTTTGCAGGCGTTTTGTCAAGGAGGCACTGTGATATTAGTAAGAGTGCACAAAGGCTCGGCAATGGTGTCATGCACAATTAATGTCCCCAGGTAGCAACTCCATTAGTCTTATGAAGTGAGCTCACAAATGGGAATACTAATGGGGACGCGCCTTGGGGCATTTGCTGAGCTCACTGTGAGTTTATTTCATACCCTTTATGCTCAACACCAAATTTACCTAGCCTGGATTTAAAACGTGTCTCATTACACAGGCAGCATCCTTTTACTTCAGTGCTTCCCTTTTAACATGCAAGATTTGCAATTCTAATCATATCAAACCCCGACTACACTTGCTAAAAGGGGAAAAAAAAAAAGGGATAAATAAATGGAAAAAACAATCTTACAATAAAGACTGTCTGGGGTTTTAATCTCCCCTGACAGGTTTTTTCCCCTATGTACATTTGGTGGTGCATGTGTTCCTGCTTGGGGAGCCACAGGTGGCACAGCCGGGGGTGCCAGGCTGGGGGGCAGGACAGGGACCCCATGGCAGGGGTCAGGTGGGCACCAGCCCAGGAGGGTGCAGGGACAGCCCCTGCATCACCCAGCTCCGAGCTGCTGCAGCAGGGAGGGAGCAGCAGCTCGGGTGAGCGGGGCCATGGCAGTGGCCACAGGGACACGGCACGTACCTGGGCCGAGGTCATTGTCTGCCATTACCTGTGGGAGTGCTGAGACTTCTGTCCTGCTCCTTCCCCTCCTGAGAGCTTGCAAGGAGTGATACCCAGGCAGTGAAAATGCTGTCACTGCCTACCTGCAGAAACAACAGCTCGTTTATTTCAAAGCAAGCAAAACTCCAGAGCAAAGAAGCTTTCTGGGAAATAATCAGAAAAAAATCAGAACAGCAAGAGCAGCACTTTGTCCCTCTCCCCTCCCACTCCCTACCCCTCTCCTTGGCCTGGTCCCAGTCAGGGCACCCCAGCTATCACCATCCCTCTGGGCACAGCCTGGGGTGAGCTGAGTCCCTGGGAATCTGTGCCCACTTGCAGGGAGAGGCCCTGCCACAGAGCTCCCATCCTAGAGGATGAGCTGCCATCCTTGCTGTTGGAGAAGAAACTGAAATGGTGGGAAATAACAAGATTTCCTAAAGAATCCAGAGAATGGGAGTATAATTGCTGCTCTGACACACATCCATCTTGTCCTTCCCCTGCATCCTTCTGCCCATGGGGTAGGAGAGCATCCTGCTCCCTGTCCTAGAGCTCACAACACTCTCCTGGGAAGGGGCATCTCCTGCCCTGGCAGAAAAGCTGTCGTGTCACCAAGATATTGTTCAAGTGCCACAAGCCTTGTGGAGCAGCAAGCCCTGGGAGGGTTGGGACATGGAGCAAACTGTGGCAGTGTAGCAACCTCTGCCCCAGCACAGGCACTGTCTGAAGAGCCAGACCCTGCAGCCACTGCTGGCCCACCTGGGGAAATGGGTGCCATGCCCAGAAGCCAATGCCCTGACCAGTGACCCAGCAGAGCCAGCCCTGCCCGTGCCAGTGCAGGCCCAGTGCTCCCACAGCTGGACAGTCCAGCCCACAGCTGGGCTGCAGGAGCAGTGCCTGGTGCTGCCTCTCCCAGCACCAAAATGCCAGATGAGCCCCAGACAGATTTATTTTCAAATCCTGACTCAATCACAGCATTGGATTTGTAATCACAGGCTCCAATTTTAGTGGAATAAATATACTAACAAAACTAATAGTTTGTTAGCTGCAAGGTAGGGACAATCAAAATGTCTGCAGTGAAATACAAGGCTCCTCAGGAGAAACCCCTACATGATAAAAACATTTGGAGTTTTATTTTTTAAAATAAATATATAGTGAGGTGTCAAGCTGTTCCCAGTGCATGGCACTGGCTCACACTGTGTGTGTGTGTGCCCCCATTGGGGAGGGGGTGCTGGGAAAGTTCACCGGTGTGTAACTGTCTCCAGCCACAGCATGAGCTGCACTGGAGAGGACATAAACCAAAATGACTCCTCAGGAACCCAGAGGAGAAGCAGGAACTGTTTGGTGGAGAATTATAGCTATGGGTGAAATTAGATGTACTCAGAGCCCCAAGGCTGAGAGAAATAAAAAGCATTTTAAATGGAGTGTAGAATTCATATTCCTCAGTCACTTCCAATAAATAAATCCTTGACAATTTTTTCTGTAAACAGTGGTTACACTTTGCTCTATTGTCTCCACATTGCATATTCCAGATGGGACTGTGGGCTCTGCACCCCAGCCAGGACAGGCTCACCCACCTCTGCCCTCTCATGGCTGAGAGCTGGCTCCACCCTGAGCCTGGCAGGGGCTGGGTGCAGGTTGTGTCATCAGGGCCCCTCCTGCCACCAGCCACGTTTTGAGTGCCTCCTAAAACCTAAATCCTCACGTCCTCTCCTTTCCCTTCCCCTCCCATGGGGCAGGAACCTGTGTGGAGCAGGTCCCTGGTGGCACATCCCTGTGGGGAGGACAGTGCCCACCCCAGTGCTGGCTGTGGGGCAGCACACACTGCAGGAGCCTTCTCTGGCCATTCCAATTCCCATTTCATGAGCAAATGAAGCATTTTATACTTTACAACTTCCCTGCAATGGCAGCCATCCCATTCCACCTGTCTGGGACAAGAGAGGATGGAAGAAGGACAAGAGTGCTGGGCTGCTGGCAGCAGCTGCTGGCTACAGGGGGGGACACGTTCACATTCCCTTCAATCACATCTTTTACTAAGAACAGTAAAATAATGACTCAGGGCAGTAACAACAGGCCTTCCTGTGGGACTGTGGGAATAGAACACGAGCTGGGCACTCTGATTACAAGGTGGAGAATGCCCAAATGTTTGTAGGGGCTGCTGAACCCCCGTGCCTGCAGTGCCAGAGAGATCAGGGGCACTGCCAGAGTGACCCCTCTGGGGTCTGTGGAGGGGCTGTGACACCCAGGGGACACACAGTGAGCTGCCACTGCCCAGTGGGTGTGTCTGGGTGAGGGGGCTCCCAGTCCCACCCCAGCACCTGGCAGCTTGAGCAGCCCCTGGACAAAATGGTCCCTGGCCCTTCAGCAGAGAGCAGAAGCAGCAGTGCAGAACCCAGCAGTGTGGTGACCCCACACCATGTCCTGGGGTGCAGGGAATGATGTGTTCAGACTCTGTTATCTCAGACAGGGGCTCTGGGCTGGGACACTCCTCACTGGAGCATGGCAGCTCCAATAAACCTGCAGCACTGGAAAAATCACAGAGCCCTTTTCTGCTGGAGGAGGCAGCTCTGCCACTCTGAAGTCCTTTGTGAGAGAAGGCAAATCCAGTCACAATAGGGATTTAAAGCCAAAATGCATCAATCCAGTTGATCTGTTTGGAGCAGTTGAGCAGAATTTTTACCAGAATGAGAAGAATTGATCTAAACAGCTGAGTAGTTGTCAATGTTGCTCAGCATTTATTCTGAAGAGAACTTTGATACTTCTTTTTATTTGAAATATTGGGTTGATTCAACTTCGTTTTGAGGGTTTCTTCTGCAAATGGCTCCCAGAAGCATCTGCAGAGCTTTAAATCCCTCAAATAGGTTGGAGAGCTGTCAGTCTGGAGCAACCCCTCTGCCTCTCCCCTTTCAGGAGCTTTCTCCACAAAACTGTTCACCTCCCACTGGGATTCAGGAAGCAGGAGAGACATGAAGAGCTTTTGTCTTCTGCTATGGAATCTCCATTTGGGAAACCCAAAGGAGCTCTGTCCATGGAGCAGTAGGAATATCCACTTTGTCCATGTAACATCACTCTTTGACACTGAAGCCTTCATTTAGGCTGATGTGGTGCCAACAAATTTACTAAACTTTTTGTAACTAGCAAGTTATTGAGTGTCACTTTAGTACAGTGTGTGTGGAAAACGCATGGAAGGTGCCAAGAATGCTGCATAGTCTTTAACTATTACATTAAGCATCTGCTGCTGCCATTTATGGATCAGATAGCATTTTACTCTTGAGATATTTGATTTTATTACCTTCTAGGGAGAGAGCCAAACAAGTGTTCTTATTGATTTGCACATTAAATATATTAGTAATAAAACAACATCTCTGTAAACCAATTGTAAAATCAATATTAATTGGTACCAAAATATCACAAGTAGTTGAATTACAATTAAAGAGGGTTCAAAGGCTCCTCCCAACCCAAAGGTGGTGCATCCAAATGAGAGAAGGACACCAACTCTGTGCAGAGCAACAGTGTTAGAGCAATAAACATCTGTTCCAAGTAAAACATGAAGGGACACCCAGATGTGTTTGAGAGTAGCAAGGGTCATGGAGCTCACTTGGGCTCACATATTCCACTGATGAAATCTTGTGGGGGCAGATTCAAACCTCGCTCATGGCTTTGTGTGCAGGACTGTGCTGGGGTCTGCAAGGTCAGGCTGGGCAGGGCTGTGGGGTTGTGAATGTGATCCAGAACCCAAAGCAGAGCTCAAAGAGCACGAGTGCTGGGAGCAAAGAGCTGCTCAGAGGGAGCAGAGCCAGAGAAATTTCCTCTGCACCCAGTGGTGAAACTCTGGCATGGGAGAAGCTCATGCAGGCATTGCCCAGGGATGTCCATGGAGCCTCAGTGTGCCCTGGCACGGGCAGGAGAGCTCTGGTGCACCAGTGCAGGTGCTGGGCTGTGTGCTGCCCTTGGGACAGGGCAGAGGAGCAGCTCCCCTGGGTGTCACAGGCACGGGACAGCAACAGGGCCATGATCTCAGGATTGGATTGGATTTCCATTGGCCTTGCTGGAAAATCAAAAATCCCTTCAAAAAAAATCCCTTCTAAAAAGACAAACACCGTCTCGGCACCCAGAGGCAGGACTGGGCTGACTGGTGGGTGCTGTGCCCATGTGATGGGCTGCCACTCATGGGGACACCAGCACCCATGG
>CM072904.1:10585000-10647500 GCA_037013685.1 Acridotheres tristis | reverse complement strand
AAGAGATTTATGGATTTGAGAAGAATGCATCAACTGGCCTTCGTGTGCAGCTGTTCTCCCGTGCCCTGCCTGGTCCTCATCTGTGGAGAAACGGGGGAAAAGCCAAGGAAGGACACAGGGATGAAAATCACCATTCCCACCGAGGTGGTTTGGGTGGAGACAGGTTCCAGCAGCGTGGTGGGAAATAGGAGACCCCAAGGCTGTGACCCTACAGGTGCAGGGGCTGGGGGCTGCCCCAGGTGCGGGTGCAGCTCCTGGGCAGGGCTGGCCTCAGGGGCTGGAGCCCCTGGCTCGAGCAGGGGGCTCACTGCGAGGGAAAGCAGCACTGAGGGGCCTGCCTGTGCTGGGCACATGAAAGCCTTCACTTTAAGGGCTTTCTCCTTTGGTAGTTTTGAATCTCTTTTCTCCATTGCTCTTTTAAAACTTGTTTTTAATTTGTTATTCTCTTTGTAGGCCTCCTTTATTTTTATTCTACTTTACCAAAGCGCCTAGATTTTATTCCCATCCCAGCCTTATTAGCATTTTGGTCTTTGATCTCTTTTTAAAAGGATTTACACCACAGTTTTATGATTCAATTTTCCAAAGTGTGTTTTCACATAATCTCCAGAAATGGCTGAGGCAAGAAAACTTTACAGAGGAGAGAGCTGCTCCCTGCAAGGCTGCTGAACGCAGAGAGGGGCAGGGCTTGTCACACGCTGCACTGGCGGCGCTCTGCAGAGCATCCCACACCTCAGCACCTCTGGCTGCAGCTCCCCGGTGCCAGCCGGCCCCACCACCTCAGCCCGGGCCCCGCACTGGGGTGGGGCTGCCCGGTGTCTCCAGCCGAGCAGCACGTCCCCTCTCAGCTGCACAACCTTTGGCGGCTCCTTGCTAGGAATCACTTCCTAATGAGCACAACAAAGAGATAACAATTAATGAGGAAGCAAAGCATTTATTTCTGAGCCCTAATTAACATTATCCCAAGCATTCTCTCAATGCTCTTTTGATGTCATAAAGCATGCTGGAACTATAAATGAGCTGTTCTCCCATTAACACTGCCATGCCCCCATCCCCTCCCTCTGTTGCCCAGGCATTAACCAACACACTACATCCACAGGAAGTTAAAGGCTGCATCTTTACTCACAAGAAAACAAGATAAACAGTCTGCAGGTGGATTTTTCTGTGATGTCCCAGAATGGGAAAGGGTGAAAATACAGACACCACAGCACCTGGAGAGGGCACGGGTTGTGGACGTGCTCCTGGGCTCCTATGCAGGCACTGGGGCACCCAGTCTCTGCAGCCTGCATGCAGGAGTGGGTCTCCACCATCTGGAGCTCATGTAAACCATCTTTTTGAATGGAAAAATAATTCTAGCCACTTCCCAAGCCAAACCATGCCTAAGTTAAAGTGTCCCCACACTCATGGATCTGCAGTGGTGAAATTGCATCTTCTTCCTGGAATGTGATGTGGAGATGCACAATTTCCTGCTTTGCATGACTCAAATCCAGAGCTCTTCCCGTTCAGCTTGCCTTCACTGTGCAAAAAACAAAGCAGCAGATACCTGCCAGGCTGTTACACAGGGATCGTGTCACTGCCAAGACTGATTGTGTTCACGCACAGCATCTCCCCAGTATTTATCTGTTTTATGTGGCTTATCAGGTGCCAGTGAAACCTCTGTTCCTGACGGGGTAATGCAGGCTTGAAGGCAGGAGGACCCCTCTGGCTCACACCACATCCGTTACTAATCCAGCCAGACGAGCACATCAATAACAAAGCTCGCGAGGAGCGGAGCTGTCTCCAGCCCCTTCCACACTCACCGAGCTGCTCCCAGAGCAGGGATCTGCTGGATGGAGCTCCAGCCCGCCTGGGAAGAGCCCCATTCCTGCCCTGTGCTTGACAGAGGGAAGCGGATGGGATTGGAATTGGCTCCTCTTGGACCCGTGGGTGTTTCCAGGTGAGAGCTGTCACCTGCCCTGCTCCCCGGCGCGCCTCAGCCAGAGCCGTGCTGCAGCACAGCCTCTTCTTCACTATTTGCCATTTTATCAACATTTTCATGTGCCTCTTTGTGGAGGGAGCCGCGGCACGAGCTGTGCCTGCTGCAGTGTGACCCGGGGCTGTCCCGTGGCTGCGGGGACCAGGGCTCAGCCCCGTGTGCCCGGGGACAGCCCAAAGCCCCTGGCCCGAGCTGGCATCCCCCAGGGGCTGCCCACAGCCCTCCCTTGCCATGCCCACCCCTCTAAAGCACCCTAAACCCTTCCTGCCTGGGCACGGAGATGCTGCGGCACGTGGGCATTTAGGAAAGCGTGTTAATTCTGCAGGGGTTAAGCAGGGAGGAGAAAATCGGTGACAGTGCCTGTGCCAGGAGAGCGGAGGAGAGGAGCGGCCCCGTGTCCTGGACACCTGGGAAGCAGGGGACACCCAAGAGCTCCCTGTGCCAGAGCCACCCCCTGCCCAAACCATTTGTCATTAACTCCCACTCAAGAGAAGAAAGAAGCTGCGCAGACCATTAGGAAGATAATTGGTCTCTTCTCTGTGTTTCAATAAAAGCCAGGGACAAACCACCATGTATGTGAAATAAGTACTTTAGGATAACAGCACCCGTCACCTTGACAACTCGGTCAGAGGTCTCGGCGTGGCGGTGCCTGCTCAGCGAGGTGTGAGCAGCAGAGGACGCCGGGGACAGGGGGAACACACTGGCGTCAGCAGCAGAGCTGCGAGCACCGCAGCAGCCGCGGAGCCGCAGGATTTCCCAACAGCCGGCAGCTCTCACACAAAAACCTCACAAAAATAACAAAAATAAAAATAAAATAGCTCAATAACTCCCGCTGCCCCCGGCTGTGACACGGTGACACGGCCCGGGAGAGCCCCGGCACAGGGACAGGGGTGAGCTCAGGTGTGATACCTGCAGCTCAAGTGTGGTACCTGCAGCTCAGGTGAGGTACTTACAGCTCAGGTGAATGTCTGCAGCTCAGGTGAGATACCTGCAGCTCAGGTGGGTCCCTCTCCTGCTGGGACAGTGGGTTCCTGTGGGGTGCAGGGTCTGGTGGCACCTGCGGGGCCAAAGCTCCACCAGAGCCTCCTGAACACGCCAACACGTAAAACAACATAATATTGCAAACAAAAGGTGACAAGGTAACATACTAATATGAACAGACATAAAATCAATAGGAATTTCTATTTAGGTAGGAAATCAATAGGAATTTCAAGGTAGGAAAAAAGGAAATTACTTACATTTAATTTGAGCTCTCTTCAGGTCTGGTTCTCCATAGAAGGGCAGCAGTGGCTGGCAGGGCTGGGGCAGCAGGAATGCCATGGGGATGGTGGCAGGAATGGGGCAGCAGGAATGCCATGGGGATGGTGGCAGGGATGGGACAGCAGGAATGCCATGGGGATGGTGGCAGGAATGGGACAGCAGGAATGCCATGGGGATGGTGGCAGGAATGGGACAGCAGGAATGCCATGGGGATGGTGGCAGGGATGGGACAGCAGGAATGCCATGGGGATGGTGGCAGGGCTGGGACAGCAGGAATGCCATGGGGATGGTGGCAGGGATGGGGCAGCAGGAATGCCATGGGGATGGTGGCAGGGATGGGACAGCAGGAATGCCATGGGGATGGTGGCAGGGATGAGACAGCAGGAATG
Organism: Acridotheres tristis; assembly: GCA_037013685.1. Classification (NCBI taxonomy): domain Eukaryota; kingdom Metazoa; phylum Chordata; class Aves; order Passeriformes; family Sturnidae; genus Acridotheres; species Acridotheres tristis. Next base: position 10,643,879 of record CM072904.1, on the reverse strand, counting down.
CCATGGGGATGGTGGCAGGAATGGGACAGCAGGAATGCCATGGGGATGGTGGCAGGGCCACCTCCCTGGCCACATGGGACCCCACATCACCCCCTGAGGTCCCTGCCCTGCCCTGCCCCACAGGTGGAGCTGGGGCCGTGGCCCAAACCAGCCCGTGGGTCCTTGGCATCAGTGCCTGGAGCAGGGCAGGGCTTTGCTGGATCAGCTGGGCACGGGGGGGATGCTGCACAGACCCCTCAGGTGCTGTGAGGGAGCACCCACAGTGAGGGTGCCCAAGGGGTGCAGGCAGGGTCAGAGCTTTGATTTCCAGCATCCCCATGCAGCAATGACAGCACCTCCATGGCAGTGCTCACAGAACAGGCCATCCTTGGGAAGAAAAAGTCAGTGCAAGGTGCCTGGGATGTGGCAGCTCAGCCCTTACCCCGCAGGAGGATCATGCAAATGGGCTCACTGGTCCGTGCAGAGCCCTTCTGATTCCAGCACGCCTTGGCCAAGGCTCTGGCTCTGGCTGTGCGAGGCTCTCAGAAGGATGAGGGCCTCAGCTTTAGCCCCTTTAAATCAAAAGATGTTATGAAAGTGAGAGTAACTGTTCTGTTAAGAGCAGAGCTAGCTGCACCTCAAACTCTGCCCCTTCACTTGCCTAAAATTAAAAGACTTCTAGAAGTATCAGTATTCCACTGAGGATCTCCAAATCACCTCCTGATGTGGTTGAAGGTGGAAACAATTTTAAGCCACTGTTTCCAGCTAGATTTGACTGCAGCAGCAAAGCCCAGTGTACCAGCATTTTGTATTTCATTCATTCATGAGTGCTGAAACAGTCTGATGCATTTTAATTCACACAGAATGGGAGGGAGGCAGGAGCTTTGGTAAGAGATGGGCACGGTGGGGCTTGGCCAGGGAGCCTCGAGTGCAGCTGGTGCCAGAAGTTCCCCTGGGGCATCCAAAGGTGCATTTCTCCTCCTCCCAGCTGGGACTGGGCTGCACACGGTCGGGCAGAGCCTCCTTGGCAGCCCCCCTGCTGCAGGCACAGCAGAATAAGGGCAAAGCCCATCTGGCCCTGGCTACCCATCCTGGGCTGTGTCTCCACTCTTCTGCCATTGTGGGCTGCTGGAAAAGCACATTAACCCCAGGTTTAACAGCATTGATTGGAATCGTCAGCAAGGGGAGACTTTTCAACAGAATATAATCAAAAAAGGGAAAACAACAGGTACAAAGGATTTTCTTGGCATTTCTCTTGGTTTTTTTTGCCAGAGGTCCGTATGAGGCTCTGTCCCACCACAGAGGTGTTGGAGACCTCCTGAGGGGATGGTGTCTGGCAAAGGGAAAGAAGCAGTGGTAGAGTGCAGGTCTGCAGCACAAGCTGGCAGTGTCCCAGCTTGGACCTCGGTGAAAACCAGCAACAAATCAGCTCCACTTGCAGAGGGCACTAAATCGAGGTGAGTGCTGAATGAGCTTGCAACAGCACAACAAAAATCCAAAGGATTTTATCATCTTTGTAGCAGAAGGGACATATGGTAAATAAAATTTAATGCTGCCAAATGGGGAGAAATGTAAAATGGCCTAAGAACCATAAAGCAAAGAGCAGCATGAATGGAGGCAAACTGGTGCAAGAGGGAGGATACTGAAGATAAAGAAACAACTGAGATAATTACAAAGGCATTGAATGCATCCATGGATATTCACCCTGGCTGCAAAGCAGCCCCAGCCCTGGCAGAGCCACCTGGTCCAGTGCCATGTGGGGACTGCAGGCAGCATTGTCCCTGCCCCTTTGTCTCTCTCAGGCATTTGGATCTGGGAGCTCTGCTCCTTCCTGACACCCCTCCCTGGGGACTGGAGGGGAGCTGGGCTCTGCCATCCCCTGTGCTGGGCTTGGTCAGCACTGAGTGACTCTCCCTGTGGGAACGTCAGGACTGCTCCCAGATTTCATGGTTTCAGTCAGGACTTCCCATTCCTCAGTTCTGGCTTCTTAATGACACCCAGTCCTTCTCTCCCCTGCACTCCTGGGGCAGAAGGACACATCCCAAACCCGGATTGTGCTGGGGTTCAGAGGCAGCCACAAGGCTTGTGGGCCTCTTTCACCTTTATTGAACAACACCTTTTTTTCCCACCATGGAAACTGCAGCCAACTTCACATTTCCCTGCAACACCATGCTTGTGCCTAATTAAGCTCTATTAATACTAATGAACAGACTCACCATAGCCCATCACTTTAGTTCTTAATCTAATGCCATGTTGTGACACTTGTTCAATGATGATTTCAGCCCATGAATCAAATCATTGTGGTTCAGCCCATATGCCCAGCTCCTTTCTCACGTGGGAGCAGAGAGAAATCTAGGCCAGCATAGAGTAAAACTGGATAAGGAGCTTCTAATTGAATAAAACGTGACACCCGAGGCCAGGCTGTGCCAGTGCAGGGCAGCAGCTGTGGGAAGGGGCAGGGCTCCTGTGATGGGGCTTCAGCCCAAGCAGAGCCTCAAAGCTCCTGGGCAGAAGGGAAAGAGAAAAGAAAAGGAGCAGAGAGGGAGCAGGGGGGAGGCTTCCCCAATGAACAAACCCCAAGAGTCCTTTCCTTCTTTTTTTCCTCTCCACATCCCAGAGAAGAACTGAATTCAGTTATTCTGGGAGGAGAGGCCACTCCTGCACTGAGTACTGGCTCTTGGAATAAATGGTTTGTGCCAGATTTTCAAATTCTGAAAAAAAACAACTCCCCTTTAATCCCAAAGCTTTCATGAAATCAAAAATGCTCTTTATTCCTGATATGTTCCAATTGCTTGTCACTTAGCTTTGTAGAGTGATGCAGAATTTAATTCTTTCCATACCTGCAGACAATTCCCAAACTATTTGTGTTCCTCAGGCACAGGTTTCCCATTGCAATGGGCTACAAAGCACAGTGTCTGTGTTGGGTGCTGGACTGGGGTCTCCATTCCCTGCTTTCTATTTAATGCTGCTGAATTATTCAGCTGGGAGACTCCACTGAATACAAAGGTTCAAGTAAGAAACATTAAAGTTAGAAAATCCCAGCTTTTCAGAAGTACTGGAAGTGAAAAAAATATTTCAGCCAGGTTGATTTATGTTTAAAATACTGAAATATACTGCTGCACTGATCGCTTTGAATTGTGCTGTCATGCTGGGTGGCAGAAAGAGATGAGATTTTTCAATATGTTAAAGTGTAAATGTTGTTAAAAACACAGTATTAGGAGATTAAGATTCTGACCCTTTACGTTCCAATGATCATAAAAATCAGCCTTGCAGCCCATTCCAGAGCAGCTTGCTGAGCATCACACTGAATCACTGCAGCACCAGGCTGCCATAGCCTGCTCCAGCTCATTCCCAGCATCTGCTGATGTGGCATCTGCAGCAAACTGTGAATGCAAATGCAACGTGCAGGGCTTGGGTGTGCTTTAACAAACCCTGCCAGCTTCTCCCTCCTCATCTCAGAGCCCTGGGGGAGGGGACAGGGGACCTGGCAGCCCCAGTGGGCACAGTGACACCCTGTCACAGTGCCAGCCCCACCACGGCTCCTCCTCTGCATCCATCCTGAACCAGCCCTGCTGTGCATGGCTGCAGGGAGCACTCCAGACATGGACTGCATTGAGCAGCCCCACTTTTGGAAGAGCTCAACCCAGGGAGCTGCTCTGCTGTGCACACAGGCCAGGGAAGGATCATTTCCATCCCAATCTTCAGAGGCTGCCAGATGGAGAAGAGCTATCCACCCAAAAGCCTCCCAAGGACCTGCCCTGTCCCCTCCAGCCAGGGGCTGGTCCCCAGTGGGACAGCTGGGCTCATCCCCTACCAGGAGAGCAGGACAGGCAGTGCTGCCAGCTGAGGGTGCAGCCTCTGATCCTCCCAGCAGCAGCAATTATTTCTTGTAATGAGGAGGATCCAAGCGCTGGAACTTTTCAGGAAGATTTCATGTTCTTTGACAGACCAAAATTGTGTCATGAAAAAGCCTGATTTGTGTGTGGGAAGATACTCAGGACTAGAACGTGTGCTGGTGCCTGGGAGGCTGAGGAAGATGAGTTCTGGAGCCCCCTCTCAGCCCAGCCTTCCTCCTGGCCACCCTCCTGCAGTGGGACAGCACTTGTCACCCACCCCACTGTCCCCATCAGCAGGACACAGCCCTGGCAGTGGCACCACGGGGGGACAGCTCAGCAGCCAGGCTGAGCCTCCAGACATGGACAGCTGGGGCTCAGAACACAAACATGCAGATTCTGGCTTTTATTTGAAGCAGGTTTGAAAGAGCAGTGAAGGTTATTGAAAACATAACGAAAGCTCCTCCTTATTTCATTAAATACAAATGTGAGTGGGGTCATCAGTTTTTATAGGGGCTCGTAAAGCATCCCTCTTGTTCAAATAGGCTATCAAATCAGCCAGGGCTCCTCTCCGGGAGGACTGCAATAAACCCAGAGTTTCTTCTTTAAGAAACTCATCTCAACATCATAATAAAATAACCTTAAATAATACAGTGTGGAACAGGTTTTCAATAACATAATTATAGGCTTCCATTTTTTTCCTGGCAGGTCATTTCTTGGTATCTATTTTGGATGCCATATTGCAGAGGAAGGGGGCAGGGATGGAAGCATGGGTGGATGTTGCAGCATGTCCTCAGGTCACAGCAGATCACCTTGCCTTTCCTCTGTGTGCTGTGGGCACTGAGAGGCTCTCCCTTCGTCCTCTCTTCTGGGTGATGTGAAGCCTGGGGTTTGTCCAGAAACATTCCCCTTCTTCGTGACCTCGGGACAGTGCTGTCCCCGCAGAGTAACTTTTTCCCTTTTTTTGTGTAATTGGTGGCTGACCCCCCCGTGCCATGGAGTGCCATTAATGCCCGGGAAATGGATTGCTGGGCAGGCAAACGGTGTGTGTGCTCCACACCTGTCATGGTTTAACCCTCTGCTTATTTCCCTGAGTTCTATCTCCCCTTTATTTGGAGCAGCAGTCTGAGTTTTGATGTGTGGCTGTCCACAGGGTGTCACTGATTCCACTTGGGCATTCTCACTCCAGTTTTAGAGAAGGTGCATTGTTTTTTCCATGCTTATATTTGAAGTTTATTTACGAATGACAATTAGCAGATGTTTGCATTAGGCTCTAAGTCTGAGCTACTTCAGGGCAACACACACAAAAATCCCAAACCAGAGTGATGAAACTGCAGAGCCAACTGCAGTGCCCAAGTCATGTGCCCAAGTGCACACACACCCCCTGTCCCACACACTCATGTAAAAAATCGATCTGCACATCATCTGCACGTGTTTGCAGATAATACAAAGTTGTGTTTATGAAAAAGGAAGAAGGAAAAGCCTCAAGTGGCAGAGCAGTTAAGGAACTCCTAGGTGTTTTTAATAACATTGATCAGCCCAAATGAAAAAAGCCAGAGCAGTGGGAGACAGGAGCAGGCAGCAGATGCTGACATTCTATCACAGCAGACACATATTGACTAGCGGTCTGAACAAGTCACTCACTCATCAGCGCCCGGCCTGATTGAGTTGCCTGCAGCCAGTAAATGAGCCTTCCATCCACTGTGGGTCGAAATGAACTGCAATCTTTTCAGACCTCGTTGTTGGCCAAATGAGAGATTTAAAACCCCGGAGGACTCCAAATGAATTTACCAAGGAGCCACAGTGACTAACAAAGCTCCAATACATCAGCTGGATATTACACACTCTGCTGGTGATCAGCACTGGGTATTAGCTGGCCCTGCTGATCAGCCACACGAGCCATGCAGAGGTAACCAGATTAACCAACACGGAGTGTGTAAACCTTTTATGGCTTCTTTAAGGATTTAAAGATTTTGATGAGAAAACACTACAAGTTTCCCGGGGGAAATTCGCTGTTATTGATTTAATGTTTGCTTGCATGCTACCTGTCAATTTTCCAAGAGCTTCAGCAACAAAATTCGTATTTGATATTTGACAGATCTCTTCCTAGTTTGCATGAGCTGAGCAGCAGAGTGCTTTGGGAAGGAGCTCCTTTTGAAAACAAAAGAAGGGTGACTTCTGCACACACCCTTCTAACCAAGACGTAATCTCAGGCTAAAACAAATTCCAGGATCAACTACAAGCTCCAAACACTTCAGAGGATGGCAAGAGATGGATCAGACTGGCTGGATTTGTCAGTCCAATGGGGAAATTCTGATCTTGCTCAGGGACTGGTTGATGAAACATTCCTCACCCTGCACATGTAAGCATGTGTGAACACATTGCACGTCATGATGATGATGGAGGGATTTTATTGGCTCTTCCTCCTGACTTAGACCAAGATTAGGAAGTTCAGGCCACTCAGGCATGCTGGAAGTGTGTTTGGTGTGCTGAGACCAGGGGTGTGAGGGGAGCACACAACAGAGAACCTCCAAATGATGAGCACCATGAATCCAGTGCAAAGACCTCAGAGGACAGGAGCCAAGAAAGGAGAACTCCCTCCATGGTCCCTGTGGGTATCAGGAGGGATTTCTCAGAGTTTCTCCATTCTGAGGGACCCAACACACCTGGGAGAGAGGCAGAGCCCTCTCCTTCCAGCACCTGCCCCCTGCAGCCCAGTGCTGCTCCCCCAGGCACTGAGCATTGCACTGCTAACATCCCCATGATGACAAATTGTCCACTGGCAGGGAGACAAATGCAATGCTCCTTCCCTCTCGCAGTGATTCCTCCCTCTGTGCAGGTGCTGACCTGCTCCCTCAGAGCTCTGTGCAGTGATTCAGGCCAGGCTTCACTCCCTGCTCTCCCCATCACTGCACCCCCAGCCCCACACAGCTCTGTGTGTGGGTTACTCCATTCCAGCTGAACGTAGTAAAATGGTTTGTCATCTCCATTTTTCTGCTGTAGTGTCCTAGAGGAATATGTTCTGGAATGCCTTCAGCAAGAGCCTCTAATCTGGAAGAGTCATTTCTGCCTCTGCCTCGTGCAGTAGAGGAGGAATGCAGTGGCTGCTGGCTGGAAAATTAGCCCAGGGAACTCTCTCCTCTGTCTGTCTCTCACCTCATTAGACTAGTGAGAAAATGTAATTGTAAGTCTCTCAGGCTTCCTCCTCACCGGCTGCTGGGGGATTGTGCTTCACCAGGGCTGGGAGAGGCAAAGCTGCACCCGGCTGTTGGCAGGGGACAGCTGCCCCTGTGCCCTGCACGGCACCCCTGGCGCCACCTGCTCCCTGTGCCACCTCTGGTGCCACCACGGCAGGGGAGGATGCTCTGGGCACCGCGGGGCCGGGCTGGGCAGCAGGCAGAGCTCACGGCTTGGCTGCACAGCTGTGGGCACAGCTGGGCAAGGACAGCGTGGGGATGGGCACAGTGCAGCCTGGGGCCAGCCCTGTGTCCCCTGGGCACAGCACGCTGCTGCAGGCACCCTGGGGACAGCGTGGAACACAAAGGGCTGCCCGTGTTGGTCGTGGCTGGCTTTTGGCCAGGCTGCTGGTGCCACCACGGTGCTCCCGCTGGGCACTGCCAGCTCAGGGTTCAGGGGACACCACCCTCCAAACCTCCAGCGCCAGCCTGCAGCACCACACCTCCTCTGGTCATTACAGATGTGTCTTCTCTTCTTAAACTCTTCCCCCCTGGGTTAATTCTATGCCTGCTTTACCAGCCCTGGGACTGCTGATTGCAAACCCCAGACCTTTGCTGGGAGGTGAAGCCAGGGGTGCAAGTGAAACACAGCCTGTGCCCCTGAGATCCCGAATAACGAGGGATGTTACTCACACCAGCCCTTGATGCACACACGTGCCTTCGGTGGGGTTAGCAAAGATTCCTGTGCTGGTTTTGGAGTAGGATGGGAAATGCTGAGGCTGAGTCCACCCAGCTCAGCAATAACGTGTCCACCGCGTGTTTTAAGGCAGGAAGCAACGCCTCAGCTGAAATCACTTAAACAAAAAGATTGCAGTGAGGGGCATAATGCAAGAAAGTAATAAGGTTTAAAACAGGTCAGAGCCCTTTCCCTGCTCCACTGCTCCTGAGTGAGATGCATTATTTAATGGTCTTTGGTCACCGCTGATATACTGTTGATGAAATAGATGATTTTGTTCAAAAGAGCATTAGAGAAGAAATATACAATACTGCATTACACTCCAGCACAGTTCCCTCTCTGGTAAAAGCCAATAGATTGAAGGTTTTTCCTCTTGACAGGAAAGCAAAGCAGTTGAAATGAAAAGTCTTATGAAATGGCAAATACAAATGGTAATAATGCCACCATATTCAAAATTAAATTGTTGTAATTTTAGTTTCTGAGCATAGCAAAGTAATACAATATTCAGCACAGGCTTGGGGAGCAAAACCTTTTGGCAATAACAACAGTGCCTCATGAGCTAACCAAAGCATCTTTTATAAAAATGTGGAGCCTGATGGGGCTCTCCATCAGCCACAGGATGTGTTGTGTCGTGGCACCCCAGACGTGGAGCTGCAGTGCTGCGCTCAGCCTGGGGAGGTCTCTCCTGAAAGGAAAAGATGTTTTAGCTGTCCTGATGTGTTGGGTTGGAGATGGGATTGATGACAGCCTGAGCCAGACCTCAGTGGTGTCAGACAGAGGAGCTGCCTCACCCTTTGTGCTGTTTCCAGGCACGGCTGAGGGGTTTGGTGTGGCGCTGGCACAGAGTGGCACTGCCAGCACTGCTGTGGCACAGGGCGCTGCTGCTGAGACCTGGGCGAGCAGGGCTGGGAAGGGGCTGGTCCTGCCTGTCTGCTCACGAGTTTGCTGCACAAGGACCCTTCCTGTTCCTGCACTCAGTGCCTCTCCCACTCCTCCTGCCTCTCCCAGCCCTGCAAATAGCTTTGGTATTGAATCTGAGGATTGCTAGTGCTCCGTGTTTGAATAGCCTGCTGACCTTTCCCAGTAATGCCTCTTTTATAACCTTCATCTTCTGCGGGGGTTCACGCCATCCCTGTACTTACAGACCAGGAATCCAATGTGTAATGATAACGTGGAGCTGGGCGCTCCAGCCATGCAATTATTCTCCCTGCTCCCTGTTTGTGCTCTGACTTTCACCACGGTTAAACGCTGCTATTTTCTTTTGCCGGGCCCTGGGAGAGACTCGAGTTTGCCCTCGACGGGTTGAAGTCTCTCTTCTGCCAACAGAAAGGTTTTACACAGCATGGAAACGGTGCTGGGCAGTGGGGCTGGGCACAGGGGGTGCAGGGGGGGCACGGGGCAGGCTGGTGGCCACACCGGCCAGGGCTGGAGCCGGGTCTGCAGGTGCCCTGTCCCTTGGGGAGCAGCTGGCACCGCAGGGCAGTGCCCGGGACCTCGCCAGGGGAATTCAGGAACGACCCCGTGGGCAGAGAGGGCAGCCTGGAGCAGGACGGAGCCCAGCCCGACCCCCGTGTCCCTGTAGCCCGGCTGCGGGCTCAGCAGGGTCAGCAGGGTCAGCAGGACAGTCCCCAGGCAGGTGGGGTTGGGCCAGCGAGGCCCTGGCAGTGGGAGCCCCCTTGGCTCGCAGCCGTGCCACACATCCATTACCCAGTAATGGGGGAACGCAGCAAAAACGGCACTGAGAGAAAGGAATACATCACTGGTAATTATCTCGAACCAGAAATCTCCTCCACTGCTCCAAGCCCCATCATTCCAGCCCTATTCTAATAAAGTGACACCTTTTTAATTATGGTAAGGACAAATCTGAAATTCCGGTAAGTAATTAGCAGGCATAATTTGCCATCTCTGACACAATGTGACTTTATCACAGGTTACCTCAGTACAAGGCAGGAGTGCAAGGCTGCTGTATATCCTCTTTTAATTTTAGAGAAACCCAAACTGTCCATTTATTTTTATTACAATGTATTTCTCGAGTAGTTGAGTGGACAGCACTGAGAGTGCTCTGAGAGTGCAAATAAACAGCAGCAGCCTTGGAATGTTAAATTTAAGGGTTGTTTTCAAGAACAGGACACTTAATTTAACAATAAACTATGTTTTTATGTACCTCCATGATACCCACTGTTACCAAGAGCACGAGCTAGCTGGGCCCATTCAGAGGTGTGCAGGACCCACTGAGCCATTCAGCCTGGTTTATTTTCAATGAAAGGAAGTGCCCATCAAACCAGAAAACACTTCCACATTGCAATCCAATTATTTATTTGTGCTTCCAAAGGCTGCCTCCAGTTTTATTGTCTTCCTGCATTCTCCCCTGCTATTTGCATGTGTGCTTCAAGGGTGGTGCTTGCTTCTGCTAATGGGCATAATATTAAATCCTGCAAACCGTGGCTGAGAGAGATTTTTCTTAGAGAATCACAGTCTTTTGCAGAGTGGATGCACAGTGTGGCAAGGTTCCTGATGTCCCTGTGAATCCTGGGGCTAATATTCTTACACCTAATATATTTTGAGAAATGTGTACTGTGGGCTAAATCATTAATATTATAAGTTTGAGCTCTGCTGTCCAGCTGGGATTAGTCAGTTAAGCTGCATGGGTTTGTTTCTCCTTGACAAGGGGGCAAGTGCTCCAAACCTGAGTGTTTTTCCATGAATAAAGGACTTGAGATCTGAGGTACCAGGACATACAAAATAGATTGAGAGTCCTGTTGGGCTCCTTTCTGTGCATGGCCCAGCACAAATCCCCACCTTCCCTTGGGAGCTGCAGCAAATGGGGCAGCAGCAACTGTTCAGGGAGGAGGAACCAGAATTGGTACCTGTGCTCCGGGGGGTGAGAAAGGAAACAGAATTGGTACCTGTGCTCCGGGGGGTGGGCAAGGAACCAGAATTGGTACCTGTGCTCTGGGGAGTGAGAAAGGAACCAGAATTGGTACCTGTGCTCCGGGGGGTGGGCAAGGAAACAGAATTGGTACCTGTGCTCCAGGGGATGGGCAAGGAAACAGAATTGGTACCTGTGCTCCAGGGGATGGGCAAGGGGAGGATGCCAAGGAGCAGCTGCATTGGAGAGACATCCCAGAGAGACAAACACAGCTCTGCCCGGGGACTGTCTGTGCCCACACAGGGCTCTCCCCTGCTGCCACAAGGACTTCAAACTCAGCGATTTAAACAGCTCTTTAAGAGAGATTGGATGTTTCTCATGGATAGTCTTTCATTCTGCTAATAAAGACTTTAGAGATGTTCCCAAACCCCCAAGTCCCAGGCTGTTAGCCCCCCAGGAGGTGGGACCAGCAGGAGGTTTGCAGGGCAGGGGAGCCCGAGCCAGTCCCATGTGTGATGAGTGGCTGGGGCTGGGCTGGGCAGTGGGGCTGGGGCACAGCAGAATCTGAACTTTTACTTTGCACTGCCCACAGCACCCCACAGTCCCACAGTGCACGCAGGGCCCCAGATTTGTCTTTCCTTGTGTGCAGTGGTGAGAGGGAGCTGCATTCACGAGGCAGGGAAGCAGCCTGGCTGTGTTTGAGGAACAGAGGTTGCTGCTCACAGGGCTGGGAGGCAGCAGGATGTAACCCGAATGCTGCACCTCAGGACACGACATTAAAAAGGCATCTGCACCCACACAGATCTGCTGCTTATCAACACCCTGACGGGCGTTTTCCCTGCAGCCTGGGAGCACCTTCCTGCCAGGCAGGGACCCACGGAGCCCCCGGTGCCAGCCCTGTCCCCAAACCCTGCACGAGAGGGACAGGGGGGCTGGCAGCAAGGGGAAAGGGAACAGGGTGGCAGGAGTGGAAAAAAGCGCCACTGTTTGATCGTGAGCTTCTGTTGGAGAATTTTCTGGCATTTTATATGAAAGAGAAGTTCTGCGTGTAAAAACTGACCTGAACCAAAAGGGAAAGTTAGTGAATGTATCAAACCAAACATTTTCGGACTGACAAAAGCATGATTTTCTGGCTGGTTTTCTTCATTCTTCCCCATAATCAATTTTTTGTCTTTTTCCAGCTTTCCAGCCTTTCCCAAACTGCAATACCACACTCACCATCCCACCTCCTCCCATTCTTGTCTCATCATTCCTATGGCACAGAAATCCTCAGGGTGGCAATGGCATCCACTTCACAGAGCCCAAAACCTCGACCACGTCCCTCCCCAGTTCAGCTCCAGCCTCTGTTCCAGCACAGCACAAAAAGATTTTCCATTTCTCAGCCTCACTTTGTGGGGCTGCTCCATCCCCTCCTTGCCACTGCAGGAGCTCCCAGCTCATCCTCTGCTCCTGCCAGGGCCGGGGGCTCACACACCACTGCCTCTTGTCCAGGGCACAAATGAATCAGCACTGCCTTAGAACTTCACATTACATGTAGCTTTAGTTAATTAAATGTAAAATCATTGGAATAAAATTATCCTTTCATTAGAAATTAACTCAGTGCTTAAGACTTCAATAATTACTTTTTTCTCCTCAAACCACATACAAAACGGTCAGTTAAACAGTATGTAAAAAAAAGTTTAATGACCACAGAGCAATCAAGATTACTATTATTTAAGCACAAGCTATTAACATGTGCAATGAGGTATTAGCTAATAAATTATCTTTATAAAATTAAATTGTAATTTTATCACAAATTTTACAGAGGTTATGGGTTCTAATGGCTGTATTTAGCTGTGGCACCGAGCATGCCGCTTTCCTTCATTACTTCATTAACACTTTGCATTTAGAGCCTCTCTTCTTATTATTTTAATTTAGGACGGGGATGAATTGATTTATTTCTCCCCTCTTTGGGAGCCCAAGGGCTGGGTGCCACCAGCTCTCTCTTGGCTTCTGAGCAGGGATGAGCCCTGGACACCGCAGGGGATTCACCCTGGGGCTTGGCACAGGGAGCTCGGGATGAAGAAGAATTCCCGCTGGGAATCCTCGGGCTGCAGGAGGAGCAGGTGCTGCTCACGGGGGCGCTGCAGCCGCCGGGCACAGGGAGCCCCAGGCGCTCACCTGAGCATCCTCCCACACCCCACTCGTGTCTTCACGGGGCCAAAAGCCATGAGGAGATGCTCCGCAGCTTCTGCCAGCCCTGGAAGGTTCTGCAGGCTCCCACGGCCCGTCCCTGGCTCCAGCTGGTGGCCAGAGCCCCAGGTGTGCTCAGGTGTGGCAGAGCTGGAGCAGCGCTGAGCTCAGACCCGCTATAAACTCAGTTTTAAAGCTGCCCCAGCCCCTGCAGACAGATATCCTTGAGACTCACCTCCATCTCCCGCTCGGGTCACAGCGAGATTTAGAGATGGGGAGCTGTAGTTAAGGTCCAGATCTGCTATCTGAACTTGAGTGATGGAGGACACATTCCTGGGACATGTTTATTGTCACCCGGCGGCCGCAATCCCGCTCTGCCTGAGCCACCTCCGTTCCCGGATAATTCATGGGCTCACTCCATGCTGCAGTGACTGATAAGGCCTTCATGCCGGGCTTGCTGGCCACATGTCTCAAGGAGACTCCAGAGGAGCTTCAGCACAATATAAATGTGGCTCCGTGTCAGCCTCAAACCCCTGGAAAATTCCCCGTCTCGAGAGTGCAGCATTTTAAGTAATAAAACCATAGAGAGATTACAACAAAATGTGACAGGAATTTATAGCCCTCTGCATGAACCTTTTACCTTAAGATGGAACAAAGTTGAGGGAAAAAAATTGCGTGGTTCACTTAGGTAACCTTTCCAACCACCCCCGCTCAGCTCGTGGCCCCACATTCCTCTTTGCTGATTTAATAGCAGGGAAAAAACAGGCAGGCAGGAACTGGGGAGCAGCAGGCACGGTGCTTTAACCCTCCCTGCCTCCTCCCTGCCTCAAGCATCCCAGAGCACAAAGAGCCCCAGCTTGTGCTGGAGGTTGCCTTTGGCCCCTGCTCCTCGCTGCTGCAGCCTGGGACAGGCTGGGCTTTCTTTTTCCTTGCATTTCATTTTCCTTTGAGAGACACCAAAATTCCTACAGCATCTGAAACTGCTGGTGAAAAGAAGGGCTGAGCACAGGTTCATGCCCATCCCCTCATGACATGGGGTCTGCCTCCGACTGCCCCATCCCTCCGTGCAGGGAGGAGCTTTTATTGCCCATGAAAGGGTCAGGCAGCACAGCTAAGCAGATTCCTGGCTCTCCCTGATGCTGAATTTACTGCCACTTTCAGCAATAAACTGCGGAATTAATTCTGAGTTTACTAATCCAAAGAGTAAACAATATCCAGTGGAGACACTCAGGCAAGATAAATGCAAGGGATTAAAAGCAAACGGGGTGAAATCATTCTGCTCCCAGCTAAGGAGTCATTGGAGGAGTGTGAAGCCTCCACATACAGTATTATCAAATTGTTAATAAACATTTCTAAAGTCTGTAACACTGGGAAGCTTTTCTTTCCAATCCATCACAACTGGGGGTTTTATCCATGAAGCACACTCGGTGCTGAGCAATAACTGCCCTCTGCACAGGACAGGCAAGGGAGGATTGGGCAGAGCTGCTGGTTTAAGAAGACCCAGAACAGCCAGGACAGAGCTGCTGTTCCCTTAAATAAAGTGAGAACTTTGTGTCTCCAGTGCAACAAACACACCTGCAACACTGCTGCGTTCCCACACAGTATTTTGGTACATATTTTACATCATCCTGGGTTGCTGCTGTGCTTGTTAAATAATTAAAGGCAGAGAATGTGTTATTTACTGTCCATTTAGTGCAGCAGGCCCTGAGCTTTGCTTTGATTTTCAGTCCAGAAGGAGCAGTGACACGGCCCTGGGGAATTCTCCCACAGAGCTTAATTAGCGTGGCACGGTGCAAACTGCATCACAGGCTTTATTTGCCAGTCAGAAATAATATTTGATTGTTAATTTTATTGGTTAATAAATTTTTAAAATATTCATTTATATTTTTGCAGTATTTTACAGCTACCAGACATGCAGAGTCAAGTCCAGTGGTTTTGGGGACCATTTTAGCAGCAGCACCGACTTTGTGTGTGTGAATCAAATGGAGAAACAAAACAACACCCCAAAAAACCAGGCTGGGGAAGGCTCCAGGGGCAGCTGGTCAGTGTTGGGATGGACACTCCAGCCACTCCTGTCCCTGACATCCCACTGATGCACCCCACACTCTGGTGCTGCAGGCCCTGGGAATTCCCAAACTGGGAATATTTTGCTGCCTGACCAACACCTTCACCTCGTTTTCATTATCAGGGCTGTAACCAACTTCTTTTTGAACTTGAAAAGTGCAGGAAATGGAAAGAGTGTGGGGGAAACTCCTGATAAATGAAAACTTCTTCCTATAGAAGAGTGTTTGAATTTGTCATCCTCAGACAAGAATAAGTTGGTTGAGGGAAGAAAAGAGTACAAATTATCAGCCCTTCAAAGCTTTCCCATTTAACCACTTTATTGCAATACAACTGCCCATAACATTTGCTTTTAGAGCCCATGATGCTGAGTGTAGTTATTACATTGCATACATAAAAGATGTTTACAATTTTTTATATATATATGTAAAATGTTGATCCCCTGGGCCACATCGATTTGTGCCGCCTTCACGGCTGGGTTGGTGCAGGAATTTCCCTAAGAGATGTGATTAGGCTGCAGGGAACTTTCATTCTTCCTTCCTTTTTTCATCTCCTGCTCACCCGTTTAGCAGGATGTCTTGGATTCCTGTTATGTCAACATTCTGGGGCAGGGCTGGGGAGTTCTGAGCTGGGGGTACCCAGCACACTCAGGCTCTGCCACCTCATTTTCACTCTGTGCTCTGGCTGCACATGGAGCTGGGTTGATTTATTAGCCTTTTGTTGTTTCTCCAGCTGAAAACAGAACTGGGACAAATGCCGTGATTAGCACTTTGTGCTGGGAGGACACACTGGAGCTGCTCTTTGGGATTATCTCAACATTATCCCAGCTCAGAAGTTCCCTGGGAATCACCTCAGCCTCTCCCTTTGCTGGAGCAGGAGCACAGCATCACCTCCAGATGTGGCCACAGCCTGTCCAGGTGTGCCACCAGGGTCACCTGTGCCAGCACAGGGCTGGGAGGACACACCACCGTGGTTTCCCTGTGCTGGGCAGGGCCGAGCCTGCAGGGAGCTTGGGAGAACTTCCTGCTTTGTAAAGCAGAGACATAAGCAACAGAAAGGACAAATAATTTCCCAGTAATTTGTTTTCTAATGAGCAGTGGGTTGCAATTAAGAGGGTATTCATTCTGAGGGAATTAACTGTTCTCCAACAGAGAAGAAAAAACTGGTTTATAGTTTCAATCTTCAAATTTTGACAAGCTAATCTGTAGAGTGAAATAATAATAGGGGGAATGCTAGAGATTTCTTATAAAAACTCTTGGGAAAAAGAATGAACTCCAAGGAATTGGAAAGTACCAGAGCTGCAATGGTGGCTCTGCAGAGAGAGAGGATCTGAACAAAGCAGTGTGGTGGGAAAAAGGAGGTGGGAAAAGGAAGGGGGACAGGGAAGGTGGGAAGGGAAGGTGGAAAGGGAAGGTGGAAAGGGAAGGGGGAAGGGAAGGGGGCCAGTGAGGGGGGCCAGTGAGGGGGGCCAGTGAGGGGCACCCAGGGATGCTCTCTGCAGGGCCAGGTGTGGGATCCATCTGGGACTGCAGCGTGTGTGGATGGATGAGAAGACAAATGCACAGTTTATTCACCAAGCCATTGTCTCATCCTAGGGCTGATTTCAGAGGAAATAAAAGGCCACATATTGAGATACTCCCGGCGTTTAAGGCAGCACACAAACACAGCAGCAGTATTTGCACTGTTTTCCCTTACTGGAAGAAGAGCAGAGGGGATTTATCTGTATATTATACATTTTTAAAATACTCTAAGTGTGATCCAGGATATTAGACACTATTCAGCTTCGCACAGGTATCTGGCAAAACGGTTTAAACATTTATTAAATATAGAATGATAAAATACCTTGAAGATCACATCCAATCAACACAGATTCTGCTGTGGAAAATCATGTCTCATTAATCTGTTAGAATACTTTGAACCTACCAATATATAAATGGATAAAAGAGAATATCTTGACATATTTTTAGACTTTCAAAAGGCTTTTAATGAGGTCTTCCCACAGGATTTCTTAGGAAACAAGATAAAAATGGGGGTAAGAGATACAGTTACATTATGAATCAATAAGATGGACTAAGAGGAAGGAAACAAAAGTGGGAGATAGTCAAAGTAAAGGGTCACTAGCAGTGTGCTACATGGTTACACTCAATCTAAGTGCAATAATGTATTAATTACTGACCTGGAAAAGGAAGCAGGGGTATGGATTAGTTAAATTCAGATGAAAGAAATTCTGAGAAATTTGGCCGAGGCAGAAGGATGAGCCATAGTTAATGAGGGCTGATGTTGATAAATATGAAAGCCCCAAACCCCAGAACTTCCCCAACAATCTGGAAGGGTGGTCACTGCAGAGACCTCGAGCAACCTGTGCCCAAAACACAATGGTGAGGAGATGCCAGGGGCTCAGAGGGTGGGAGTGAGAAGAGGAAATGTTAAACTAGTGGGTGGCTCTAAAGGACTGAGCTGAGAGCAGAGAGGGAAATGACCCTGGGAGCTCGGTCAGAAGAGTGGGAAACCACGGTGGCTGTGACCAGGACAGGCAAAACCAGGAGCTGCCCTCACTGCCCTCCCCACACAGCAGTGGGGACACCCATGGGGGCTCGGAGATGGAAATTCAAAATACAAGGAATGAGGTTTTCACGTGAGGTTTTAAATGGTGGAGTGCTCCTCACGAGAGCCCTCAGCTAAACACTGGTGGCCCAGCGAGGGGAGGGACCTCTGTGTGCCCGAGAGTCACAGACCCATTCCCTGTGCCCTGGGGACGGCTCTGGGGAGGGGGAGGCAGCCAGGGATCCATTCCTGGCACTCAGGGATCCATTCCTGGCAGCCAGGGATCCATTCCTGGCACTCAGGGATCCATTCCTGGCACTCAGATCCATTCCTGGCACTCAGATCCATTCCCTGTGCCCTGGGGAAGGGCAGGCTGTGGCAGTGATGCTCGAGCTCTGTGGCTCCAGGTGTGCAAACCCAAGCCCCAACTGCACGAGTCCAGGATGGGCAATTTCAGCCACATTTATAAAGCTTAACGCTGCATGTTTAGTTTTCTAGATAGTTTTTCTTGTTGCCATTCTGGAAATCCATTCCAATTAGACAGCAGCACTCAGGTTTCCAGTCCAGGCAGTGGGATGCAGTGTGGAGAGGTGACACTGAGTGGTCCCTGCAGGTGCAGCTTTATAAGCACAGCTCACCTCCACAGGCAGTTTATAATAATCATACTTCTCATGAAGCTCGAGTTCCACTGCCTCCAAATTAGATCTCAGCACTTAAAAAAAAACCAAACAAAAAAAAAGTAAAAGGAGGAAAATCAATGCAAACCCCGTTCCTCCCTCTCCTCATTCTTTGTGCCTTGCTCCCCCTGCCCTGGGGCAGATCTGGCCGTGGGGTTCAGGGGGCTGTGGGGGTTCAGGGGGACCCCAGAACTCAGCAGCCCTTCGGAGGCAGCAGCTGCCCAGCACAGCCCAGTTTGCCCAGTCCCACCCCAGTGCCCCGGCAGGGCCACGCTGTGCTTGGACAGCTCGGGCAGCTTAATTGTCTTGTTAAATATAAATGGGCTGGTGATTTCTTAAAACTGGGAGAGTGTGGAAAGCCATTAGGAAGAGGATAATACCAGTGGTATTTAAAAATTAAAATCAGCTGTAGCCAATCCCAGCAGCAGCAGCTTTGTCCTTTGGAGCCTGACTTTGACAGTCGCTCATGGATGCTATAAACACAGGGCTGTGCTCGCAGCCAGGCAATAAAGTGACTGGTGCATTTCTTTTTGCTTTATACACCACTGTATTGATTTTGTAGTTTATTTTTTCTTGGAGGAGAAACTAAGGTATTGCGATTTCATTTAGGTACTGCATTATAATTTCCCTGATGATTTTGTCAAATGTTCCTGGAGGAGAACACCTTCTCCCGGCGAGCAGGATTCAAAGACACCAAGCCGACTAATCCATACCTAATTGGATGAAATCGTTATGCACTTTCCCTCCTTTTGGAGGTTTTTTCAGAGTTCCCGGTTCCTTAGGGATCCTAAAAGCCACTGAAGAGGTTATTATAGTATGTCCTCGGGGATGTTTAATACCCTAGCCCTGTTCAGACATGCAAATAATCTAATTCAAAAGCCTCCTAATTAGCAAGCCAGCTACAGTTCTGGATAAGGGGAGAGAGAGGGAGAGAGAGAGAGAGATCTAAAAGGACGCTGCTTTTTCCTTTTATAGGCTGCTATTGTGCAAAAGGCAGCATAATGGATAAAAAGTAATTGTTCTGATTTTAATTGCGATCCACTATTTATAGTTTTGTTCTGTCATCTGAATAATGAGGGGATTTTGTTCCTGCAGCTCCCACTAAACACGCTGCAACTGCGCAGGATGCAGCGAGCGCCTGGCGTCTCCTCTTGGAAGCACAGCCTTGCCTGGCAGAGATGGTCCAAGGAAAGGATGTTAAGCTCGTTAATGAATTAGCCATTTAATTGACATAATTAGGGATAATTATTTTCTTTTAATCTATTGCCAATTTTAGGACAATTAGGCTAAACAACGGTGAAGCAGATCACGGAGGGTCCTGTGCAATCCCAGCGAACGCTCTCGTCCTCCATGCAATGGTTTCAACGCCGGGACTGTGCAGGTGGGGGAGCTGGGGGCGGCTCACCTGGCTGGTCCTGGTGAGGAGACAGGACAGGACAGGACAGGACAGCCTGCCCAGCCTCCCTGTGCTCACAGCTCCTCACCCGGGACGGTCCCAGCAGAGCCAGCAGATTTTATTCTCGCTGCTGGGAGCTCTGCACCCAGCCTGGGGCTGCGCTGCCCCGAGGTGCCGAGTCCAGACAAAGATTGAATTTATAAAGCCCTGCTCAGTCAGCTGGTGGGGAGGCACAGTGATACCTGGATTCACGAGGAGCAAAAGGCAGAGAAAACCTCAGCGGGACTGAGGCCAAGCCCGTGTCCGTGCAGGAGCATCACCAAGGCTCCAGGTGCAGCCTGCCCTGGGAGGGGGCAGGGGCAGGAGCCCCCATCCCTGCCCCCTCTGCTGAGGGGCTCCAGGTGTGCCAGGGGAGCCTGGCAGAGCCCCCGAGCGAGGAGCCGAGCCTGCAGCAGCACCGCGGGGGAGCCTGGCCCTGGCCTCAGTGCCCAGAGCCACCGCTGTGTGCCCACGCTGTGCCAGCGCCCTGTGCAGGCTGGCAGCCGCTGCTGCCTCCTCCTGGCCCCACCTTCCCACCTCCCTTTCGGGCTGGCACACGCCCTGTGGCCCAGATTCCAGCTGCTGCTTGCCCTGGCACGGAGGGAGGGCAGGAGCTGTGGCTGGTGCTTGCCAAGCCCGGCTCCCCCAGTGATGCTCACTGTGCTGCTCGTCACTTCATTATCCTATTAGAGACCCACACAGCACCTGCTCAATTGGAGCCTCGTGTGCTAGCAATTAATATGTTATGCCCTGATTAATTAGCAGGGTTAATTATGATTGCTGTTGCTTAAGCCTATGTAGAGAGGCACGGCACGGTGTTGCTGTGCCTTGCAGAGCTGGGGATGCACCCCTGGGATGTGGGAGCAGCAGCCACCCCGCTGGGATGCTCTGGGCTGGGCACTCACGTCTCTGCTGGCCCAATTAGCCGCTCCCTCGAGGGTGGCACCTCACCCTTCCTTCGGGAGCCAAAGCCCAGCAGCTGATGCTGCAGGCACTGAGGGCACCGTGGGCTCCCCTGGCTTTGTTCACATTTCACCTTTAAAGTGGGTTCTTTACCTGTGTGAGAGCCATCACTCCGCAGATGCTCTGGGCTTTCCCCGAGCTCAGGAGTCTCTGGCCAGTTTTGCCAGGCTGGCATCGGTGCCCAGAGCCACGGGCAAGGGCAGCACAGCCGTGGGGCAGGGGCTGCTCAGGAGGGATTGCTCGGCTTCACAGTCACAAAAGCTGGCTGAGAACCGCGGGGCAGGCTCCAATCTGGCACACAGCTGAGCACCTCCCGTTTCCCATTAAGCTTTTGATTTGTCTGTGCATGAAATAGTGAGACTTGGGGTCTTCTTGGCAGTTGTGAGTGAGAGATGACCACCCTTCTCATTGACTTATCCCTTTGAAGCTATCATCACTCATTTCTCTTGGGAAGAGAATGTGAGGCACTGGTAAATAATATAGGGTTGTGTATTTCTTTATCTCCCATAGTGTGTTGTCTCCTACATGCTGTTCTGTTCTAACAACATCCATCAAGACAAATGCATACCTGAGAACAGCCTCCCTCAAACCTCAGAAATCTGTTTCTGAGGTCACCAACTATACAGAGAAGACAAAGAAGAAACAAGAAGGAAATTGCACAAACAATTAAACATTTTTTTCCAGAGACAGAGAGGACTCCCCTTGTCTGCACAAGGCAAGCACCAAAATAAGAATGCCACATCTCAAACACAAGGCAATCTATTATTCTCAGAGCAGTAACATGATACATTATCAGCCACCTTATCCTAGCAAAATGTATCATTACCTGCACTTTCTGCACTTTCCAGATCAATCCACTTTAAAAATGTAGTAATATAGAAGGGTATTAGGTACTAGAAAACTCATTATGAAAATGGCGCACTCAAATTCTTTAAAGGTGATATTTCATAAAATATACTATGCCTAGCTCTTGGCTCAATCATTCTTTTTAATAGCTCCATAGCAGCCAGAAAATAAAGTATTCATGAAGATTGAAGAAGATGATCCCATGAACTTCAATTTAATTGGTGCAAATTAAAACGATCCATCTTTTCACGCTGCCCGTCTATCTCCAATCATCAGTGCACCGCACGTCCAGCACCCTGATTACAATTATCTTTTAATAGGAAAACTTGTCACTTTTTGTGTGATTTACATAAGCTTGCACAAACTTACTGGTATCATTTAGGGTTGGAATGTGTGATTTTTTTTTTTCCCATTCAAGTCCCCTGATGTAGTTGGGGGAAGGGGGGCCCAGAGGTGAGGTGAGCTCTTGGCAGGGGGCTCATTTACTGCACTTAAAGCCCGGACTTGTACAAGAAGAATGCCAGAACGGAGCCTTCAATACATCTTCATCCAGCAGACCTCCCCCCAAAGAAGTGCTAATGCAGTCAGATTTCATGGTGTCTTTGCAATGACCATTGCAATTACAATACAAAAACCTAGATGACATTTTGACTTTTAATTAGGAGGGAAATGATGCTGGTCCCTGCTGATGGCTCTCTCTCTCCCTCCGACTGCTCCTAGCACTCCCATCCTGAGAAGGTACCCTGCAGGGTTTAATAAGCCATCAAATCATAGTGGTGTGGGACGTATTCTCAAGAGTTCAAATAAAATTACCATAAATGTATGTTTACTGTTCCTGGCCTAGTGTCTGGGATCTGGCTGAGGGCCCTCCAGCCAGCAGCAGCACAAAGCACCCACAGTATTAATTATTGTTACTATCATTATTACTCTTTTCTTTGTGATGACCACAATTCAACAGCGAGGACGCTGTGGAATGATTCATTGCCTGAAGCCATTTATGTATAATATGTTTCAATTTTTTCCCCTTATCTTTGAAAGGCAACCCTCCTTATCACAGATGGCTTCTATCCCTTAAGATGTTGGGAGATTTAGCTCTGTCTTCCGAGGCTGGGATTTCCTATGCATGGAAATAATGAGCATTGTTTAGCTGCTGTCCGTGTGTTCCCTGATAGCATCCACCAGGAAGGAGAGCCTGGGAGCGTGCAGAGCAGCCTGTGCCTTCCCCACGTCCCCCTGAGCCCCCACACCTCCACTGAGCACACGGGGAGTTTTTACCAGCTCCAGCCTCCAGCTCCCTGTGCCCCGGCGCAGCCGAGCCCCGCGCGGGTCACCAGCCCGCAGCATTAAACTTTTTGGCACATCCACTGCAGAGCGATTTTTAGGACTCCTTTGCCGGCGGAGTTCAAATGAAACTCATGGCCGATCTCATTAAGCACTTGTCTCATTTTGGTGCATGAATATTAAACAGGAACATGTGTGAGCAGGACGCTGCAGAAAGAACATTTTTGCTCCCAGCAGCTGCCGGCGGGGCTGGGCTGCCATGCCGGGGGTCCAGCCCCGCTCCCACCGCCCCGCTGCCCAAAGGCAGCTGTGCACTGAGCCCGGCAGCTGGCACTGCGCACTGAGGGCTGGCATGAAGCTCTTTGGGGCAGTAGGGCAGAAGAACCCCCAGCACCTTCCCTGCCCCAGCAGGGCCAGCGAGGGATGCCCGTGGGGCAGGGCTGGAGCCAGCCCGGCTCGCCTTCTTCCCACCCTGCAGGGGTCCAGGCAGCTCCCCAGAGCTCCCCCCATCAGTCTTTTGTCACAGCAAACACCGCCGGTCACCGTGACCCAAATAAACTCCAACGCACTTGATGTATCAGGGGAACGCGGCTGCTGACCTGCCATAAATCCCGGGGTGTGAGAGCCGAGCCCAGCCCAGCCCGGCCAGCTGCCCACCTGCCACCTCCCCTCCCCGCTAAGCAGGTAATCATGAGCTGCCAGCAAAGGTGACCCATTACCGTGATGGATTTGGTGTGAAAAACAAATGGACTGAGACCTGCGGATTGCTGTCCTTCCTGCACCTTGGCCTCTTGTCCCGTGCTATCAATATCCGCGCGGGGCCTCGCTCCCCCGACAGGGGCACAGGGCTCACCTGGGCACCCCCGACAGGGGCACAGGGCTCACCTGGGCTCCCCCGACAGGGGCACAGGGCTCACCTGGGCACCCCCGACAGGGGCACAGGGCTCACCTGGGCTCCCCCGACAGGGGCACAGGGCTCACCTGGGCACCCCCGACAGGGGCACAGAGCTCACCTGGGCACCCCGCTCTGCAGGAGGTTCCCTGCCCAAGCTCTTCCCTCTCCCGCCGGGGCTCAGCCCCAGAACCGAGACCAGCACAGCCCCAAAGCCCCGGCCCTGCTCCCCAGGAGGGATGTGGGGATGTCTGCCTTCACCACAGGGAGGAGGAGGAGGAGGCAGAGCTGCCCTTGAGGCTGCCTGGGATTGACCCTGAAGCAGCGAGATTCTCCATTCTGTTCACAGGCACTGTCATCTCTCACCTTGCAGCGAGCGCTCTCCTTGCCCATTTATCATCACAAATGTTTCTATTTAGGCTTATTTGTTTGTACAGTTAAGCCCTGTTACATTTACACCAAGAAGAAGGACAAATTGTGATTTTATCCAATGTTAGATCATATCACTCCTTGCTACAACTTTCACAGCATTAATAAGGATAAAGGGAGACTTTGGAGAAATTCAATAATACAGCACATGTGATAACAGCCCAGCCAAATGCTCTGGGGAGGGAGTGAATTCCACAGCAGAGCCACGGCTGTGGCTGCTCCTTTGTGCCCTCATGGTCTGGTCTCCCCAGGAAAGGATTCCTGCACTGGCTGAATGTGGCAAACACAATTCCAGCAATGAGGTCTTGCTCCTTATGGAGCATTAGCCTGCTGGAACCCTTCATTCCCTGAACAGCATCTTGCTCTTACACAAAACTCCAGATGCCTGCAGAGTTCCCAGCTCTTCCCACCAGGCACTGAAATGGGCTTTTTTTTTTTTATTAAAGACAGAAGCAGTGGCAGAAACAGTGCCAAAACAGTGGCAGGTCTGGGAGAGCAGAGCACACAATGATGGAGAGCCACCCTGGGGTCCCTCATTTGCAGAGTGACCATTCTGGGGTCCCCGTTTGCAGGTGGCCACCCAGGTGCCCTCTGTGGGTGGCTGTGCCCGAGCTCTCTGCCGCTGCTCCTGCTGCCTGACCTGGAGCTGCTGCCTCCCAGCAATCATCATTTACCTGATCCTCACAGCCCAGGGCACAGACCTTCAATCATTCTTCCTCGTTGGACACAATCATCAGCCAGATTTGTCTTGTTTAGCTGAAATGCATGCACAGTAAGTACACAGCCCGTGCATCCTGCCAGGACGGGCTCTCAGTCCTGCTCACCCAGCACTCCCCAGCCCTGCTCGCCTTTCAAAGAGCCAGGGCAGCTCTGCCCCACACCAACCCGCTTTCTGAGGACTCTCATACATCTTCTATTTTTTTTATGATCAGCTGAAGATTTCTTTTTTGCATCTGCCAAGGAACTATTTTCACAAATAAGTATGTAAATCCTCTGTAAATGTATGCTAATTACTTATTTTAATTACAATGTAAATAAGTAATTACTGAATAATTTTAAAGTATTTACATGGGGTTGTGTGATTTAAAAGCTAACTTGTTGGAAGTATAAAAACTATAAATTTTACGGTAATTATGCCACAATTTATACACTGTGGCCAAATACAATTTCCCTGTGCTTCGTAAGAGATAAATAAATACGTAATTCCCCAGTAGTTACTGCAGAATAACAGAACTATTGCATGGTGATTTTTCCTCTTTTATGTGAAAAACGCCCATACACCAAACCTATCTGAAGTCAAGACTTTTCACAAGGATACTGAACATTCATCCAAGTGATGCTGAGGAAGTTCTGAAGGAGAAGAAGAAGGGAGGATTCTGAAGGAGGTTGTTAAAAAGGGTGGAAAGGTAAAAGGAGGGAAAATGGCATAAGGGCCCCTGGTTCTTGCAGACATTCCTGGAATTCCTGGGGGTCTGTGCCATGCCTGGGCTGGGGGTGCAGCTCCGGGGACCCCCAGCCCTGGCCCCCAGCTGTTGTGGCTGCAGCTTCCTGCAAAAGCTGATGCAGGAGCAGAGCTCGGCAGGAAATTGGCAATCAAAAGGTAAGTTTATAAACAGTTAAATTATATTTCCTGTGGGGTATTTTTTTATTAATTTCATTGCAATAATACATTAAACACCAGCACTGTGAAAATTAGTGCTAATGAACATTAAATGTGTTGGACAATTTAAATGGTGTGTATATATCACCTCTCTTATTATTGGGATTGGCCCAGTGGTAATATCCTTTTATCGATCCTCTGCCTCTCTCCTCGCCTCTGTCCCTGTGGAAGTGGCCATGAAGGACACGGTAAGCACAGAGCTATCAGAGACATAATCTTTTAGCACTTTAATAACACTGCGAGCAGCCATCACCCACCAGCCCTTAATAACTGTCCCCGTCAGCTCTTTAGAATTTGCAGATTGCAGAGCCCTTCTAAACCTTCCCGGGAAAGGCTGCGTGAGTTTAGGGAGCGACCTGGGCTCTTCTGCAGCTCCAGCCCCGGGCAGGGTCCCCGGGCAGTGCCGGGAGGACTCGGGCATCCCTGCACGGATTTGGGGCTGGGGCTGCGACCCTGCCCGGCCTGCAGCTCGGCTCCAGAGCTGGGATGGGATGGGAGAAAAGCTGGGAGAGGCAGGGAATGGGAATGGGAATGGGAATGGGGATGGGGATGGGGATGGGGATGGGGATGGGGATGGGGATGGGGATGGGAATGGGAATGGGGATGGGGATGGGGATGGGGATGGGGATGGGGATGGGGATGGGGATGGGGGCTGCTGCCACCCTCACCAGGTCCTGGGGACAGTGTGGGGCACTCCCTGATCGCTCAGCACCACGTTCCCCACTGGCACAGAGAGGGGCATCCAAACTGGCACCCGGCTGGGAATCAGTTCCCCCATCACCACCCCACGGCGCTGGAACCCCAGCCCAGCTGTGCCTCTTCCATGTCACACCAGCCCCTAAATCAAGAGTTCTTCAAAGTCCTGCAAGCCCTGGGTCAGCATCAGCACCTGCCAGAGGTGTGGCCAGGTGTGCACAGAACCTGTGGGGTTTTGGAGCAGCAGTGGGCAGGGCTGGCACAGGGTGCCCAGAGCAGCCCCTGGATCCCTGGCAGTGCCCAAGGCCAGGCTGGGCAGTGGGGCTGGGACACCCTGGGACAGTGGGACGTGTCCCTGCCATGCCATGGGATCAGATTTAAGGTCCTCCCAGTCCAAACCAGTCGGTGATTTGCTGGTTCTGTAATTCAATACAAACCCAGAGCCTCACCCCGGGCTCTGGGGGCTCATCCTCAGGGCTCTGTATCTGCTCCAAGATTTTCCTCCCAGCCAGCAGGCAGTGGGTGACCCTGGGAGCAGCATTAGGAATTTCCTCAGCAATGTAACACCAGAGCTCCACAAATGCAGCTTAAACCACCTGCCTGCTCCTGCTGCAGGGACGTGCTAATATCCCCACTGGGAAACCGAGATATTTTTATGCCTCTGCACTCATCTAACATCTGAATTTCACTAATAACTAGATTTATGCAGTGGCACAGCTTTAAAAGAACAGGTTAAGGGGGAAATTGATCTGTATTCAGGAATGCCAAGTACCTGGATTAAGATGCTTTTTCCCACCCAGCATTTCCATGGCTTTGCACGTTCCAGGCACGGGCCCCACTCCATTGCTTTCCTGGCGGATCATACAGCTATTCCAAAGGATTTTAAAAAATTAATGATCAAATGGCTGCGAGATCCGTGGGATGTGGGATGCCTCCATCCACCAACATCTCCCCCCAGCTGGAATTCGTTCCACTGCAAAATGCACTGGAGTATGAGCAAAGACAGCCTGAAAGCAGCTCCCACTGAACTCTGGCAGGTTTTCAGGGAATTGGTGAAATGTCCTTTCCGAGGGCTGGGCGAGACTCTTCCAAGCCTTTTGTCTGGAATATGAAGGAGCACAGTAGGTGCTTTGAGGAGGTTGTTATAAAAATTGCTGACATAACAGTGCATGTCTGCTCCAAACCTGTCCGCAGATATGGAATTCCTAAAATTATCTCTCTGCCTCTCGCTGCATTATCTGCTTGTTCAGGGCTCTGCAAAGGGCTGAGGTGGGGGAAGCTCCAGCAAACCTGCCCAGGAATGGCTGCAGGGCTGCGGGTTGCAGCCACTGCCTGACAGAACAAGCAGCATTTTAATTGTATTTTTTTCTAAATTTCTGTTTTATAAAGAATTCAATTTGGTTTATTGTTTGCGATTCATATCCAATGTTGCAGAGTAAATTTAATACACAGTGGTTACACTTGAAAGTGGTCTAATTAATAAAATGCATAAAAATAAATAGGAAAATCGATGCTTTTGTTAATAATCTGTCATTTTTATACATTTTGAAATTCATAGCAGCTCTATGAGAGCACAGCAAGAGTGTAGTGGGCTCTGGTTTGGTAAAAAGCTGAAGATGCTGAGCAGACAAAAATATTCTTCCAAATGAGATTAGAGAGTCAGGACACTGTCTTGGGCAAAAAATGGAATTTTTGATGGTATTAGCCTGGCTGTGGCTTTGCAGTTTGCATTTCTTCTGTCCACAGAGAGGAGAAAAAATCCTGTCAGGATAATATAGTGAAAATTAAATGTAAATAAACCAAAAAATTTCAAACTTGGCTGGTGGAAATCTACCCTACACAGGGTTTAAGGTTCCCCCTCTAGACCCCGTGCAGTTAGAGAGGGAACTGTCCTCCCGTGCCTGCAAACATGGAGATCCACAAGGAGACTGAAGCTGGAGGAGGAAATCCCATTTTCTTTGTGACTTTTTAAACCACACAGTGTTAACAGGCACATGGAAAATCTTTCTCATTAACACCTAGGGCTCGGGGGAAATGTTGTCGACGAACGCCTTATTGCATATAACCCCAAACCCTTTAGGACCTTGAGACGCTCACACGAACTGGAGTAATGACCTGGAAATAGTCCTCTGGGCCTGCTGCAATAATGATGTGGCTGGCTGTATTTTTTTAATATGAGGAAAGAGATTAAAGAAAATAACAGCCCTGCTTGACTCGTTCATTATTACTGAGGTGAAGTGACCACTAAGAAATGATGACAGAAACCTTGCTCACCAGTCACCAGGCCCAAATGGGGCTGGGGAGGTTTCTGACACAGCCTGCCTGAAGGCAGCATAATAAATTCAGACATTATCTGATATGGATGTATCATAATGAAAAATAAATTTGCAAAACAGTCTGATATGAGTTAATCCATAAAGTATTTTATTACTTCATTTTCTTACATTGAATCCATCATGTGCTTTTCTGGCAGCACATTTTTAATTACTTTTAATTTAAATATATGCGTCCGCTGCTCAGATTGGTTTTGACACTGGTTAAAAAAAATAAATAATAAATAAAGAAAGCAATTATTGTCCCTCTGCACCGTGCTCCTTCCCCCTCAGACAGTGTGGTGCTCAGCACGGGGATGTCCCCAGTGGGGGTCTGTCCCCCAGCCCTGGCCAGGCTGGCAGGGGTGACCCTGGGTGCCCACAGCCCCTTCCTCCTCACTGCCCGCGGGGGCTGGGGCTGCCCCAGCCCCTCATGCCCAGAGCAGCTCCAGAGAGCGCGGGGAGTGCCAGGGCTGGGGGCTGCCACAGCCACGCCGGGCACATCCATTACTGCTGATGCAAAAATGACCATTAAGGGATGGTGACAGGGCCCTGCTCATTTGTGGCTGGGACAAAGCACTGCTGCCCGGGGCTGCCTAATGAAATCTGAAACCATCACATTTATTTGTCATATGGGTGTAACACATTTGCTGAGCGCTCTAATAAATGTAATAATCCAAATATTCCTCCAGTTCTTTTAGAAGAAATACATTTATTGCCTGTGAAGCCTTCTAATAACGTTTCTTAGCTGTTCCCTGCCTGCTGTGCCCCCTCACTGTGGGGAGGGCAGTGGCCACCAGGAGTGCAAGCCCAAATTCTCCTCTGGAGCCCGCAGAGCTGCCAGGGGCTCCCTCAGCAGCACTGGCAGCTGGCACAAAGCTCCGGCTTTATCTGCTCGGAAATAAACCCTGATCTTTTCCATCTCTTTCCAGTCCGTTCAGCTTTGGTGCCAGGGCGTGTTCTCAGGGCAGGGAATGGGCAGCAGAGGTGCTGGGGGAGCCCCAGCCAGGGCTCAGGACACTAAAGAAAGGTTTTGTGTCTGTGAAACCCCACGGGGCAGAGGAGCAGCACAGGGGAACCTGGAGCCCACTCGGTGCCCTGAGTGCCACCAGGGCTCTGGGAGGGAGGGATGGAGGAGCCTTTGATACCCCTGGTGATGGCCCACCTGCAAAACATGCCCAAATTCAGACCTCCCAGAGTCCCTTCCCATAACCAGAGGATTTCATATGCCTGAGATGCCGGGGCTGGTGGGAAATAGACCCCTGTGTTAGCAGAGTGTGAGCCAGCATTTCACACACCACCACGCCAAACAGAACTTTGATATGCTGAGCAAATATTGAATTCTATTGGTTTAATTTAATTAAAATTTATTAACCTTTTATTAAACATATACCCTCATTAAAATTCTCATTCCTGTCTCCTACAACAGCCCAGCCATATTCTCATTTCCAAGCTCATTAAATATCACCCAAAGAGAACCTATTTCTTAAGCACTGATTGTTGATAAACTCTAGTATTAACTATTAACCCAGGCATGTCCCAGAGACTTTGGAAAGGAGACAAAATGAAATCCAAACACGAGCCCCGGTGCTGCTGTTTGGGAAGGAATCTGGAGAGGGGCAGAGGGGCAGGCTCAGCTCTGCCGTGGCTCAGGGACGTGTGCTGGGCTCTGGGCACCACCCGGAGCAGCACCAGCCTGTGCAGAGCTCGGGGCTCGGGGCCAGCATGGCCAAGGCAAGCCCAGCTTGCCCAGCGATGCCAGAGCTCAGCCCAGAGCCACGGCTGCCCACGGGGGTGGGCTGGCACAGCTGCACTGCTGTCCCTGCCTCTGGCACAGCTCCCTGATGGACTCGGCTCCTCTGGCTCGCTCGCCACGAGCCCCTCTCCCCACCCAGGTGCCCATGGCCACCCGTGTCCAGTCACACCTGGGGTCACAGCCAGCCCCTCCCTGCTGCTCTCACACTGGAGCAGCTCTGGGCAGAGCCAGCCCTGCACCTGGGCCAGGAGCCACCCCTGCACCTGGGCCAGGAGCCACCCCTGCACCTGGGCCAGGAGCCAGCCCTGCACCTGGGCCAGGAGCCACCCCTGCACCTGGGCCAGGAGCTGTGCCCAGGAGCGATGCCCAGGAGCCACCACAACACCCCAGCCCAGGAGCAGTGTCCAGGAGCCACCTCTACACACTGGAGCAGGAGAGGTGCCCAGGAGCCACCGGCCCAGCCCAGCCCAGGAACCACCTTTGTACCCTGGAGCAGGAATGGTGCCCAGGAGTGATGCCAGGAGCCACCAGCCCAGCCCAGGAGCCCCAGCAGCCCTGCCAGGCCGACCCCTCGGTGCTGCATTGCCCAGGGCTGAGCCATCCCTCAGCCAAGCTGGAAGCAGCGCTGGGGCCGGGGGCAGAAGGTCAAACGGTTGGAGCTGATGAATATGGAGCAGTGAGGAGCAGATAATTGATTTCAGGGAGAGGGAAGGGCCGGGCGTGACAGGGGTCAGCGGGACAGAGGGACAGAGGGACAGACAGAGGGACAGACAGAGGGACAGACAGAGGGACAGAGGGACATCTCGGGGAGGGCAGACAGGGGAGCAGCTGCAGGGCTCACAGGAAGGACAGGGGGACCCGCAGACACCCAGCACAGGGGCTGAATGCAATGGGCTCTGTGCTGGGGGTTCTGCTGGGCTCCCTCGCCTCCAGCTCCACCCAAACATCCCTGGCTGCAAGAACTCCTCCAAGATTATGAGGCTCCAGAAGTTCAGACAAAATCGCGTGGTTTTGTTCCCTTTACAAAGCCAAGTATTTTATTTGAGCATCTGGGGACGGTTTAGGAAATCCTAGAGCTTTGCTGTGCTGGTTAACAAAGTCCCAGTCACTGTGATGGTGCCTTGGGCATTCCCCAGTCCCAGCCCATTCTCTTTTTTACTATTGAAATCCCCAGTTTGCCAGCAGTCCAACGATCAGACCTTAAAATGCACACCTGTCTCCTCCAAATCCCAAAAGATGGGGAAGAGGGGCCCTTCTGCAGGTGCTGGGGGAGCTGCTGCCACAGCGGGGCTGCTGCTGTTCACTTTGTGAGCAGCCACTGGCCAGAGGCTCCCACTGGCCATGGGGCAGGTCTGGGAGCTGCCCTGAGGATGCTGCTGGCCTGGAGCACAGCCTGACCTTGCTTAGCACAGACAAATTCACGTGCAATAGCTGTAAAGAAAAGATATGTTAATTGTGCCACATACAATCTGTGATTACTCTGGCTAATCTGTCAAAGCTGGGAAATATTGAGTGTTGTGCAGGGATAGCATTGGCTGTGGAGCCGAGTGCTCCTGGCCATGGGAAGAAGCCGCAGGAGGGAGGGCAGAGCTGCAGGGACGGGCAGAGGCTCTGGGGAAGGAGCAGCTCTGGGATGCGCTGCCCGAAGGGCAGGACACACCATCCTTAACCAACAGCCGTGGCCATCGAGCAGTGGCCACAGACAGGGGCTCAGTAGCCACGAGAAGGGCGAGGGAGGTCCAGAGAGGGCTGTGGGACACCGGGCAGTGAAAACGCCAGGGCTGAGCCACTGAGGGAGCGGCCGGTGCTGCACTGAGCACCCTCCCCTCTGCAGCTGCAGCCTGGGGAAGCTCAGGGCACGCCAGGAGCCCTTCCCTCCTTTGCTTTCAGGCTGCCTGAATCCGACATCTCTTCCTGCATCCTACAAAAGCCGCCCCGGACACATTTTTGGCACCTCCGTCCTATGGCAGCAGAATGACCCAAGCCAAAAGGAGGTTTTCATTGATACAGGCTGGCTGTGTGTACATCACTTGTGGCGTCTTCCTACCCCTGTTAATAAGATTAAAAGCCACTGCTTGCATGTGCCAAGCTTGCCAAATCATTACCTGCTGTATATTAAGTGTTTAATTGCATAAAATGACATCATGTTTATCTGTGCAGCATTAGCATCTCGTCGGTGGTGTCACAGTGGTAAACACGTGTGATATCATCAGTCATTACAGGACTTAAAATCAATTGCTCTCCCTGCACCCTCTTGTACAGAGAGGAGCACGATACATTAATGAACTTGAGCAAGAACCTAAGTGACAAGATGAAACAGCATAAATAATAACACTTAAAATGTGTTATCTATAACAATGAAGTGTCTCAAATAATAGAATTATGGATTCCAAAGAGGAAAGCAAGTTATTGAAATTCACACCATGGGAGCATCAGTTTGTGCTCATCAACAAAATCACCTATAAATTAATCTGATTTAATGCTGGATGGAGGTTGCATAAGACACCAACATCACTAATCAGCTTTATTTTATAAACATGTCCCATTTTACAATCTATTTGCCTGCATAACTTGACTAAGCAAGAATTTAAGATGTGGGTCAAAAATTTTTCCCCTTGGCTTATGATAATTTCACTTAGGCACTTGTAAACAGTTCTTTTGGCAACTTATTAGTCCCATTACTTCAGAATTTTCTTCAATGAACCATTTTTTAGCTATCAAAACATTTAGTTCCAGCTGACTTCAATGATAGAGACTTCAGACCAACTGAATTTATGAGTTTAACAAGATTACATAGTCAAATAGCCATTCCTTACCAAGTTCATATTTCTAAATAAACTGTCACGGTACAGCCCAGAACAAAGTCTATTAGAAGAGGACACACAGAGTCCATTGACTTTAACTGTATTGATTATGGATAATTATTTGGTCTCTACTGTCTTCCCACATTTTTACAAATTTTCACTGGGAAGGCTTAAACCTTATTGTTTTCTCCTCAAAAGGAGGGGGAAGGACGGGCAGAGTTCTCTTCGTGTCCCCTGAGCCGCGGAGCAATCACGCCGTGCCCCTGGCACTGAGGAAGTTGTGGCTGTCCTGGAGCGGAGCATTCGTGGCTGCAGGAGGATTATTTGCAGAATCAAAGGCGAGGCGATGACATTCTGTCAGGATAAACAGAGCGTTCAACCACGAGCCCATGAGTAGTGACCAGAAGGAGAAGGAATCTCCGGCAGCCTGCGGAGCCCCGGCACGCAGCCCAGCCGTGTCCCCAGCTGGGGGACACCCCCTCCTGTGGCCCCCCTGCGGGACCCCCGGGCTCTGTCACATTCTGGGGGGACAAGCAGCCTTGGCACTGCAGCAGGGATGATCCCTGGACACCCCCTGGGCAGGGCTGGCACCCCAGGCTGGAGCAGAGCCCCAATGCCAGGCGACCCCCAGGGCTCCCCCAGAGCCACCCGCCCACCCCACACCGGCCATGGGCTACCATGGCCCCACCCCTGCCAGCCCCCTCGCCCCCCGTGCTGGCTGGGGGACAGGGACACCCTGGCACCCACTCTGGGACTCCCCTGACCCCAATTCCTCCCCAGGGTCGCTCCCCAGGGCCCACCTGCCCCACCTGGGCTCTGTCTGGGGGCACAGGTGGCACCTGGGGCGCCAGGGCTCCCAGCCTGCCAGGCCGGCAGCCCAGGGCAGGGCTGGGCACTGGGCGCTGCGGTGGAGGCGGTGGGCAGCAGGGCGTGGCAGGGCACCTGTCCAGGTGGGCACCTGGAGCCCCCCTGCAGCCCGGGCAGGTCTCCGCTCACGGCTCTCACCATTGGGGGTCACTGTTCCAACAAAAGCTGCGGCTCCGCCGCCTTCTCCGATTATTAAAAACAATATTTCTGCTACAGCTGTTTCCTGGTTTGGCTGATATGTTAAGCCAGAATGAAAGGGTTTGTTGGGAATTTTTTTTCTCATTTACAGCAACTTCCTTAACTTCACTTTGAATTTCCTTTAAACTCGGATGAAATACAGTTCATCTGCCACCAAAACCTGAACCAAGATGATGTGAAAAAGAACCCACAAAAGGGTTTTTATGAGATCTCAATCTCCCTGCACAGGCAGCCCTGATCAGGGACTGTAGGCAAGGAAATAATTTCTTTTAAATGAGTGTCTGGTTCCCTTTATATTTTTTTCTTTCGCTTCAGATTGCAAGGGAAAAAACCCAAGGTGTCAATCAGCTTTAAAACAGTTGAGCTGATCTTATTTCTTCCCCGTACTGTATTCAAGCCAAAC
Source organism: Acridotheres tristis (assembly GCA_037013685.1). NCBI lineage: Eukaryota > Metazoa > Chordata > Aves > Passeriformes > Sturnidae > Acridotheres > Acridotheres tristis. The sequence goes on along the minus strand of CM072904.1, from coordinate 10,609,290 downwards.
ATTCCCTGAATAGAAAAAGCATAGAAAACTCATAATAGCTAAATTGGTGCTTTTAAAACCCAAATTTAACATGCTTCCTTGGGGACATTTTCCCAGCACAGAGGAAAACAAATATATGTGCTTTAGTGTCTGTTATAGAGGTTAAAATCTGCACCTATTCTTTCTAACACCCATGAGAGGCAAGAGTGGATTTCGGGTGGGAGAGGCAGGGAGAGAGAATTCCTCTGGAACCCAGCACAGCCAGGGGATTCATCCACAAGTGACACCATTTTTGTGAGGAGCAGGGGAGATCTACAGCATTTTCCTTTTGAACTCAGTAGACAGTGGAAAGGAAGATGTTTCTCTGCTCTTTGTGTTTAATCTTTAACTCCAGGTGTTTGGTGGCTGGTGATTCAGCTCCAGGCAGAGCCTGGGCCAGAGGGGATGCCCAGCTGAGGATGGGGCTGCAGGGCTGGCCCTGGGCTGGGCTCCTCCCAACATTTCATTCCTTGTTGACCTTGGCATTGGAAGACTCAGACCTGGGCTGGAGCAAGGCCACGGGTTGTGCTCTCACCACGTTTGGTATTTTGGTTGTGCCTGGGCTAGACTTCAGCAGCCACTGCCATCTCCTCTGCCACCACCTCTTCTTCCTCCTCTTCCTCTTCTTCCTCCTCTTCCTCTTCTTCCTCCTCTTCCTCTTCTTCCTCTCCCTTCTCCTCCCCAGTGTCACCCCTTGCCCTGCACCCTCTCCTGACTCAGTCTGGGAGAGGGGGAGTTGTTCAAATCCATCACTCGGGGGGGCTGCCTGTGGTCCTCCTGCAGCTGAGGAAGAGGTGCAGGGAGGAAAAGAGCAGCTCTGGTGGTGTTTTTTATGTTGTCCCTCTTGTCTGTCCCTTCATTGGCCTCCAAGACCTGTTCTCAACTCATTCTGGGACACTTCCTTCTCATGCCAGCTGCTACGAGCTGCCCTCTGTCCCTGCAGGCAGTGTCCCCTGCTCAGGGGATGGGGAGGCACAAGAGCTGCTGTGGGTTACTCGGTGCAGTCACCCCCGTGTTTGTCACTGCACTGATTTTCTCTGCAGTGTCCCAGCTCCAGGGGCTCCTGGCCTGGCCCTGAGGGGTCCCACTCTGAGCCCAGCCCAGCTTTAGTCAGAGCCTAAGCCTGGCCTGACCACAGCAAGATCTGCTTTGTGCCACCTTGATGGGGAGACTGCTGGGGAAGATTGTTTGGGGCTTTTTTAAAATTTTTATAAATGTAGTAGAGGTTAACATTCCTTGCTGTAGTGTCCTGGAGCTTGGCAAGGTCTGAATTGTGAGAGCCTGCAGCACTCCTGCTTGCAGCAGTCAGTCAATCCATTCTGGGTTTATTCCTGCCCACAGAGAAGCTGAATCTGGTAGGAGAAGGAGTTTAAAATCACTGTTAGCAGTTGTGCAGAACCTAAAAGTTAAAGTGAGTGGGAGAAGAAGTGCTGGCTGCCTGATATTGGTACTATAACATTTATTTGGGGCAATAAATTGTTTCCTCTCCCTCATCAGTGGTGTCACAGGATCTCTGCTGTGACCTGCCAAACCAGTCTCTCCTCATTTGTGCCACTCCAGGCTGGGAAAGGAGCTGCTGGAGCAGGAGGAGCAGCCAGGGCAGGGCTGGAGCCAAGGCTGGCAGGGGAGGGAGCACCCAGCGAGCCACCCCACCCAAACCTCTGCCTGCCTTCGGTGCCCTGTCTTGGCATTCATGGCTTTAATTCATTAATGGTTTGATTCAGCTGTGCCTGTTCCAGGTCTGTGCATTCCCAGGGAAGCCTTGCCAGGACAAAGGACCATGGTGGGCAGTTTGCTGGGTCAGCTGAGGGGGTTTTGTGTTCACAAAAACATCCCCAGGTGAACTCCCCAACTGCATTCCGACAAGGAGGCTACAGCTCAAGTGCTTCAAATGGTGTTCCTTCCTTTCTAGCTTTGACTCCCTTTATCTTTTCTTTAATTTGATTTAAAATATTATGAGATGATGGGGAAGGGGGCTCCTTGGGCACCAGGCAGCTTAGAACTGAAACCAAGCACAAATCACTGATTTGCAGCAGGTTTAAACAGTGCTGTTCTGGCACTGCAGCATGGATAAACGTTTAAATTCTTTACAAATATTAGTATAAATCTTCACAGTTTAAATTGGGACCTAAATCTTTCAAAGCTGGAAGAGAAGACAGGGCCCTCTAGTCAAATGGACTCATTGTTCAGTTAATCCCAGGAGGTATCTGGCTACTGGTGTTTTCTTGGTGCATCTCAGTCTAAGATGAATTTGGCCAATTAATCATCAGTTACAAAAAATGATTTTTGTTCATATTTTTTTCTGGATCAATAGATTTTATACAAGAATCTTTCTGCTCGTTAGTTGGAGGGCAGCTCCTTGAAAGAAATCCTGCCTGTGATTCTACCTTAAATTCATCAGTAGATATTAAATAGGTCATTGGTGTAATAAGGGCCAAATTTGCTTCTCATAGATCACAGTGGCCAGTGCTCCTAGGGTCTAATTATCCCATATTTGGTCAATAAGCCATTAACATACAGCTATGGATGTTAATAACCATTTCATGAAAAAGTCTTGGTAATTTATGAGATCAACATTGGTTAGGAAAATTAATAAATATTTCATTGGGCAAGATTTATCCGAGGACGTTTCGGTCTGAGGGAGGAAGCACTGGGGTGAGAAAAGGGGGCCCAAGCTCAAATAAAGGAAGAAAGATGGGGTAAAGAAAGCCCAAAAGCCAAGCCCATGGTAGCTGGGTTTAACTTGGGCTAATAAAAATTTACTTCAAATCCTATAGCTAATAAATCCAAAGGGTGTATGAGGGAGTCCAGTAAAACCTGACTTAACATTATGTTAGTGCTATTAACAATATTTATATAGATGTCATTTCAGAGGAGGGTTAAAGCTGGTGAGTTATGGGCTGGGTGCAGGGAGTTGTGTCGTGGAGCTGCATGTCTGTGGGAATTCAGGTGCCATCACCTGCCCCTTTTGGGGTGACAGAAGTTTAAAATTACATGAAGACAAAGGTGGAAGGCTCAGAATTCCCACTCACTTTGGCCTTCAGTCTCCCAGACTGCCTTGAAGCTTAGTAAACTTCATGGGGGAATGTGATTTACCATGTTTGCCAATCTATTCCTCACTTGATAGTAAATCTATTGTATTTGATTTGGCATACAGCAGTTATAAACATGTGGCATTTTTTCAGCTCTGCTCTTTAGCAGCAATCATGCTTTGCACACTTCTCTAGTCAAACCCTTTCCCATGGCTATAAACCTCGTGGAAGCCTGAATTTTACCTTGCAGTCACTTCCAAAATGTCAACTATTTTTAACTTCAGACTGCTCTTAAGAACCCAGTTGTAGCCTGTTAGGCTTAAAAGCCAGTTTGTGTCAGGAGCAGAGAGGGGAGAGCTGGCAGGACGGGCAGGGGCACCAGTGCAGTGCTGGGAGCTCCCCTGGTGCTGTGCCAGCCCCGTGGGATGGGGTGACACCAGTGCCAGGTCCTGATTCAACACAGTGCTTACACAAGCACTTAGAAAATAAAAAACAAAACAGGCTTTTCATGTTTAATTGTGCCCTAATTACTTTTGCAGAGGGTTGAAATCACCCCCTGGTTTGGGTGGGGCGTTCTCACTGGCAGGGATTTGCACACTCAGATGGTGACGTGTGTTCTCACCAACATAATTAAACCCGTTGCTTCTTTCCTGCAAAAAAAAAAATTGGCTTTGGGGATTAAACCCTGGGCTGTGAGGAGCATTTCTGAGGGTGAACTGGGCCAGGAGCAGCCCAGCTCGGGGTGAGCACTGGGAGCAGGGCTGTGCTCTGGGTGCTCCAGGGAATCCACACGGGGGATCCGGGCTGGTGGCACCAGGACAGCCGCGCTGGGCTCACAGTGGTGGCAGCACTCAAACTTGTTTGAAAGCAGAAGAAATGAGATGCTTCCCTTGCCTCTCCTGCCAGGGGAACTCCTGGGGATGCCAAGTCCCTTGGAAGGCAGGAATGCTGACCTGGGGTCCCGCTGTCTTTGTTTTCCCAGCTCCTGCTGCTCTTTGCTGCCGGGGTCTCTCGTGGCTGGAGGAGCTGGCGCTGGGGGATGCTGCAAACACTTGTAGGCACAATTGTTAATCCATGGTGAATGATTGCACTATTCCATCCTGCTGCCTCTCTCTGATTAGACTTGTAAATGAAAAACCATAAAAGTCAAAAATGAGAAAATAGAGGACAGAATGAGAGAAGGCACTTATCCCCCCCGACGAGTGCCTGAGCCCTGCAAGCAGCCCCAAAGCTGGAGCTGGGAGCTCCCTGCAGGGCTGGGGCTCTGGGTGAGGCTGCTCTGGGAGCTCCCTGTCCTTGGGCAGGGGCTGCCCAGGCTCCCTCTGCTCCCTGGGCTCCATCTCTGCGTGACAGGGCCAAAGAGGGGAGGGAGAGCAGCCACTGCTGTTTGCACAAGGTGTCTGTGGGGTCCCTCTGATCAAATACAGCCTGGCTTCGGGTCTTTACTTGCTGATTAAGCTCCACTCCCAGGTTTTTCCATCCACTGCTTGGCCTTTACGCCCTCGGTGACACGATGTCTATTGCCCCTGCCAAGACTCTCTTCAATGCATTAGCTTAGCTAGGGGTAAACTCTGACACCAGGGAAAAAAACCCCACTGAGAGTTAATGGAGCCCTGTAGGTCCCTGACCCCTGGGGATATGCACACAGTACCTGGCAAAAAGCACATTCTAATGTCTTGGGGAAAAGGTCAGAGTAGCAAGAGAAAATAGGCTGTTCATATTTTGTGGAATATTTATCAGGGCTGCAGGCTCTGGAGCTGCACAGGCGGGTCAGGGTCCCTACCCTGGGTGAGGGTCCCTGGCAGGGGCTCAGCCAGGGCTCCTGGGCACTGCAGCACACAGGGCTGGCAGCAAATTGCCAGCAGTCAGAGGGCTGCACATCATTTGCATAATCTGCGAGATCTAATTGTGTCTTTGGGCTTTTAATAAAATGGGATTGGTTTTATTTCAGTGGCTGGCTCCTAATAAAGGATTCAGCACTCTCCAAAGCAGAATGGATGGTGTGAGCTGCTGCTGCCTTCCCTGTCTCCAGCTGAGACACCCTGTGAGCCCAGAGCTGTGTCCATGGCATGGGGACAGGAGCCACTGTCCAGGAGTCACTGTCCTGCTGGATGGACATGATGTGCTGCAGGAATAGATTGTCCCTTTGTCAGCCTGAACAAGACATTGTGTATTTATGCTTTTTAGGTTGTTTCCTCCAAGGTAAGTGGAGAGTAGAATAAAAGGGATGACAGTAGGTGAGTAAAAAGATTGAGAAATGGAAGAAGAAAGAAAGAAGGGTAAAAGCAACGTGTTCTGGGGAAAGAAGGAACAACTTCCCTTCAGCTTCCATTTGCTGGAAGTTTTGCTGAGGCTCCTCAAGAGCCAAAGTGCAGTTTGGATCCCAGGCACACCCGTGAGCCCCAGCAGCACCACAGGGAGCCACGTCCACACCTGCTCACTTCCACCTCAGCCCCTCTCACACTGAGCTCTCCCTGCTGGGACAGCAGCCTGGAACTGCTGTACAAGCAGCTTGGCTGAAAAAATCAATAATCTTTTCAATAAAGCATTTTATCCCTTATATATATTGTCTCTCATAAAGATTTTACACAGACAAAAAGTTCAGAAGTTGGTGTAAAAAATGTTGGGAAAAAGGTGAAGATACGTAAGTAAATTACAAACTTGAGGCTGTTTGCAGCACCTTGGGAAAGTGGGAGTTATATTGATGAGTTTTTATTGATTTACCATCATTCCCAGTGTGGACATTTTCTGGTCTATTATACCACAGTCGCAGCATATTCCCATCGCAGCACTAAAGAGGAAATATGGGCAGCCTGACCTTGGCAATATGGAGATAATGAAATACCCTTAATGATCCTTCCAAAAGATTTTACAAGCCAACTTCAGATTCTATCTGCTCCGTGCTATGCTAATTTTTCGGGTGCCTCGGAAGGAGCAGCAGGGGTGCCCACGGTGGGCTCTGGGAGTGCAGGTGACCTCACCTCACTCCTGACACACAAAGGAGGAGCCGAGGATGTGCCCGCAGCTCCTGGCGTGTCTGTGCCCCGCACAGGACGGAGCTCTGGGGGCTGGCACAGCTCCTGACCAGGCTGGCACCTGGGCAGTGGCCCCGTGGCACAGTGGCACCTTCTGCGTGTGCCACCTCGTCCCCGCAGCTCAGCACGGCAGGAGCTGCAGCACTTGAGGGTGACTTTGGGGACAGCTCAAGGAGATTTACCATACACACACCTGCCTGGAATTGTACCTAGCAGGGACATAAATAGTCGGTTTCAGTGCTCTGCTCTCCTCCTCTCCCCTCCCCGGCCCAGCTGGCAACACAATTACCAGCCCCAAAGTATTATTTTCTTAATAAAAATGTTATGTGTAAAGCAAAGCCACAAATGAGTCCCAAGCCCATGCAGATCTCAATCACTCCCTTCTTTATTCCCCAGTGAGATTGCTAATGACCTTCACGCAAACCTTCACCAAATCTTTTTGAAAGGCAAATATTAATTTCCTAGCATGAAAAAAGGAAATAAAAAAGCCTATTTTTCATGGGAACCACTCAGAAAGAAAGATATATTTTCCTTCAAAATGCAGGGAGGATTTTTACATTTTGTCACTTGCTTTGCATAGACTTGGTACCACCATTTGTTCACCTCTGAATGTAATCTCTCCCCATAAAGCTTCACTCTGAATTCCTCCACTCCCTGCTCGGCTCTGATAGCTCCTTAGCTCTGCCAGAGCAGTGCCAGCTCTGTGCTCCTGCAGCACCTTCCCCACTCTCTGGGAGGAGACTGGGAACAAAGCTTCCAATTTTAACAGCTGAACCATTCATTTTCAAAAAGGATGCTCCAAAGCCATGTAACAGTTTATAGCAAAATCTGCAAAAGTCATTTATAATCCAGGAATCCTTTGCAGGAAGCTGCATTGTGCTGTGCCACAGCATCCCTGTGTTTGCTGTGCCAGCAAGGACTGAGGGTTCCATGTGAGAGCCAGCCCAGGATCCTCTGCACACCCACACTGTGTGGTGGGAGCAAAATCCAAAACGAGACTCGTGTGCCCAGTGTCTCCTTTGGACACTGCTGATGTTTCAGTGGTTGTGAGGTGCCAGAGCAGGTCCACGTGTGCTCAGGATGGGTTTGGGCCTGGCCCTTCAGCTGCCTCTTGCTTCCAGAAAGATTGGTTCCAGCTTGGTTTTCCCCAAGGCTTTGGGTTGTGCCCTGGAGCTGGAGCTGGCACATGTGGCATGAGACACAAATCCATCCCAAAGCCACCCTTCCCCGAGGAGAGCACCCAAACCAGTCTGTGCTGAATAATAATAATAATAATAATAATAATAATAATAATAATAATAATAATAATAATAATAATAATAATGTGCTCTATTCCAGATTCCACAGCCAGAGCAGAGGCACAGAGGCAGCTCCTTCAGCTCCTTCCCTTGGTTTACACCTTACCTCCTTCTTCAGTGATATTTTTTAGCATTAACTTCATTAATCAGTTAAAGGAATGGCTCGAAGGGTATTTTCTGGAGGTCATTAGCTGGGGTTTTATTCCATAAGTCTCGTAAACTTTCCTCAGAGTGGTCTGTCTAAAAGGAGTGAGGAAATTCAGTAAGAACCAGGATGAACCAAGCCCCTGTGCTGTGAGCCGTGTGTGTGTGCTGGCTCCATCCTGGCCCTGGCATTTGCTCCCCCTGGGCTCCCCGGGGTGCCCGGGCAGCAGGGAGGGGATTTGGGGAGCACAGCCAGGACAGAGCCAGCACCTCCTGAGCTCCCCGGGGTCCCCAGCACACAGCAGCAGCAACAGTTTGTCTGCACATCTTTGGGGGAAAACCAGTTAATATAACAATAGCACTAAATCAGGCACAGAACTTCAAGTACAATTCACAGCAAGAAGTTGTTAATACCTTTATTATGGGATAAAATGTATTCATGATATTAAAGACATCACATTTCTGCCCTGGTGTCACATTTTAGATGTAGCGTAGATAAATGATCTATCACTGTAAGAGATCTACAAAAACCATTAGTAACCATGACATTTTGACGTCAGATTTTAAAAAATTCCTAAGTAATCTTTTTGATTTATGAAATGGTGTCCAGGTTCATCGAGACTGATCTCAGATTTATCACAGCCTGGTTAGAATTATTAATGATTTTCAATTTGTAAATCCAATGCCAGCATGTCCAAGTGCTCTCAGCAAAATCACAGAGAGCTGACAGGGAGATTTTGCTCAATCCATAGTTTTCAGCTCTTACAGGATTTTGTGGTTAACCCTTGGCGTGCCGGCGCGGCGCAAAGCCATTGTTCTGTGCGGCACAAAGGAGCCCGCGGTGAGTGGCCACGGAACCCAGCAGCAGGGAGAGATCTGACTTCCACAGGCTCCCGCTGAACACCCCTAAAGACTTAAATTATAATGAGAAGAAAAGCTGATCTAAGCCAAAACAGACAGGCCTGGGTAGTTCTGCCCGACAATTCATCACGGGAGCAGATGAAAGGGAGGCAGGGGCAGAGAAAAAAGCACGGGCTCGTCTGGATCCCTCAGAGGCAGCGGGAATGTCTCCGGAGAAGAAAGCACACCTCGGGAAAAACACCTCCAGAGCCCCAGCAGAACATTTATTTCATCATTTATGGGGCAATTGTCCCACCCCTGCAGGGAGGGGTCAGAGGAGGTTTGGGTGCCCAAATGCTCTCAGCAGAGGGATGCTCTGCTCCCCTGGCACGGGTGAGCAGGCTCTGTGCCACCACGGCTGCCCTTCCAGGGTGACAGGTGCCACCACAGACACCACAGTGTCACCTGCCAGCCTCTCCAGGACCAACACTGCCTCTGGTTTTTAGGATGGTTAAAGGAAACCCGCCGTGATTCATCCTTAGGCTGCGGACAGCCAAATTTTTGTTTATTTTAGAAACCCATCGGCCTGGATTTCCAAGACTTTGGGGTCTGCACTGGAGCCCCAAGCCCCACATCCCTGGCTGCCTGCTGAGGGCCCCAGCCCATCCTGGGCACAGAGGGACGGGCAGGGGCAGCCACAGGGCCAAGGGGGCTCAGATTTGTTAAACACAGGCAGAGGACACTGGACTGTGGCCGTGGTGGGGCTGGGCTGACTCTGCTCTGGAATCCACATCCAGGCAGCACAGGATGGCTCTGCAGGGCCTGGGGATCAGCAACATCTACAGGTGCTGCTCAGCCCCTGGGTGGATTTCAGCTCCATACTGCACGGACATCAGGAAGGCAACATTTCAAGAAGGATAAAGTTCCAGTAATCCTCCAGTCCAGCGCTGTCACAGCTGCTCAGGCTTCCCAGAGCATGCAGGTGCCTGGAGAGAGTTGGTGTCTAGTTTTCTCTCAAGTACTCCACCTTAATTGGGCAGGTAAAACTCTATAATTAGGGACCTTAGCTGGGGAATTTTTCTAATCCATCATATCTGCTCCATTATTCAACTCTATCAACTCCAGGCATGCAGGGAGAAGCAGGACATTCTTCACAACACTGTCAATATTAGCGTCCTTCCAATTACAGAGCATTATAATGGCAACCTGATGAGGAGCTGTGACATGCTGCCTGCAACTTCTAACTTTTGATTAAAGCCTCCTTCAAGATGCTCCCCTTTAATTTATGGCACAGGGCTGGCCAGGCAGAGGTGAGGAAATGCTGGGAGGGAGCAGCACTGTGGATGCTCTTGCAGCCACCCAGAACAGCTCACAGGGGTTCCAGGGGAGCTCCAGCTGTGTCCCCACCCCTCCCACAGACAATCACAGAATCGTAAAGCTTGGAAGAGACCTGCAAGGCCATCGAGCCCGAGCTCTGCCTGGTCCCCCAGCCTGCTCCAGCCTCCTCCCAGGGAGCTGTGGAGGGAAGGTGGCAGCAGGAGGGTGCCCTGGGCCAGCCCTGCCAGGGGAGCTCTGCAGGCACAGCCCCTCAGTTCAGCACTGATGGGGACCTCCAGGTGCCCAGGGACAGGGACAGAGGTCCAGCCCCTCGGGCTCTGCTCCCTGATGGCAGCCTGGGCTGTCTGCAGCTGCCAGAGGAGGGCTGGGAGTGCTGATACCGCAGTGAAAAGGGGGTTTATTAAAATATTCTTCTGACAGGTTCATTTTCTGAATTCCTCTGGATTATTTCCAGCATTCCAGTTCCATCAGAAAAAACTCTTTTCAAGGGGTGGGGAGAGGCTTTGGGGCATTTCTTCCCTTTTCTTCTCATTTAGATGGTGAAAGTTAATCCTTTGAGAGTCTGAAGCAACCAGAGCCAACTGCAATGGAGTGCATCGTTTCACAGTGCAAGAGAAGTGCTGGGACAGAGAAAAATCCTGAGAGCCTGGAGCCCTGCAGGAGAGCCCTGCCAGCACAGGGAGCAGCCAAGGCTGCAGCAGCTCCTGGATTGTGGGGCAGGGTTGTGGCAGCTGCAGCTCTGGCCAGGCTACGAGGGGTCCCCTCCTGCTGCAGGACACTCAGTGTCAACCTCCCCTGGACCTGAGTCCCTCCAGAGCACCTGGAACGACAATCTGAGCCCAGGAATTCTGGCCACTCCTTCAAATGATGATGCCTTTCCAGAACAGATGTGATTCCAATGGAAAACCAACATGACAAGAGGTGCACACAGTAATAACCCAGTGAGGAGACATGGCTCTCAAGACATCTACAGACCCCAGATTAAATGAAATTTTGACAGAGAAAAATATGTATTGGCAACATTTCTTGATCCACAATTCAAAGAGAAAATGGAAACCATATTTCCGTAAGAATCAGACACTGGAAAGAAGTTCTTAATAAACAAAAAGAGACAGGTCATGTAATTCACCCCCTTTTCCTCTTTTCCGTTTGTTGGCCAGGAACAATTAAGAGTCAAGGAAAGAAGGTTTTTAACCGAAAATTTGTACTTGAACCTGATAAAATCAACTTGGAAAGAAGTTTCCCAGCTGCAAGGCTGAATATTTATGTCTGGAGATATAAGGAGCATTCTAAAATATTAAATAATTTGCAAAATCAAAGCTGCTGGGTTTGGGTTGAAATCCTCTGCTCTGCAGCCTCCTCTCCACCTCACCTTTAAAAACATCACCTGAAGAATCCAGAGGTGGAGAGAACTGAGGGGGACTGCTCTCCTTGTTTGGTCAGGGCCACATTGAACATTCCCTCCTGGAAGGGGTCAGTGACTGCTGGACCTGTTTCCATGCTCAGTTACCCCAAAGTCAAACACCCTGCCAGGGGTGACTCAGGTATGGGGTGGTAGGAGATCTCTCTGCATTCAAGAGCCACTGCCCTAAGCTCAGAATTTTTCCCCTGGATTTTCTGCTCTACTTGTTCCCAGGACATAAAGCTTTGGCACTGGATTCTTTTGTTCATTTGAAAATCCTCATCCTTTCTCCTAAGTGAAAACCAAAGGAAAACAAGGTAAATAATTTTTTTTTTTTTTTACGTATGGAAATCCTTAGGATCCCCTCACCTCACAGAAGATAACCTGGAGATGCAGTGGCACATGGAGAAAGGTTCATGTCCAGCCCCAGAGGAGCAGAGCAGCACCCTGGGGTGTGACCCTGAGCCCCTCCAGCCCAGACCCAGCTCCAGGAGGGACAGGAGCTGTGCTGGTGACATGCAGAGGGGCAGGCACCGGCCCTCCTGCACAGCAGAGTGACATGAATTAGCGGGTGACAGTGACAGAAAATGGAAAAGAATGGCCCTGCAAATGCAGTTACAAGAGAAAAGCAAATTGATTTAGTGGACATATGAGTATTTTTGAGAGACAAAGCAAGAGAGCTGCCTGACATATTCCAAGATACCCCACGATTGCCTCTCTTAAGGAGATGTCATTCAGATTTCCCTGAACTAGCCTTTAAATGAGTTCTATAAATAGATCGGGCAGTGGCAGTATTTACAGTGTGAGCATCAGGTGAAAAACTACAGCGGCTGCTGCTCTCACCTTGCGCCTGCCCCGCTGGAGGTTAACTCTGATTTCCATGTTAATGCCGCCTCGATCCCAATGGCTGCCATTTGTCAAATTAACATTCATTTCAACAACCCAAAAGTGAGAGCTTTTAAGCATTAATTCACAACTATGAGCTCTTCTCAGCACATTATTATGTTACTGTGATGAAACAAACTGCCTATGGAAAGATATAGATCGTGCTGGAGATGTTGGCACTGCGGATGGGAGAGGAGTCCACAGCCCCGGGGTGGGCGAGGGTGGCCATGCCCACGGCCCGGGGCTGGCAGAGGTGGCACAAAGGGAGCCAGGAGCCCCCAGAGCGCTGCCCGTGGCATCAGCCCCAGCACGGCTCCCAGGAGCAGCTCAGGGCCGTGTATCCCACCCGGGTCCCCGTGGGGATTTGGGGTCCCCAGGCCGGCTGGGAATACCAGCTCGCCTCCCTCTGCCCTCTCCTCCTGCCTGGCATTCCCGGGAAGAGACGTGCCAGGAGCCTCTCCCGCTGCTAAACCAGCTCGAGCATTTCCGAGGCAAGAGATTATCATCTGAAAGATTTAAATCGGTGCTATTTTGAGTCCGCAATTATTCCAGCTCTCACCATGACTGATCAGTGTGCTGTCTCTGATTAACAAGACAAATTAGGGGAAGGCCCTGGCTGCCGCTGCCCGAGGGTGCGGACAAAGGCAGGATGGGGACATCCCTGGTGCCCCTCCCTGAATCCCGGGCAGCGCAGCCCCCGGCGACGCCACTTCCAAAATCCGCCGTGTCCAGGGCCCGAAGGCACGGGCGGGCCGGCAGCCCTGGCACCCGGCGGGGTGGGTGAGAAATGCCAGACCCGGTGGATCTCAGTGGATCCCGGTGGATCCCGATGGATCTCAGCGATCCCGGTGGATCCCGGTGGATCCCGGTGGCTCTCAGTCGACCCCGGTGGATCTCAGTGGATCCCGATGGATCCCGGTAGATCCCGGTGGATCTCAGTGGATCCCGATGGATCCCGGTAGATCCCGGTGGATCTCAGTGGATCCCCGCTGCCCTTCAGCCCCATGTGCGCACCTCGAGCCCCGCAGCCCGTGCGGAGCCCCCGGGCTCGCATGGCACAGCTCGGCACGGCCCTGTCCCCTCCCTGGCACCGGGCACAGCCCGGTCACTGCTCCCCTCCCTCCGGCACACCCGGCTCCCTTCCCCACGCCTCATCCCTCCCATCCTGTTTTCCAGAGTCTGGTTGGAGTTTCAATGGATTCAGGAGTCTCCTTCTCAGCCACCATCTCCGGGAACGTGTGCCAGTGGTGCTGCAGGACGGGATTTCCTCTCGCTTCTCGGAATGAGAAGGACCAGAGAGAAGGGACAGGGAGGACCCCTGTGCCCGAGGTGCTGGCCCTGGGCACCGTGCGGGCGGCGGGCAGGAGCCCAGAGCTGCTGCAGGCAAGGCAGGCGTGCCAGGGCTCCGTGCCCGGTGGCACTGGATCCCACATCTGCTCTCCCGGCTTTCCTGAGGGTCTAGCGCTCCAAATAAGCACAGACAGACACCTACAGCTCAACTACATCTGGCTCCTAACCGAACCCAGAGCTGTAATTCAATCAAGATGTTCTGCTGACACCATAAAGCAGAGAGCGGCGTGGAGCAGCGAGTGTAAATGCCAGCAGAACCCGGGACTGAATTACAGCGGCACTGCCGCACCAGACACGTCGTGCTCAGACACAGGGGAACAGAGTCCTCTTTGTTAAACTAATTATTTTAATACATAGAAGGAGAGGACAGAAAGGACCTGTTAAATATTTACCATTTCAGGCCTTTCCTGAGGCAGGAACATTTTTTCACTGTTGATATAAGCTGCTCTGTGCCGCAGTTAAACCTGCCCATAAAAATGGAAAGGTTCGAAGTGTGCATGACATATTTCAGGGGGACAGGGTGACTCCAGGGGCTGGTAACGAAGCCCAGAGCCTCTCACCTCTGTAGCACTGGTTTGAATCCAAACACCATTCGATCTGCAGGTGGTTTCGCTGTGTCCCTGTTCCGAGCTGGGCTGCTCTCTGTCCCTGTGACCGAGTGCTCCTCTGTCCCCCACTGGCACTGGGTCTGGCTGTCCCACCGGAGGGACAGGAGGGCAGGGGAGGGGGCTCGAGCTCTCCCCTCCACTTCTGGGAGCCCCAGGACAAGCACAGCCCACACCGCTGTGTCCCGGGGGGACAGGAGGGTTCGAACACCCTGAGAACCGGCAGAACTCCTCCTGCAGCTGCAACGGGCGGTGGCAGGGTGGCAGCTCCAGTGGGCACGGTCCTGGTCCCAGGGGAGCCCATGAGTGCGGGCGTGGAGTGGCACTGCCATGGAAACAGCCCCGAGTGCTGCGGGGAGGGCTCTGGGTGCTGCGGGGAGAGCTCTGGGTGCTGCGGGGAGGGCTCTGGGTGCTGCGGGGAGGGCTCTGTGCTGCGGGGAGGGCTCTGGGTGCTGCGGGGAGAGCTCTGGGTGCTGTGGGGAGGGTTCTGTGCTGCGGGGAGGGTTCTGTGCTGCGGGGAGAGCTCTGGGTGCTGCGGGGAGGGCTCTGGGTGCTGCGGGGAGGGCTCTGTGCTGCGGGGAGGGCTCTGGGTGCTGCGGGGAGAGCTCTGGGTGCTGTGGGGAGGGTTCTGTGCTGCGGGGAGAGCTCTGGGTGCTGCAGGGAGGGCTCTGGGTGCTGCGGGGAGGGCTCTGTGCTGCAGGGAGAGCTCTGGGTGCTGCGGGGAGAGCTCTGGGTGCTGTGGGGAGGGTTCTGTGCTGCGGGGAGAGCTCTGGGTGCTGCGGGGAGGGCTCTGGGTGCTGCGGGGAGAGCTCTGGGTGCTGCGGGGAGGGCTCTGGGTGCTGCGGGGAGAGCTCTGGGTGCTGCGGGGAGAGCTCTGGGTGCTGCGGGGAGGGCTCTGGGTGCTGCGGGGAGGGTTCTGTGCTGCAGGGAGAGCTCTGGGTGCTGTACGCGGTTCGGGCACTGCCACCCCCGCAGGGCACCGCTGGCCGAGGGAGGCACGACAGCCACACGGCCAGGGCAGGAAGGGGGACATGAGGGACACGCCAGTCCAGCACAGGCAGCTCAGGGCCCCTGCCCCGCTGGAGGCTCCGGGGGTCGGGATTCAGACCTGCAGCAAAGCGGTGGCACTGCCGGGGAGCACCGGGCAGGGGCCGTCACCCCCTGGCAGGGGAAAACAGGGACCCCCGGAGCTGAGAGCCCCGGAGCTGAGACCCTCGGAGCTGAGAGCCCCGAGAGCTGAGAGCCCGGGAGCTGAGAGCCCCGAGAGCTGAGAGCCCCGGAGCTGAGAGCCCCGAGAGCTGAGAGCCCCGGAGCTGAGACCCCCGGAGCTGAGACCCTCGGAGCTGAGACCCCCGGAGCTGAGACCCCCGGAGCTGAGAGCCCGAGCGGGGTCCCTCGGCCGTGCCTGGAGCTCACCTGGCCGGGAGCCACCTGCGGCAGAGGGGACAGAGGGGACAGGTGACCCCCGGGCACTGCGGCCCCGCGGTGCCGTGTCCTGGCCGAACCCTCCACGAGGAGAGTGGAAAGTGCTGCCGGTTCCGTCTGTCCGTCTGTCTGTCCCTCTGTCTGTCCGTCTGTCCCTCTGTCTGTCCGTCTGTCCCTCTGGCTGCCTGCCGATAAAGCGAGCCCGCTGCTCCCGGCCCCGCTCCTCAGCCCAACGGGGCGGGATCTGCTCAGGGCAGGGCTCCTCTGAGGAGCTCAAATTCTGCAAATCTCAGCAAAAACTCTGGGAAGAACTCAAATATGCAGCAAGCACTGATTTTCCATGTGGATGCATTGCCATTAGGCTTACCCATTAATGAGAATAATAGTAATTGTTATGATAATGATGATTATAGAGACTACTTCATATTTACTGAGGTTGGAAATATGTAAACCCAACCCTTGCACAAGCCATGTGCTTTTATCAAAGCCATTAATGTCTGAGATAACATTTTTTAATGCCAAATTTTCTATGAAAACGTATATTTATATCAAGAAAATTAAATTTCAGCTTAAGGTTCTTATTATAAATAAAAGAAAATAAGTCAATAAAACAATAAATATTTAACTGAATGAAGCAGAAATTATATCCAATTATATTTTCTTTAAAACCCAATTTATCTGCCAATATTTTCTTTAAATGCTCATGTTACTTTTTCACTTACTAACAATAAATGCCTGGATGCATTTCAAAGTGGTGCCTTTTCTATTATTTCATTTCCTGGAGTCCTCGGCTTGAAAGGACATTAATAGCACACTATAAATAAAAAAAAAAAAAAAATAAAAAAAAAAAAAAAGTTACTTAAGGATTTACAGCTGAGGATTTCTATGGAAACAAACCGGAGAGGGGAGTTTGCATCAGGGTGGGGGTGGGGGATGGAAACAAAGAGCTGAAAATGGGAACCAAACTTCAGCTGCCACATGGCAGCCCCAGACCCTCCTGCCTGTGCCCGGCTCCTGTCGGGGGTCACCTGGGTGGGGGCACACGGGTACCCCCAAAGCGGCCGCTGGCTCCTGGTGCTGCCCGGACACAGACACGGGGATGGTTTGGGCTGCCAGGGAAGGGTCCCTGCCCGAGCCCCTGATGGAAAGTTGCAGGGATGATCCCAAACACCAGGGCACTGCGGGACGCTGGGACACCACGGGACACCACGGGACACCACGGGACACCATGGGATACCACGGGACACCACGGGACACTGGCAGGCCACCAGCCTGGGGCATCTCCTTGCCCCAGCTGCCTCTGCCCCGTGCTCACCCCGCTCGGATCTGAACTCCAGCCAGCAGAGGGGAAAGGCTCCATCGCCAGCTCTCACAAATGGGAAGCGGATTTCCAAGTGAGAGGAACCAAAATGACTTGCATAACATAGGAAACAATTCAACAATCAAAAAATCTTTCACTACTTAATAGGATTGTATAAATTGAATTATCTGGGTAAACACTGAAAGTCCGAGCTGCTCAATCCATTAAGGGATGCCAGATCAGAGGCAGGGTGCTGCTGGAGGGCACCTGGCTCCCTCCACACCCCGGACCCCAGGGGCACGGCTGTGCCAGGGCCTCCCCAGCCTGGCACTGGTCCTGTGGGAGAGCCCTGCTCTGCCTGGGGAGCCCCAGCCTTGCATTCAGGGCCACATCTGGGACTTGGGCCCAATCCAGCTCCGTGTCTGTGCAGCCAGAGGGCCCTGGGGACGGGCAGAGCCCTGGGTGTCCCCTCTGTCCCCGGCGTTTTGGTGACTCCTGTTGAGGCTCCTGCAATCTGCCCCTCCCACTGAGCGCACACTGACACAGAGGGTGCAGTGGGTTATTGATGGCATGTAGGACCAGGTGTTCACAGACGAAAGGTTAGTTTATTAATCCTCTGGGAGACCTTATGAAAAACAAATTCAGGTAAACAACATATTTTTCTTGACTGCTTTCAAGATTTAAGGCAGGGATCCTGTTCTTGGAGTCTCTTCGACGCATTTCCATTGCACTCTGTTATTACATTCTTCAAAAAAGAGAGATTGCTTCTCATGCCACATTCTGGGAGAGAGAAACCTAATTGAATCTGCTGCCCATGTGGCTGGACAGCATCTCCTTCCCAGTTATGGATGGGCTGGAGAGTCTGTGCAGCACATGGGCAGGCCTGTTGGAAAGGCATTGTTCTGCTGGGTGCCTGCAGTTCCAGCCTGTGTCCCTTCCTGGGGCCCAGCAGCTCAGTGGTGCCCAGCCAGACATTCCCTCTGCACCCAGAGCAGCTTTTGCTGTGGCTTTGTCCAGCCAAGGTGTGGGTAAAGATGAGTTTCCAAGTGACGCCTCCTGTGTGCCCCCTCCAGGGAGGAGCTGGGGGCTCTCGGGGTGACACAGACACTCCCCAGCCCCTGCACCCCACAGTGCCCAGAAGCACCTCCCACCCCTCCCAACACTGCCCGAGACATGGCAGGACAAAAGCCCCAGCCCGGAGCCCACCACAGAGCCCACCTAGAGGAACCAGCCCCAGGTGGCTGCCCTGGACCAGTGGGCACCAGTGGGGACCAGTGGGGGCTGATTTGAGGAGGAATCACTCAGGGAGTGCAGGACACTATTCGCTGCTTTATGTAAGCTCTGAGCACGGTGCTCAGGAGACAGAAATCCCTGTGCCCTGTTTATGACCACTGGAACTTGATTAAGCACTGAACTTTAATTAATTGACTGGCTTGGAGTAATAAGTTCTGCCGATTTGCTTTGCCCAACGAAGAGGTGAATAGTTAATTCACATTAACTGTCAGGTGTGAGGGGCTCTGTGGCACCAAGCCCACCATCGATCAGACGAGGCGCCGACACCGGCGCTGCCCAGACCCCTCCCCAGCCCCTGCTCTGACGTGTCCTGGACCCCTCCCCATAACCCCAGACTTGCCTGGAGCCACTGGGAGTTCTCAGCTGGAGCGCTCAGCCACCTGCAGCGGGGCATTGCCTCTGTCCCCCGGGGCCTGGGGACCCCCGGGACCCCCATGCCCCTCCAGCCATTGCCCAGCTGTGGGCAGAGAACAGGGCAGGGATTTTCGTGCCAGTCCTGGGTGCCACCCCACTCCTGGCCTTCCCCTGCAGCGACTGGGGAAGCATTCCAATGTCAGCTCCCCATCCCCTTCCATTAATTCCCCCCAAAGGTTCTGAGGTGAATCCCCTCAGCCCAGCGTGTGCAGCAGAGCCAGGAGCAGTGGCCAGAGAGGAGGAAAAGGGCAGGGCAGGAAGACGCTTCCCCTGCAGGATGGGCTGGAGCAGGAGGGCGAGGCCCCAGCACACATGCCCTGCCTGTGCTCCAGCGTGCCTCTCCTGCTCCTTAAATTGATTGGCACTTTCTATTTGAGGAAAAATGAGTTCTTAAAATTGAAATACTGGTTATTGTTATGGTAATACAGCGAGGCTGTGGCAGCAGAGATTTTAAGATACAAAAAAGGTTAGTTTGAATCAAGCAGCTGAGAGGTGAGTCTGTATGAAGTACTCAGGACTAATGAGTTCCGAGGGATCCACGTATCGGGTCCGGACCCCTTAATGCTGCTGATTCAAGCGGTGGGTGCAGGTAATCACCAAGATAACCCGAGGCCTCTGGGATCATTACTGCTTTATCACATTTTGTATAAAATATTTTCGGCCTCATTTAGGATGTCAGCCTCTATCAAACATTTCCTGGCGCCAAGAGCGCGACGCAGCCCTGCGGCTCCGGCGTACCTGGAACCTTCACCGTCCCCTCCTGGCCCAGCACACCTGGGACCCTCACTGGGCTCTCCAGGCTGGTGTACCTGGAACCCTCCTGTCCCACCCTGGCCTCTCTGGGGGGGCTGAACAGATTTGTGAATAATGGGAGAACGAAAGTATTGAGCCATATTAGCAGGACATAGTGACTGATTCCTAACATCTGTTATTGCTTTCTCTCATCTGTACCTGAAATTAGCAATTTAGAGCCCATACCTTTATTTGGAAAATAATAGTACAGAATTATAAAAGTTTAATATGCTCTCAGTAAAATGAAAAATGAGCGGTTATGATATTGTCTAACACTTTCAAATGTGTTTATTAATTCATGTTTTAAATCATAAGTTTCATTCTGCAGGAGAGTCATACACAGCAATAAGCAAGTTTTAAAATATTAATGAATAAACAATATTTCTCTATTGAAATATAACATGCTTCTTTGAACAATGTACCAATGGTAATAAATCACAACCAGCAGAAAATTGCATTTCATATTTAATACAACTTGAACTCTGCCTTTTTATAAATTATATCTTTTTTGTTTAATTGGCATCAGTTCAGATCTAGCAGATTGCTAATAAAATTCTGGATTTCCATACTTAATGACGCGTGCTCTTTATGCTGAATTTTACCACCAAAAAATGCAACCTTTTATTCTACAAAGAGCAGGCGTTGATAGGTGATGTCGCACCACGGGCAGTGGCCCCGGCTGCTCTCCCAAAGCATCGCTGTCCCCCGCACCAGGGGTGGCCGTGTGGCATTGTCCTGCTCCGAGGGGCCACTCCCAGCGAGCGGGGGCACCGGGGGGAGGAGGGTGAGGAAGAGGAGGAGGAGGAGGGGTGGGGTGCCTTCCCCTCCGGGGGTCCCTGGCCCGGAGATTCGCTCATGGGGACACCCCTGTGTCCCCATCCACCCCAGGAACAGGGGCTCACCCAGGGCACACCTCAGCACCCGCGTCAGCACCGCGGAGAGGAATGAAAGTAATTGGCTTTAATTAGCCTGTGTAAACACGATCCTTAAATTTGTTGCCACATGAGGGTTTTGGCAGTCTCCAATAAATTAATCCTTTTTATTATATCGATGACAGGAAGATGATCAAATAGGCTTTGATATAGATTTTGGGATTTAGCACCTAGTAGCGTTCTGACATGCTTGAACTTCTTCCTCCTGCTGCTGCTGCTGGAGGCAAGAACGCGGCTACAAACAGCGGCTGCTTCCGAGCGGGGCTGGGGACACGCGGCTGGGGACGCCGGCAACTTTGAAGAGAAGTTTGTCTTCAGGATTTTGTTGGTAAGTTGTGTTTCCGGAGGGCAGAGTGACGCGAGCAGAGGTGCGGGAGGAAGGGGGGCACGCTGATGAGGAGCAGCAATTAGCGCATCGCCAGCCGGAGCGGAGCTGAGCGCAGCCCTGGCTCCCCTCCCCGCGGGCCACACGGAGCCTTTGCCCAGAGCCCGCAGAGAACCCATCCTCGGACAGTGCCGGGATCGGCCCTGCTGCTGCTGCTGCAGGGCCCTGGCACAGCCGATCCTGTGCTCCCGAGTGTTTCCCTGGGACACAGCCCAGACCTGTGGCTCGCAATGCCAGCTCCAGCCTTCCATGGTCCCAGCGGCTTTGCCATTCAGGGGAAATTCGGTGGCAACTGGTGGCCCAGGGTGCCCGCAGAGGGTGAAGGGTCCCATGTCCCACCTGGGAAGGCCGGGAGACTGGTTCAGCTACTGAGCCATGCCAGGTATCCCCCATCCTCCCTGGGCATGATGGCCCAGGATCTGATGCACACAAAACCCCTGCAACCAAGGAAAGGATCACTGGGTGGGAATTCTAATCATATATTATATTACCATGTCATATTAGACTAATAAAATCCTAATATGATACAGGAATGGGGAGCATATCATAACTCCTCTGTGGCTAATACAATGCAGGCAATAAATCACTCCAGGGCTTATCCTTAACAATTGTATCAGAGCTTTCTGTGTCACACTGATAACTCAGTCCCTCTGATCTAATGGTTCACTTTTCTTCACAGTCCATATGGCAGTGACATTAAAGCTAATGAAATAAAATAAAATTTGCCAATCTTTGAAGAATTCCATTCTTTAAAAAAAGATGTATTTTATTAACACAAACTGGAAACATCTTCAGTTACTCATGGTTACTTTTGTCACGCATGGCACAGACATTGGCAGTGGCATTGCACATGGGCTCGTGTGGTCAGGACATCTCTGCAGGATCACACACGTGGTGCCAAGGCAGCAGAGCTGCCCCCCTGACCCAGCCCCGAGGAGGGGCACGGATCCTGCCATGCCCCAAGGCCTCCCCAGCCCTTCCCTTCCTGGTCCCAGGATCCCTCGTTGCATCCAAGCCCGGACACCCAGGGAGCCGGGCACAGGGGGAGCTTGTCACTGCTCCACTGCCAGCAGAGGAAGGTTTGCTGTTCTCTGGGGGGCTCCGAGGCCGTGGGGTGCTCCCATGGCCCGGCAGGTCACAAACCAGGTGCAGGGCTCCTCACGGCTCCTCCTGCAGGACACCCCCGAGCAGTGGCCGTGCCAGGGTCCCCACGGTCCCCACGGTCCCCACGGTCCCCACGGTCCCCAGGCACAGCAGCTCAGACGGAGCTGGGCTGGTCCCAGACGTGGCTGTCGAGCTGTGCCCAGGGGAGCACTGTGGGTCTCTCGTCCAGACACCCTGTGCCTGTCCCAGCCATGGATGCCTTGCTCAGGTCAGTGCCGGGCACAGGAGATGGCGATTCCTGGGACCTGCTGCAAATCCTCCCTTTGGTGCTGCTGTGCTCCACACAGGTCTGAGGGCTGGCACCTCCCATGGCTGCTGGGCTCCGGCTGCAGGGTTCTCGTGTGCCAAAGGCTCAAAGGCGGGCGCAGGGAGTCGGGATGGTGCCGCAGAGCTGGCAGGGTGGCAGGGCTGAGGGTCTCCTCCCCTGGTGCGAGCCGCTGCTCCTGCGAGGCTCCGACGGCCCTTCAGGCTGCAGCTACCGGCTGAAACACAATTTACCATCAGCAGCTTGATCCTAGGACTGGTGCTGGCAGTAAACCTCCCTGATGCGTGATCAGGCCTCAAGGATAAGATGTTTATTATTTACCACGGAACCACGTGGCTGCTCTCCAACGTAAGGAAAAGCCAAATTGCACTTGTAATTCAAAGGGACCCAAAGCCTTAATGCTGCAAAGCAGCAGCTAATGATGCCCAGCGGGCGTGGGGCACGCAAGGACGGCCCAAAGGTTGTTGATGGCCTTCCTATGAACCTCCTCAGTGTGTGACAGGTCCTTGCCTGTGGCCAGCAGAGATGTGATCAAGATGAGGGACGTCTGAGTGTTCATTACGCTGCCTACTACGCCTCCGCTGACACACTTTACATTTAAAATATAAAATACCGCTTCCACTGAGCTGCAGCACGAACACTGGACTTGGGAGCTCCATTAGCAAATGCAAATTGTTGGGTGCTTTGTCCTCAGCATGCAGAAGTCTTCGGCAGTCCAGAGTCCCCACCTGCCCCAGCTCCCTTTAACTGATAACAAAGGCTTTGCAATGCATGTCTAGCTATTCACTTGTTTATTTAAATGCACCACCTGTAGAAGAAGCAGCACTGTTCAATTCCAAACCTGATCCTCGTGAGTCTGCTCTGTGAACGAGAGCAGCAGCAGTCACTGGTGCATGAGAGCGTGGGGTGCAGTGTCACCACGGCCCAGGGGGGAGAGTGGGAGAACAAAGGTACTTTACAAAATAACCTGATACAAGAATCGTTGAGAAAAGCTGAACCACAAGCTCATTGAATCATGCAAATAATTGTTCAGCCCCCAAAACAACACCTGGAGGCTCGAACAGGCAAAGGCAAGGGAAGGTGATGGCCCAGCAGCTCCTCAGAGCTGGTGCTGGTGAGTGCTCATCTCCTCCTGCCTAGCTGCACTAACCCGAGTGGTGAGTAGTTATATTTATCAAAGACCATTTGCTGCAAGTGATTAACGTTAATTTGATTTCCTGTGAGTCAATTTCCTTGAGATATGGTAAATAGGCTATTACCTGTTATTGACCTTTACTTTATTAAAAAGACTTAAAATTAGCATTTATATATATACGTCCTTCCAAAAAAGTTTTTTTAATAAAGAAAAATATTTTTATAATCACATTAGACTTGCTAGCTGAGGCTATAGCTCCAAAGTTAATGTTAAATAAAAATGGTAATTAAGAGTGAATATGATGATGGTTTTTAAACTCATCTAAAGGCCTGACCCCTTCCTTTACCTCCACTTGATTTGTGGCTCCCAAGCAGAGCGGGTGGCAGTGGAGGCAGGCACTGGCAGGTGGAAGCTTTTGCCCAGGTTGTGCCTCTCCCAGGATTTCCAATTCTCTCCTGGCAAGAGGGCACAAAGACCTGCTGGTGTTTAAAGAGATGCTCAGCTCCTGCTCCATGCCAGCTCGCTCTTCTGGAGAGCAACACATCTCCTCAGACTGACTTGAACTGAGCAGGAAGAAATTACGTCAACGTTTGATCATGAAAGCAAAAAGTTTATTCATGTTTGAAACTACATATAACTACCACGAGGAAGACTTTTCAATCCAGGGTGTAATCCAGTTAGAAAGTAACACGAAACGGTTTAATACATTAGAATCACTGCCACAAATTATTTTCATGACTCAATCAGTTTCAGAATCGCATACAATACAAAAGAGAGAGAGAAAGGGCCCCTGCAATCCAGGGGGATGTACAGTACTGAATACTGAAGTCTGTATGCATTACAATTAGTTGTTGGTTTTTGCGTGTATTAGTAACAAGATGAAGAACATTCAAAATGCTTCTCAGTATTTACAACAGTTGCACTGTTTTGTGTCCAACCTAAGACCCCATGTTTCCACTTCCGCTTCTTTAGCAGTTGCCAAGGCAACCCTGATTTGTAGGAGATTACAATGTACATTACATTTCGTGGGGAAACAAAGAGTCAATTACAAGATGCAAAAAGATAAGAAAGAGACAAACTACAGCGTGAGTATCGTTCAGAGGTAGTAAGTGAGCACTCTAAGCTACAGAACATGTTGAAAGTCTATTGGTTTGTATGAGTTCGCATGAGGTAATAAAGCTGTGTTTGATTGGTGAGATGTATAAATACTCTTTTGCTACACTATGTACAACACTCCA
>CM072904.1:10565000-10580000 GCA_037013685.1 Acridotheres tristis | reverse complement strand
AGAAGGAACCTTTTTCTTACTTTCTTTTAGTTCAAGTCTTCTTTTCCCCATGGCTTTCTATCCTCTTTAAAAGTTGTCCACAACTAAGTCACAGCAAAACTTGACTGTAAATAGTGTTTGTGCTTGTGGCAACCTTTGCCCCTGGAGCCCAAAAGAGCAACACCCCCTCAACACTCCCTGATTAATGCAGTGCTCAGACTTGCAAAATGTCATCTGCACACCAGTGAGACCTGTAGCAGAACATGTCACAGAGTAACTTCAAATTAAAGTTCCATCCTTAGATTTCTGTTTATAACATCAACTCCATTTCAAGCCATCCAGAGATTAAATTCCAGTTAGAGCATGCTAAAATATTTTTCTATTTTGTTGTTATCTTGACAATAAATTTAACAGTTCTACAAAACCAGACGTGGACCTCTGCCCCATTTTACATTCTTTACAGTGAATAAGAAAAAGCTTAAAGTAACTACAGAAACAAAGAAGGTGCCAGAAGCCAGAGCCAGGCAGCCATAACCATTGTGGGAATTACATAGGCCCCACTCTAGGGCTGTGGGAGCTTGGCTGTGGAGCTGCTGGGACCACCCAGGGCAGTGCTCAGCCCTCGTGGTCCAAGCTGGACATCCTTGGGCTCAGGACAACTCCTGTGCCACGACTGGGGCTGCTAAGGAGCTGCATCCTCCTCACCCCGACCAAGCTCGCTCCATGACACACAGCCCTCCGTGACACACAGCCCTCCAGGGTGCAGCAGCCAGGTACATACCAGAATTTGGGGTGGTGGGGGAGTTGGTCTGGTTGTTCTGGACAGCTGCAGCCACGGCGTGCGCTGCAGTCACGGCCGTCTTTGCCGCGTAGAGATTTGCTTCCTCCTGGAACTTCCCAATGTTCTTCTTGTACCTGATTCTCTTATTGCCAAACCAGTTGGACACCTGCAGTGGAGAGAGGTGGGAAGGGTGAAGGACACGAAGTGCTTGGCTGGGCAAAGCAGGATCCCTTTGAGATGTCATTTTGAGATGCCAGAAACACAACCCGTACCTGCTCCAGGTAACTGAGCACTAACCCGGATCAGTTAAACATCACTGGGGAGCTCAGCAGGACCTGGCTCTGCTGCTCTCTTGGCAAACTGAGGCACAACAAGTGACTGATGACTGCACATATCCCAGAGCTTGCTGTACCACAGCCTGTCACCCACCACCATGGGCCATTTGTCAACAGAACTGGTGCAAGACCCAGAAGGATGCTCAGGGGGGACCAAGGTCCGGTTGACTGAGGGCGAGCGGGCAGTGAGAGCAATTGTTCTTTATTTTTGGGCTGGAACAACCTTGGCAGCCCACTCACAGAATCGTGTTTGGTTGAGTGAAAATGAAAGGAATCATATAAATCAATAATGGCTGAAAAGTCCCTTTGTCATGGCCCTTTGAAGATGCTGTACTGAAGCCAAGGTGGCTCCCAGGGCACTGGCTATTAACCCACACAGGGGTCACGCCTGGAGCCGCTCAGGGAACTTTGTACAATCTTGCTTAGGGGCTTTGTTTAACTTCAGCTGCTGTAACAGAGCTCCTAAATAACAAACGCAGTTTGGAACATGGACAATGGCCAACACAGCAGAGACAATAAAAAACTGCTCCAGCAGTAAAGGGGAAGGGACCAGTAACAGCCCAGTGGTTATCAGGCAATCACAGGGTGTGGCAGGGGCTGGGGTCCTGTCACAGCACCCAGTTCAGGATCCTGCTGAGGAGTCAGATCCTGCTCTATTTGAGGCAGCACAGCTTTTGTTTAACCACAATTAATGGAAAACCTCTGGCCTTTACCAGTAATATGGAAGGCACCTTATACATCCTGCTCCCCTGATAATACTCCACCATGTTCTATATATTGCACTTAATATCACCTTGTCAGTCAGAGAAGCAATAATACATTAATGAAACCCAGCAAATAATTATTGTGTACAATCAGATTATGCTTTATTAACAGTATCATAATTGAGGAATCTCTGCACATCAACCATATTGTCCACGGATGTGCACGAGACCCCTCTGTTTATGCACGCCCCTGGACCAATCAAACAACAGCCATCACTAATAAAGGTTTATTTAATTCTCACAGTAAAATTTTAATATCACCAGCAGCCTGGGGAAGCCTCAACGAGTGGATTTGCTTGACATCAGATCGTTTCCATTCTGCTAGTCCCAATACTTCTTAATCTTTAATATCAAGGCAATTAAAATTAATGGCCACTCATCCAGAGCCACTGTGGGCAGTGTTTCCTTGACATCAATTGTTTGATGGGATTACCTAGAGGTTAAACTAACAAGCAAGGTTTAATTGGAAGCAATGAGAGGAGCAGTGCTCGTACGTTATGTTTAACCCGCACACCACATCTAAATGAGGATCCAGAAATGTTAAACTCCTTCCTCAGACCGAGGGGCAGTGCCAGGGCTGCCAGAGGAGCCACAGCAGCCCGGGGGTGCCACAGCCACTGCCCTTGTCCCCTGGGCCCAAGGACTCCTTGTCCCCTGTGACACAGCAGTGCAGGGCAGAGCGTGGCCCAGCGAGGGAATGTGGGAACACCCAGAGACACCTGGGGACACCCAGAGACATCTGGGGACACCCAGGGACACTCGGGGACACCCAGGGACACTCGGGGACACCCAGGGACACCCGGGGGCTGCGGCCACAGCTGGACCTGGCCAGGACAGGGCCAGGGCACTGCTCCAGCAGGCTGTGCCAGGCAGCATTCAGGATCCCTGCCCACTGGGAGCACAGCTCACCTGGCTTGTGCTGCTGGCACTGCCATGGTCCCAGGGAAGATCAGGGTGCAGGGCTGGGCTCCCCTGTCAGCACCAGGACCTGGCACCTCACCCAGCCCCGGGCTCACCCTAAACATGGAAGTTCTCTCCATCGTGAGCTGCCTCACAACACATTTTTCATTAAAACAAACTATCTCTTCACATTAAAAAAACAATGAGCATCTTTCTCCTCCTGATCATTGAAGGCCAATTAATTAATTGGGCTTAATTGTATATTACATTTCAAACAATACTGTTGCACTTATTTATCATGTTAATTGCAATGTTAAATAAAAAGACAATAAATTATTACTTAAATCATCAAGATGCCTAATGTGGGATTTGGGATGGGGCAGGCCTGCCCTGTGTCTCCAGAGTGGGTGATTTCCTGGGATAAATCAGTGCTCACTCGGCAAAGACACAGCTGATGCAAGAGCATTGCTGCTGGAATTAGGGAGCTACAGATTCATGGATGGTGGAAATCTTTCCACTGTGTTTCCATGTTTGTAGCACAGTCTGTGTTCCACACCTAAAACATGGTACAAACCTTAAAATGTTAGAAATCAATGTTGCACAGTTACAGTCTATGACGTAAACCCAAGAATTTTACCTCCAGAACTATTTAATTATGCTGCAGCTTTTTTCCTTGTTTCCCACATGAGGAGCAGGGGTAAGATCCCCTCCATGCACAGTTTCTCTCTGTCCACCTGCTCACAGAAACACTCAGGAGCAGCAGGGGCCAGAGGGGTGCTGGAAACCAGCTCCTGCATCCTTTCTTTAAAACAATGTTAAATATATTCCCTTGTCAACCACATCCTTCTTTTGTTTGAGGCAGTGAAAAATGTTATTGCTGTACTCCACTGCCCTGCTCTCAGCTCTGGCTGTGCCCTCTCTCCAGCCCCTGTGATGGACTGATGGTCGTTTGTGACACCCTGAAAGAGGCTCATCTGCAAAAGTATAAAACATCAGCCTTGCAGCCATGCTAGGGGAGAACAGACAATACAGTTTATCTCCCTCCAATGTGCACTGATGGGGCAGCTCTAAATTACAGCTGACAATGTTCTCTGCTAAGGACATTTTTTTCCCCAGAATTACCTTTTCCGCACTCTTAAAAATGAAATTGTGTGAGGTGTTCATCTTAATAAATAGTTTGTCTTTATGCTTTTCTTGAAAAACCTTCTCTACATATTATTTTAAACACCGATATCAAAACTGAAACCATCGATCTCCCACCTGCAATGAAACGATTCTGGGAGACAATTTTCTTTGCAGCTCAGTAAAGTGCCATGGCAGCAGGATTTCCAGTCAGCAGCTTAATCTGGGGGGAGGATGACCCAAAACACTCGCTAATTAAGTGTTTGAGGGAGAAAATGTTCTGCCATGAATCTGCCCCCAGCATGTACAAGGCACTGACAGTACAAGAGAGAAACACTTGGGATCATCGTTAGAAGAGGCTACAGAGGAGCCTGGCTCAGCCAGGGAAAGGACAAAGCCTCTTCATCAAAGATGAGCCAGAGTTTGGAAAGCCATCCCTTAATGTTATTTATTCCTTTTTCCAGCTCTGTGGCCGTCCAGGGTATTTGCAGCACAGGAGGTAAATGGGGCATGGTGACAGGCACGGCAAGGTCCAAGGGACACTTGGTCAAGGCTGAAAATACACTCACTTAGAGATCTTCCATGAAAGCCCTGAGAGAGCTGCAGCTCAGTCACCTCCTCGGGTGCCACTGCTCGTCCCCTGCCCTGCTGCTCCTGCCAGGGTGTCAGTGACTGCTCAATTCACTCCGAGTTCTGGATTGCATCCTCTGAGTTCTGCAGTCACTCACCAGAGCAGTGCTGGGGGCTGCTCAGCAGTGCCTGCTCACAGCTCTTCTACTACAGGGCCTCAAAAACATACATCCTTTTCAGGACAAAGAAAAACACCTCCAGCCCAGTTTGACCTGCAAAACACCAACTAACCCTGCAGTACTGCCATGCAGCCTTTGGAAATCAAAGATTAGAACATCCATGGTATTCATGCTCTCTAGCTGTGACAGCAGATCCATCAGGAACTCAAGCAACCAGCTGATCACAGGCACTCCCTCCCTCTCATACAGCTCCTCTCCCATTACATGATACATGGCCCCATTTCCAGCCTTTACCATATCAACCCGAGTTTTCCCAAGTCATTTATAACATCTTGCCAGAGCGAAGCTCCAGCCGTGGCCAAGGGCCCGTCCCTGGTGCCAGGCTGGGTGGGCAGCACTGCCCTTGGAGCAGGCTGGCAATGTCACCCAGCAAGGCTGAGGCTGCTGGATGCAGTGCTATGGAGGGCACACTGCAGCTTCTCCCATCGCTCACTCAGACTTCCTAATGGACTCAAGAAACAACTAATTCATGTCTGTATCAAATATTAAAAAGACAAACCTATATTCCTGTCACAGGCTCTCTGCCACTGCTGGGTTGTTGGACCATCTGCCTACCTTTTATTTCATTCTAGAGCATATACATTAAATCTTATCAAACAACCAATTAAGAGAGAAATCAGATCTATTAGCACTAGAAGCAATCAGTTATGGCTTCTCAAATGTTCCCTCTCATTTCCTACAGTCACTTCAGCCTTATCTTGATCTGTCTTTTTATCTGTCCACACCAAGGGATCACTGAGCCCCTCCCTGCCAGGCAGGACTCACCACTGGGTGCAGAGGGAACAGCTCCTCAGCAGGTCTGCTGGGCTTTTTCCCACGTCATCTCCCTCAGTTACATTAACCAAAACTGAAGAACTTTTGGTGTTGGTGGCATGGCCTCTCCTAACTCTACAGCAGGCTGCCTTGGATCACATGGAAGATTTCTGGACACCCTTGCTGAAGGAATTGCCACAAACCATCTCGTGCCAAGGACTGAGACCAGCAGCAAGATTAAGGCTGCAGACCACAGTGCCCTGGCACTCGTGTGCTCTCAGGCTGCTTGGCTGCTCCCAGGCATCCACAGCAGCTGCAGGGATGCCCGAGGGCACGGGGAGCAGCCCAGTAGCCACCAGTGTGATGCTAAGAGCGAGGGAGGAGCAATCTCAGAGGGAACTGTGTGCTGAATGTCCCTCAAAAACTTCCTGCCCATCACCACAGCTATTTGTAGATGGACTGGGAGAAACTGCCTCCATCCCCATCCTGTACCTGCCCCTGGCACCGAGCACAGGCACTTCCAGTTGGAGTGCCAAGGAGCAGGCAAGGAGACAGCAAGGCACACACACGTGTCCTGGGGCAGCTCTGCCAGGGCTGCCACCGTGGGTGCAGCCAAAGCCAAGTAATTCCAAATTTGGAGGAGCTGGGCAGCCTTTCATCTGAAAGTCTTCAATAAAGTGCCTGAATTTTTCATGCATTCAATGGAGGCCTATAAAGTAAATCTCAACTCAGGTCTTAATTATAAAGCTAAAGGTTGAGTTGCTAATAATGCCAATACTGCAGCCTGCAATCATTAATAGTTAACACATGCGCCCCAGGCACCGTTCCTCTCAAGGAGCTGAAATATTGATAAGGGAGCTGAGGGAGCAGGGAGGAGCCAGCACACCAGCCCTGGCCACAGGAGCAGGGTGGCTGCAGAACTTGGAAACTGCAGGGCACTTCCCTGCCACACAAGTTCAAGCTCTTCCCCAAGCTGTACAAGCCAGATTTGTGTGAGAATAACTGGGCTTGCTAGCAAACATACAGGCCACGTGGAATACCCAGTGGTGTTTTGCTTTTTGAGCTGCCTGGTGAAGGAAAACTCGATGGTGTATCATCAGCCTGAGCACGGCTGCCAGACACCAGTCTGAGCTGAACTTTGAGTTCACTGAGGTACTTTGGCCCACACAGAAAGCAGCTGCAGCCAGTGACAGCACAGTCCTGACTGGGGAGGTGCTGGTTTCTTGCATTAACTTCACAGTAACAGCTGTTATGAGTGGTAAAAGGAGCAAATCTGCCTAATGCAGTTTTGCCACAGAGAAGCCACTTGTGTCACTTCAGCATAGCTAGAGGCTGAATTTCTGACTGGCTTAGGAAAACAACTTTGAGCAATCAAAGGAATTTGGATCTATAAAGATAGATCCTAAATTTGTCAATAAACCATCCTTTCCTCAAAATCCTGCTCACTTGCAATGAATTCAGAGCAGAGCAAGGCTCAGCTAGGAGCCTCACTGCTGTGCAGAGAGAAGGCTGATGTGAAGTGGGGTGCAGACCTTGCTGCTTTTTATTCTTATCTTCTTCTCTGTGCACAGCACCTTCATACCCCAGCACAGCCCCAGCCACCAGAGGCAGGCAGTCTTTCCTGCAGAGCTCAGCCACATCCCATCACCCTGCAAACCTCCTCATGGTGAGCACACAGATCCGAAGGGGTGACAGAGGAGCTTTGGGCAGGCCCAGTTCTGCACCACCTGCCTCCACTGGAACCACCTGGCAGAGCCAGGAGGGAGATGCAGCATTGCAAGGGGAGCCAGGAGACTGGCACACTGTGGGTGCAGGGGGTGCTCCCTGCTGCTTACCTGTGATACTGTGATGCTGCATTTCTTTGCCAGCTCTTCTTTGGCTTCTTCACTGGGGTAGGGGTTACTGAGGTGGGAGTAAAAATACTCATTCAAGATTTCCGTGGCTTGTTTACTGAAGTTACGCCTTTTCCGTCTGAAAGGAGAAAAGGAAAACATCACTGTTCCTCCAGATGCCAGCAGGTCCCTGGCAGGGTTGGATGGGGAGCAGCAGCCTACATTTCACAGCCTGTGCTGCAGCACAGAACAACACAGCAGAGCTGTCCTGGCACTGACCCCTTTGAACACCCCGGCACCACGGGAGGGAGCAGCAGGCAGCAACAACAACCCAGCCCCACGGGGCTCTGGACTCTGCCTCGGGCTTCACACCCCCAGATTCCCCACGGGGTTCATCCCATGGGAGCACAAGCACGTTCACGTGCTGTGGCAGAAAAGGGGAGGCAGATGCTGAGCCAGCAGCCTCCCCCATGGCTCCTCCACAGCCAGGTACAGAGCCCAGCCCAAAGCTCCTGGACATGGAGCCCCTCTGTGCTGGCAGCAGCCTGGCAGACCTCCCCTTCCTCTCCCTGCCCTCCTTCCCTTCAGCACAGGTGAGCTGGGCCCTGCACAGCTCCCCGGGGTGAGGATGGTACCAGGGCATGGGGCAGTGCTGCTGTGTCCTCACACGGCCCTCCCTGAGCTAATTGGCTTCCAACTGCAAGTGGATTTCAGGGCTTTGTGAGCCAGACCCATCTGTGCCACCCTCCTGCTGCACGGGGCCCAGGCTCTGCAGGGACAGTCCCCAGGGTCCCACGTGTGTCACCTTGGAGCACGGAGCCCTGAAGGGACAGACCCCAGGGTCCCACGTGTGTCACCCTGGAGCACGGAGCCCTGCAGGGACAGTCCCCAGGGTCCCACGTGTGTCACCTTGGAGCACGGAGCCCTGCAGGGACAGACCCCAGGGTCCCACGTGTGTCACCCTGGAGCACGGAGCCCTGCAGGGACAGTCCCCAGGGTCCCACGTGTGTCACCTTGGAGCACGGAGCCCTGAAGGGACAGTCCCCAGGGTCCCACGTGTGTCACCTTGGAGCACGGAGCCCTGCAGGGACAGTCCCCAGGGTCCCACGTGTGTCACCTTGGAGCACGGAGCCCTGCAGGGACAGTCCCCAGGGTCCCACGTGTGTCACCCTGGAGCACGGAGCCCTGCAGGGACAGTCCCCAGGGTCCCACGTGTGTCACCCTGGAGCACGGAGCCCTGCAGGGACAGTCCCCAGGGTCCCACGTGTGTCACCCTGGAGCACGGAGCCCTGAAGGGACAGTCCCCAGGGTCCCACGTGTGTCACCTTGGAGCACGGAGCTCTGAAGGGACAGTCCCCAGGGTCCCACGTGTGTCACCCTGGAGCACGGAGCCCTGCAGGGACAGACCCCAGGGTCCCACGTGTGTCACCCTGGAGCACGGAGCCCTGCAGGGACAGTCCCCAGGGTCCCACGTGTGTCACCTTGGAGCACGGAGCCCTGCAGGGACAGTCCCCAGGGTCCCACGTGTGTCACCTTGGAGCACGGAGCCCTGCAGGGACAGACCCCAGGGTCCCACGTGTGTCACCTTGGAGCACGGAGCCCTGCAGGGACACTCCCCAGGGTCCCACGTGTGTCACCCTGGAGCACGGAGCCCTGCAGGGAGCACCTGCATGGCCACCAGGAGCCACCAGCGCTCGCCGTGGCAGCGGTGCCCGCACAGCTGCAGCGCCATCCCTCCGTGCCAGCGGCTCCTGTCCTTGTGCAGATCCCTTGGAAGGCTCCAGTGAAACATTTCCTTGGAGCTGCTTCCCCCAGGGCTGTTGCAATCAGCGCCGTGCCCCAGGCCAGCCGGCAGCGAGCAATCCCCGGCGCTGTGCCGAGCTCGGCGCTGCTAACTCTGCTGGATCGTGGAGCAGGCAGGCTCCCTCCCAGGAGCTCTGTTTATCTCATTACTATGCTTCCGCTCATTTTGCCTTATTTACCTTCCTCCTTTTTAAAGAAATCACTTTAAAACGTACATCTGCAGGCTCTACCTTTGCGTTCCTGGAGCTCTCCATAGACATCTCCTCCAACTGCCTGCAATTACCCTGATTTCCCACACCTGCCAGTGACCTCCTTGTTAATAACATTATTTTGGTCTTGTTTAGCTCCTCGCAGCTTTCAGGTGTGAAGTCTGAGCTGCTGGAGGAGGGAGGCTCCATGTGGTGCCTGCTGCTCCTCCCTGTTCCACTCGGCTCCGCTCCTGCTCTGCAGACAGGAGCCCTACAAAGGGATGGGGCTGGGGATCACTGTCCCACCCCATCACGCTTCAAAACAATTGTGGCTGTGCCTAACCCCCCTCCTAACCCCTGTCTGCCTCCTGGCAGCTCGTGGAGCCAGCAGCCTGCTCGGGGGCTGTGGGTGCTGGGGACAGGCACCGAGCTCCAGCACTGGGGCAGGTGTCCAAGGAGGGAAAACAAGCCCAGTCTTTGCACTGCAATTTCTAGAAAAGACCTTGCTGCTTCTGAAAGCATACTGTGCACGGGGCCCCTCCCACAGCAGCTGTGGATGAAGGCTTTTGCTGGGACAGAGCAGCCTCTCCCACCCATCCCTGCTGACATGGGACACCACTCCCAGCATGGCCAGGCTCTCCCGGGCCGCCCAGAAATTACTGCTTCCCCCAAAAAAGAGACAGGGGCACTTG
This sequence comes from Acridotheres tristis, assembly GCA_037013685.1. Lineage (NCBI taxonomy): Eukaryota > Metazoa > Chordata > Aves > Passeriformes > Sturnidae > Acridotheres > Acridotheres tristis. Next base: position 10,570,042 of record CM072904.1, on the reverse strand, counting down.
CCTCTGCCTTACCTGGCATCGAGGAACCTTGATCTTAAAATCATTACTGCTTCACAAGTGCTTTGTTTGAGCTGCATCTGGATGGAGCTGAATTTTCGATGAATGATGCCCACCATCCTCTCAATCTCCTTGGGAGAAATGGGACGTGTCCGGCTCTGTTCTCTGAGGAGGTTCATTACATGAGTGGTAAATTCATTACATGCCTGTGGAGGAAGAAGAGGCTCAGACGTGGGTTTGTGCTGTCCCACAAGGACACAAGCTCTGAGCTGGCTGTTGGGGGAAGGCAGCACTGGGGGCTGGGGGACCCTCACACGGCCCTGTCCCCTCCACGCTGTGCCCCAGGCTGGCCCAGGCACTGAGGGGAGGCACAGGGAGCCCTCGATCACCACTCCACTCGATTACTGTCACACACTGTGACATGTTGATATAAACTTCAGACTGAGCCATCACCAGGAACCCCCTGGTCTGAGCTTCCACACATCCTGCCTTCCCTTTGCAGGCTGGAACCTGCCAAAAACTCTGCTAGCTCTCCTCTTCCCTCTAAAGCCAGGCTGCAAAATATGCATGTAATATGTCTGACAACCACATTTTCAAGGATTCTCCAACATTTCAAAGGATTATGTGAGGGAAGGAGTTAAAAGTGCAAAGTTTACGCATCTAAAAACTCATAATTTCCTATAACATTTGCTGAACGTCTCACAACTTATTAAGTGAAGCCATCTATGAATGCAAATGCTGATTAGCAATTTGGCAATAGCCCAACATTCGCAGAATTCACATAGCTTTTCTTTAAACCAGTAGTTCATACATGATTAATTAGAACATCTCATTTATGTAGTGTGCACTTTAGCTCATTACTCTAAGTAAAATTCGTTAAGTATTTACATTTAGATAATTAAAATCTGGGTACACCCTTAAGAAAGATGCATACACTTCAGGCAAAGTGATTTTTTTTCTTTACACTACTGAAAGTAAATTACAGGCTAATTTACATCCTTGCAGCACCCGTTGGAGGCAGCTCAGTGAGCCCTGTGCAGAGCCCTTGGCTTGGCACCACCGAGGGCACAGCTCAGCCCAGCACCTGCCAGCCCAGCCCTGCCAAGACTCTCTGAGCTCCAGGTGAAGGAGCTGGACGTGTCTCACCCTCACTTCCCACCAGCACATTCTTTCTTTCATCAAGAGACAACCTGAGCATGCAGAAGTTCAGCCCTCAGACCAACAGCAGGAGCATCAGCTTTGGCTCACCCAGGAAATGTTGCACAGAAGGGAAGGGGACACAGGCACCAAAACGCAGCAGCTCTGAATGTTCCAAAGTACAGCTGAACCCAAGAATTTGGCACTGGATGGATGTTCCAGGCACAGTTTACCACAAGCCCCCTTCTTTTCAGATCCAGGGAATTCAATTTTAAAGTACAATAAAATTGGCAACTGTTGCATTAGAAATATTTTCAGGTATGTCTTTTCTATAAGAGAGTTAGTATCAAAAACTGGATATTGAAAAGCAAAAATTAGTTTCTTGCTTTCAAGAAGCAAAAACATTTCCCTGACTACTTAACTTGCCTGATGAGACTTGGTTTGGCTACAACTGTTTGGAGAGCCTGGGTTTAATTCATCTCCACCAGCACCTCCCCTCTGCAGAGCTGCCTCACACAGCACAGTGGGAGGAAACTCAGAAGACTCTGATGCTTTGTCTTGTTTCTCTTGTTTATTTATAGCGTCCAAGCTACTTGATCCCTTTTCCAGGACTATTTTTCAGGCCTCTGCTTGGTGCCCGAGACATTATTAATAATGTCAGGTTATAAGTGATGGCCTTGTTAACCTGCTCAGAAACCTTGTAGGAGCAGGGATGCTCCTGCTGCCTCAGTGCTTCATCACGACTGCAAGGGAAAAAGAGAGGAAATGGCCCAAAACAATGTTGAGGGACAGGGTGGCAGCCAGTGCTCTGTGAGGCTGTGGTGGCTTCTGAGCTGCCACACTTCAGCCCAATTCGGGGTGAATTCAGGAGACATGTGTGAACTTGGGAAGTGGGTTCCCAGCTGCTCCGGGAGGCCTGGGACCCTTACAGTACTTTTGCCTACAGCAAAAAATGTATTTCAGTGTAATTACAGCAGATAGCTTTCAATATGTCATCCCTGCTATAGGAGCTGTAAATTATGGAAGGCGCTGCCTGTGCGTGGCCATTTCTCCCGGCGCCCGGCGAGGGAGCGCTGGGTGATGGCGTGACACACTTTCCATTTCTCTTTCCTTTTTTTTTTTTTTTTTTTTTCCTGAGTGCATTCCCCTGACTGGCAACAAATATCAGGATCAAACTGTGCCTGGAAAGCGTCTCCAGGAAGGCGCTCTGGCTCGTGCTGCCATGGGATGGCAGGAGCGCCTGGCTGGGCAGGGATGGCAGGAGCGGCTCTGGGGTGCGGGCAGGTGCCCAGCACGGGCTCCCTGCTGCCTCCCACAACCTGCGGTGCCAGAGGCTGAGATGCCAAGCCCTGGCTGCCTCTCGGGCACTGCAGTGAGACAAACCAGCAGGAGACAGTTTGCTGCCAGGCTGGGGAAATCATCATATGTCTGTTGAGCAGACGTGGCTGGGTGTCAGGATCCGTGGGGAAGCGTGCATGTCTCATCCTCGGCTCTACCTCTCTCTCCTGCTCCAGCAGCATTTGAGCATCCTCCAAAACTTCCTGTGGTGTGGACGGATGGCTGTGACATTTCAGCTGAAACCTTTGTAAATGGAGCTACAGGGCAAAAAATGCTCCTGCTTCCCCCACGTCATTAAACTTATTAGAGTCCAAGGATGTTTGCCAGGAACCGGCTGCAAGCACCGAGCTGCCACTCTCTGGCCCAGATCTGCCTGCAGCCTGTGTCACTGTGCCTGTGTGAGACACTCTGCTGCTGCTGCTGCTGCTGCTGCTGCATGGGGCTCGTTATTCCCACAGCCACCCCCATCCCAGTGCTCTGACTGCACAGCAGGGCGAGGGGAGCTCGGGGCTCCACACAGCACTACTGAGGCCTTGGGGAGTCAGGGGAGAAGAGATTTGCACAAAGACCCTGACAGGTGTTTGCTCAGTTATTTGTTCTCCAGTTGAACAACACAGTGAAAGAGACAGCACAGGCGAGGCAGTGCCACTGGCACCTGAGACACACGGTGCTGCTGGCACCTGGCAGCACCTTCTCAGTGCCATTGGCATGGCAATGTGTTGGGTCACCAGGTCCCAGTGGTGAACACAAACCTACAGGTCTCTGCAGCATGCTCTTCACTCCAAACAAAGACACTGTGCTGGCATCTGCCTGAAGCAGGATTTCCCTAGTCCCTGTCCCAAAGCCTGGGCCAGGTGCTCTGCTGGTGCCTCACTGCCCACTCTCTTCCAGCCTGCTCCAGCTCACCTGCCATGGCCAAGTCCTGTGCCATGGTCTCCTGCCACCTGCTCCAGGAGCCTGTGGGCTGAGATGGCCAATGCAGCCCTTGTCTGCCTGTGCTCTCCAACCTGCCAGTCCCAGCTGTGTGAGACCTCATCAGGGCAGAGGGTGGCACAGAGCAAGAGACAGAGTGATCTCTCCTCCTCTCTGCCTCTGTGGGCTGAGCAAAGGGGAGAAACATGGGCTTGGGTGTTGCTCTTGTGCAGTTACAGACAACAGAAAACACTCAGGCATGCAAGACATGCGTCCTGGCTCCAGCCAGCAGCTCCTTGGACATTCCCATCGTGGCTCTCTACGGGCAGAGGGGTGGGGAAGGGGAGGAAGGGTTGTGGTCCAGAGTGGGCAGTGGTGGGCACTGGCAAGCAGAGGAGAGCAGTGTCAGGTACACGAACAACTGAGAGGCTGATGTCTGACCTGTTCATATTTCTCCAGCTCTGTGTGATAGATTTGTCTGATCTGGGTCAATTTGGCTCTGTAATCTGAGTGTTCAATAGAGTTATCTGAAGACCCTCCAGAGGCTGCTGCGGCTGCAGCTGCTGCCGCCGATCCCCCACCTTTCTCCGGACCTGAGACTCCTTCTGCCAGAAGCATATTGTCTAGTCTCATTAGCTGAGGATCGGGAGGGTCTTCCTCCTGGGCTCCTCGGATGCTCAAACCTTGGGCACAAAAGAGAGAACAAGAGAAAACACAGTCAGTACTTTCTGCATCTGCCCGGCCGCTGCCCGCCTGCAGGAACCTGTGTCGGCTGTGCCAGCAACACACAGCTGGGAGCAGGCACGGACCTGGGCACCAGCAATGTGCTTTTTTTGGAGACAGCACAGGATTCCACACCGTCTGTCCCAAGGAGGACACGCAGTGGGAGATGACCCCCCCATTGACCAACCTTCCAACTGAAGAAAGCACAAGGCATTAATTTTGCTCTAAAATACACATTTTAAACCTGTCACCTTCATTTAAAACCGTAATTCTGTATAATTTCATGTGAATAATAAAAACGTCTCATAATCTCCTTAAATGATTCCTGTTGCCTGTTCAGAGGTGCAGAGGCACAGGCTGATGAAACCACACATTGTCCTGGCGTGTCCCTGAGCTGGCACACGCGTGTTGGGGACAGCCCTCGCACGGCTCAGGCCACCCATGCTGCAGCCAGGGAAGGTGATGCTGCACCTGGGAGTCCCTGCAGCAGCAGGGGTGGTGGTGCCTGGCCAAGGGAGAGCTGCACCCACCCCTCATTCCCTCGTCTGCCAGGCCCCTCTGCCTTGGCACAGCTCCTGGCCCGCAGTGCTGTAACACGGGGGTGATTTCCTTGGTGACTTGTTCCCCTGTTTGTCACACTCCTCCTCTGCTCTGCTGTCAGCATGTTCAATAACATCCTGGTTTTAATCCACTCAAGCTCTCCTTTCCTTCTCATCAATGAGAATGAGAAATACTGTTGTTTTTCCTTTTAGCTTCTGGATGCTTTCTCAGTCCATGTTTACTGTGCTCTATTCCAGCTGTTTTTCCTCAGCTGCATTTCTGCTTTCACCATGGAACTCACCTCCCTCCCACTCTCCCATCACAGTCCTACTCTGCTCCCAAATGCAGATACCTAGCCAAAACCTGCAGCAAAATAATTTGGTACAATTGCAGTG